>OY776123.1:20483668-20973307 GCA_963675135.1 Galeopsis tetrahit
GAAAAATGTATGTTACTATATTGAAAAGTGCAACATTATTTTTTATAAGGAGTGTAAGTTATTATAACTGGAAAAATGTATGAAAAGTGTATGATATTATAACTGAAAAGTGTAAGTTATATTAATGAAAAGTGTAAGTTATTATAACTAAAAATGTAATGTAAGTTATATTAATGAAAAAGTACTTGCACTTTTATAATCTATAAAAAATTGGTGCTAATTTTTTTTTTATTATTATTTTACAAATTTTATTGTTTACTAGTTGCACTTTTATTACTATTAATGATACACCTTTTGGTTATTAGTACTTGCACTTTTATAATTTAGAAATATTGGTGCTAAATTTTTTTAAAGAAATTGTTATTAATTTTACAAATTTTATTATTTACTACTTACTCTTTTATTACTATTAATTATACACCCTTTTGGTTATTAGTACTTGCACTTTTATAATTTAGAAAAACTGGTACTAAATTTTTTTAAAAATAATTGTTATTAATTTTACAAATTTTATTATTTGCTACTTGCACTTTTATTACTATTGGTAAGACTATCAAAAGAAAATCACTAGGCTATAACAACTTTTATTTAATTATGCGTGAATTGTTCTATATATCTGCATTTTGTCCTATATAGATAGACTCAAGTATAATAACATTTATTTAATTATGCGTGAATTGTTATATAGTGCACAACAGCCCTGCCCCTTTTTTTTTAGTTTTCCTAAGTATTTTTTCTCATTTTTTTCTACAACACATAAATCTTTCTCAACCCTCTAATTTGTTCACTCTCTAATATTTAAAACATTGTTGTACCGTGCAATAAATGTGTATTTTAAAACTATTTGGATGCTTTGCTTTGAATCCCGGCCAAAAGGAAGGACACATGTTTAGCTCGTGTGATTCAAGCTGTGTGAACATTTTCAAATCAAGGACACCTTTAATTCTTTAGAGGCTAAATAACTTGGAAAAAAAGCCATGAAGTTGATGAAAAAAATTAGTCAAAAGAATTAAAATCAAGTTAACGTATAGGTATCATATATACATAACTCATCCAACATTAACCACGATTTATTATTTTTGGTTCGTTCAACAACAATGTTGCAAATTTGTCTCTAACTCCCTATAAAACTACTTGTTTACATTTGTGAAAGTGATGATAAATAGTTGAACAAATAAGTAGAGTTCAATTCTGTCTTAAAACTTTTTGCAACAGGACTTAATCCCACAACACTTGCTCCCCTTCACTGAAAAATGGACAATTTTTTCATCAACATGTCTCTGTCCTAAACTAGCTCTATCTTCAGAGGCCGCCCATGCTGAAAATAACATGTCTGTAATTTCTCCGAAGAAGCCATTACAACTGAGATCCAACACTTTTAAATTTCTTGCCATCTTAATACAAGTAGCAAGTTGTTGCATGGGTTGACTTTCTGTGTCGTCTTCGTTTTTTTCTTCTTCTTCTTCACTGTCAGCAACTTCAAGATTTTCCTCGTCCATGTTTAAGACACACGTCACTTCATCTTTGGACCTTGCTTCTGACAATCTTAAGTTTTTTGTTAGACCATCGATTTCATTTGGACAAACATTGTCAGCTAGGTTAAGTTCTTCAATAGTTCGATTCACTGATAGCGCTCCAAGGATGCGAGTGACACCCATCAGACCGAGTTCACATTTGGACAACACCACAACTCTTAAACAACACCCGGGATTGCTGAGTAAAGATGCCAGTTCACTGCTTCCCTGTGTTTAGGAATCGAATTAGAATTATAACAGCAATAAAAGTCTATTGTACAACAATTGTACGGTGCAACTGTACACAACTAATACTGATCAACAAATATTTGTTACTAAATTAACTAATACCTAGTATAATTTTAAAATGCATGTCAGTTGCACTGTGCACCCCGATGCATACAAGACTTTGTCCATCAATAAATGGTGATGTAACTCAACCATGATAAACCAGTCATTGGTCCCACTACATGGATTTGGGTACATGTGTCATATCTTGCCTTACATGCGTGGGCATGACGTATGTTCTAACTTATATTTAGGGAGAAAATATACTCCACCCACATTCATAACAAAAATTTATTCTGCCCACTTCAAATGTAAAAAATGTTTTCTGCACATTTTTAAGTAACATGACCCACCACCACCACACCCATGGACCCACCCTTCCCATCTAGCCAAAGTATCCACCCAGATTTGTTCCAGACTTTTGGAACAAATGGAATTTTTGGAACGTTTCCTTCATTCGTTCCAATTTCTCAGTTCGTTCCATATTGTAGAAAGCAAGATATGTTGGATTTCCATTTTTTTAATTCGTTCTGCATCTTGAAGAAGAAAAGAAATGTTGAAACTAATTAAAAAAATGGAACGAATCCTAATTCCTTCTACATAGATGGCAAGAAATGGTGGTAGTGGAGTGGGGGTATCTCAGCAGAATTGGTAGGGTGGGGATGAGGTCACCGAGGTGAGACCCTCAAAAAAGTATCAAATTTTTTAAAATGGGTAGAATTATTTTTTGTTACACAAAGTGGGTAAAAAATATTAACAAGTTGAGAGTGGGCTGGGTATGTTGAGGTATTCCCAGTTATTTAAGTATAGCATATCCTATTTATTAGTTTCTTTCCAAATCTTTTCAGGTCTTCTCCTCCCCTTATAATCTGATTTTGATAATCTTCTATTTTATATACGCCAAATTGGGTCATCTAAAGGTCTCTTGTGCACGTGCCCAAATCATCTTCCATTTTTTTCTCATTTATTTAAGCTACCCCTACTTACTTTTGACACATTCAATACTTATTTTATCTAATCAAGTGTGTGCGGGGGCATACATCATCTTATCATAGGCATATTTAGTCCGCACACTAATACCAGTAATTCATCCAGTATATTTACATGGTTAAACCAAAAATAGCGCATAACTAATCTTGAATGCCCTCGTGTACATAAAAAGGAAAATAGCATAAGCAGATACCAGTAAAAAGAAACAGACCTCTTTCATGATTGGATTTCCACCAATATTTAACTCGAGAATACTACTGATCAAAGATGCTTCATCTTTCAGCCTAGTAATGTAGTCACAAGTAAGTCCACAGAAAGATAGATCAAGCTTGGCCAGTTCCCCAGTGTCCTTGGATAATGGTTTGATTAAATGTATTGCCCCTTCCTGAAAGTTATTAGATTAAGCATAAAGGACACACTAACGCGGTGAAAGTTGCACACTAAATCCTGTGTATCATATTCATAAGTTCCACATCTAATATGCATTTTACTCTTATCAATTTCTCAACAAGCCAACATTGATGACTACGACATGGAGAAAGAGATGGACTAGGTAAAGAGATAGAAGGTAATTTGCTTGTTTATCTCTTATGATCTACAACAAGCACATGAGTGGTTGCAACTTAACGAACAAGAGCCCTAGCTTATAAAAGTGCATAAAGCGAGAATTATGATGGAACAGCTACTATATTTTCATGATATACAGATGTTTGATTTGGGATTTAGAGGATTTTAAAAGTCTAGTGGATTTCAAAATCTTGATAAATAGCAATGATGTTTGTTTGTTTTGAGATTTAAATAGAATGTGATTTAACTTTACGTCAAATCCCAAAGTAGAACTAGATTTTGATTTTGAAATATCAAATCCGGTTTTCATATCCCAAATCAAACATACCTAAAGTCTAAAACTTGACAAATAAATTGATGATAACTCACAGTTCCAATGTTAGTGTTTCCCAGCAACAAACCAGACAAGCAACAGTCTTTGGCGAATTGGCAAAGGCTATCAACCACAGGCCTGCTGAGCTTTATTCCATTTAAATTAAGCTCTTGAAACCTGAAAAAAGCATAATAGTTTGATATCCACATTATATGTTTTATAGAAGCTCACTGAAATGTGAAAGAAAAGTAGGCATAAATTTATAAAATATAGACCCTTTTATAGTGGCAAGCTTGAGCAAAAGATTAATGACAGCATTGCCAGATACAGGGTGATTTTGTCCTGTTGAAGAAAGAAAAGTTCCCAAATTGTTATCCTGAAAGAGAAGATTGTAATAAAGTCATCTGGTATTTTAAGAAGATGTTACCTATACAAAGATGTGTAAGTACTGATCCAGAATCCAGTGAATCAGCAACCTTAAGAATTGTTCTTGATGTGACGGAACAATTCTCTATGTTCAAACTATAAAGAGCTGCACACAGAGAATTTCTTACTATTAAACAGAGGGCATGTGAATAATTTCAGAGGCAATCAATGATCTTTATGTTCACTCTTATTATATTTATTATTTTTCACGCCTTTTTTTTTCACTTGCAACTTCCAATAAAACACACTAATTACTACACAAGCATTCAACCATTACAATTACAATCAACAATAATATCAACATCACACTATTACACATCGATTTGACATAAAGTTAAACCCTAACTTAAATCTTAAAAAAAAACACATCATTACTATTTATCAAGATTTTGAAATCCTCATAATCTCAAATCGAGCATACCCTTCGGCGATGTTTGATTTGGGTTTTAAAAACCAGGTTTAGGATTTGCAAATCTAAATCCGGTTCTACTTTGGGATTTTGAAATCCACTTTTAAAACGCCACCACTACAACACTTATAAACCGACTGTCACATTTTCTAATACAACCAAATTATCTCTCCTTACACGTTAATATTTTAAATCATAACTCACATTATCCAATCATTACAATCACACCCAACAATATAATAATACATCATTCATTCTTACTAAATCTCACCCTACTAAAAATTCCAAAACAAACACACACCTTACTATTTAACAGGATTTCAAAATCCCCGAAATTTCAAACCACTTAAAACCCAAAACAAATATTACCTTAGGACTTATTCTTTTAAAATAAAAAACTTGACTGAGCAAAAGCATTGTTCTAACTTTTAAGGATTCATCAACAAGTCGGTAGGCTTCACCTTTGCAGGTCTTAAGTATAGTTGACAAGTATGACGCACAAGCATCGGTCAAAGAGTTTCCTGATATGTCGAGAACTTCCAGACGTGCATAAAGCACTGGGCACTCACATATCTGTTAGTGAAAAAGAAGCAAGCACATTAGGATCTTTTCATCACATGACACGTAATTCAGTCAAAGAGAACAGCAACATAAGAGTAAACTTTATATATTTTAGGTTTTTGAAAAACCTACTGCTATAGTTATCATTGTTCTAGCCTTATCTCCCTTACCCCTTCGTATATGTTAAAACGATAGTAATCATGATGATAATAAAAACAAGTGGGGTGTTTTTTAAATCAGAGGCAGCCAATAAATCATGATCATGCACTGTAGAATGAATACTTCATTCCAGAGTATCATTACAATAAGTACACTAAGCTTTAATATCATTATTAGAATAATAACAACAGTCATAATACTGATGACAAAATGTTTTACTGTCTCTCCAGAAATAGCACAGTAAGGCCGGTGTTCCACTAAAACAATTTTCTTTGAATGTGCACTTCATTAAAGAAATGAACTGAATAATGAGAAATTTTGGATGGTTCTAGGACTTATATGTTGCAATAAATTGGCTGTTTTGGCATCAATGTAGAGAGAACAATGAAATTGGTTTTACAAACCCACAAATGGACACTTGGTTGAAAACAAGAAATTCATGACCTGAAACAAAGCAGCAGGACCAAGCCGATTACTATGCATATTCAGAACAAGCCCACCATAACTTTGTCCTGATGACATGAATACTTGTTTTAGTTTCTCGACGGTGCCATTTCCTGCAAAGTTAAATATTCAAATTTTAATCCAAGAAAAAATTGGGCTTTGAAGTGCAAGTATGGAGTCGAGAAAAAATCTCATTTACCTAATAGATTATGAGAAAGATCCAAGACAGCAAGTGTTTTGTGCATTTGAAGTGCATTCAACAATGGGACTATGGATATATCTCGCAATTGGCAATCAGACACTAATATTTCATCCTCTGATACCTATTAGAGTTCACCAAGAATATGGTTATATAAACTTTATTCTAATTTTAATTAGATTTGATGACTAAAAAACATCCCATTCAGCAGTACATAAACCACTATGAATTTCAAAGGTTACCTCTAAGTTATACAATCTCCGCACCACTTCCAAGTTAGGCGGTTCAGATAATTCCTCGCAGCAGTCAATGTACAGCTTCATTACATGTTTTGGCACCATAACTTATCAAAAAAATAACGAGAAAAATGAATTAATTATAAATTTTAAAAAAAAAAAGAAAGAAAGAAAGAAAGAAAAGAAGAAAAAAATAGTCACCACAGCATCAGCAAACTCATTTCCATCACTAATTAGTTATTACCCAAGTACATTGTATGCCAGTGCCTAATGAAACTTCAATGGTATGCCATTCTTTGGGATGAGCTCACTGGTGGTGCTTAATTGAGTTAAAAATAATACATTATAAACTTAACATTATTTTCTAGAGAAGTGAAATTGGCTTAACCATGCTGTCATGTGCTCTGATTAATGTGTTCAGCTTGCCCAAATGGATGCTAAACTTATATATGATGAATAGAGATGCATATAATTGAAGAGATCTATGGAACTGACAGAAATGAAGCAGTGTTCTTGCTTTAAATGGAGGATCCAAAATTGTTGATTAAAGATTTTCTAAGCTGACAAAAGCAGTCGGCATGTGCATAAATTTGATAACATAGCAGTATGACCAAGAAAGCTAGAGCAAGTTTATCCCAACCTTCAGCGGTTCAGCCTACCTCCCTCAGAATTCCATAGCCTTCTATCCCATGTCTCTATATTTTTCCTTTTTCTTATCATCATCATAGTCAGCAATTTCAGGGTAAAAAGATGGTAAAAAATCTTATTTTAAGGCAGAATTACAGATGTGTTAGAAGTAATGATCATTTTCCAAGTTGTCATAATTTATTTTTCCTAATTTCATAATGATCTGGGCTGTATTCATCAGAAGAAAAAAAATTGAGAAATAGTGCTGTAATCAGTTGTACTACATGAGACATTCAATTTAGACAAACATCTGTGATAGAAAAGCTTTTTCTGGGCTTAACAAACTTACCACCAACGGAAACCTCGATCCAGCCTGATGCAGGATCTTTTAGGCTGGAGAGTGTTTGCACAGATTCAAGAACAGTTCCATCATACTTCATATGTTGAATGACTGGCACCAGTCCTGCTGATATGCAACTATATTAATAAGCTACTGTTGCATATCTTCAGCCTAAAATATTGGAAATGGTTTTTTCACACAGGCTTATCATGTTCATCTTGCTGCCAATTGAGTGGATTTTGCAGAAAAAATATATAATAAAAAGAGGCTCGAGCAAATTAATAATGATCCTCGAAACATTAAGGACTTGATGACAGATGAAATGTGAATGACTCCATGACCATTATAACAGACAACTGCAACAAAATATTTTAAGGCTGATTATGACATGCACTGATGCATAAGTTGATAAATTGATAATTATTTAAAGCAAAGCTCCAGATAGAGATATGTTTCACAAAATCTCAATGAAAATACACCAATAAATATTCTATATATTAATGATTAGTTATTGTAGTACTTTATATAAAGAAGGAAGTCATGCACCATGTATTTGAGTTACACTTTTTTCTTGGAAAAAGTTTACACTCTTTAATTCAACCTATTGAATTTAGTACTATGTAGTGCATGAAGTTTATACACAGTTTTTAATAATGAAGTTTTAAATAGTTTTAATTCAATTCTATGTACCTCGTGATGCATTCTTTATTTTACATAAACTACATAAGTATTTTTAAGTGACATGACCCATTGAGAAATTTGACAAGTATTAGACTCTTAGTTATTTCTTAAATACAGTAGGTTTTAGATATTAATTTGTCCAACCTAAACAGCACAGCTGTCTCTTATCATACTATCAGCCAACATCTAGAGAAACGTATATGAGCAGTTCAGTAGTTCACTACAAAATAATCAACAAAGAAACAAAACTAAATTCAAGTAACAAGTATTTGTTGCATACCTCTTGATCTCTTTTCTCTAGAGAGTTGTAAATAATACAAGCAAGCCAATTCAACCTTCATCTGCTCTATGTCAAGTTTACAGCCACCACCATACAAATTGAGGTCCATGTGTACCAATTCTTGATCAAGTTTGAAGATGATATGTTGCTGCAGAACACACAAAGTAACAAGATTCAGTAAAAAGCAAATGTTTACTATTTGTATTCTTCTCAAATTTGAATAGCATACCAGGCTTCCATATCAAGATTTGACCATACAATATCACAAATTTATGGTAACAAGTGAAAAGAGAGAGAGAGAGAGAGAAATGGGAATTTTGGTGTGTTTTTTCTTTTCATACTCACACAAGATTCATCAGAACAAGCACGCACATCTGCAGTGGAAATTTCATTCTGAAACAGGTTGCAGGATCCATCACCGATGCTGTTGTTTCCAAGAGTGTTTGAATTACCCACAGCTTCACATGTACCTGTAACTCTAGAATCTTTGGCATGTTCTGATTTCAAACTTTTCGATTTGTGGGAGGAGCTGCTATTCTCAAGATTGGCATGAGGACGGAATCTCGAGGCAACAGGTGAGACATCCTATAGAACATAAGAATAAAAATTTAATCTTTGATTTACAAGGAAACCATATTGACTCAGTTGTAAGATTCTGTAACCTGAAATTCATCAACTGCATTACTGGGATATTTTCTGCTTACTGCAACATAAAAGACAAGGTTCAACGTTCCTCCTTCAAAAGACAAGTGTTTTAGGGAAAATAGTTTTTTAGTCCTATAAGTTATCCTTATTTTGGTTCCATTCCTGTCAACTTCCACAAATTGAAAATAATCTTGTAACTTTCAATTTCTGACATTTTGGCTGGTAGATCAACCAAATGGAAAAGTCTGATTTGTCCATGTGGCAGTGTCCGATAGGTCAACCAAATGTCAAATGATTGAAAGTTATCAGACTATTTTTTTTCGTAAAAGTTGATATGATGAAATCCAAAATAGGGGTCACTTACAGGACTAAAAACACATTTTTTCCTAAGTTTGAATAAGTGTAAGAATGGTCTGTACAGCTTACATTCATCAGAAGTTGCAATGCCTTCCACTGGAGACCTGTCCTCATCACTTTCACCATCAGAAAGGATAATCCGTACACGCTTACGATTGACCGTAATACTATCAGTGGATCTGGATATGCTCTTTGCAGGGGATTCACATGGTCTTGAAGAAACATTAGGTGCAGCTCTACAAGCAGGTCTTCGCTTTGATCTTCTTTTATTTGATTTTAGTAAGGATATCAAAGGTATGTCTTCATTCAACTCATCATCGACATCATTAGAGTTTGATTTCAAGGAATTTGGTTTATGTTTCTTTGATGAAAAGCTACCATCAGACCTATCATCTGTTGATAGGTTATCCAACTCTGTATTAGTCTCAGAAATGCGGTCACCTAAAGAGTCTTCAAGCTCCTGCTCCTCAATATTGGATTGCTTCAACTTGTCAAGTAACAATTTTGTCTTCCTGGAAAGTAGACAATCAAGGTCAGGCTTCTTTCCCGTAAATACTTCTCTTTTAGACTAATGATCAAAGGTGGCACATAAACAAAATTGCAGTTTACCCAGCCTCTTCAGCATCATCAAAGCGAATCATGTGGCTATAATGCATATTCTCTAGAGCAGAAAGCTGCAAGGCAGACAATTTTCCACTAACAGCAATCCTGTTAAAAAGAATAACATCTTCAGCAAAGATCAAATAGATCACTCTTCAGTCACAAACTTTACTCAGAGATTTGGTGGAAGAATTGCAACCAAAAATGATACTCCCTCCGTCCCGTAATTACTTTCACACTTTCCTTTTTAAGACGTCCCACAATTACTTTCACACCCTTAAAATGGAAAACTCTTTATATACTTCACCCTCACAAAATCCTCAAATTTACACAAATGCCATTACTTTTTCTCCACACATACCCAAAAGTCAACTCAATTCTTTATTTTATACATAAAGGTTTACAAAATTACCCCTCAAAATTCCCACTAAATTCACTTTTCTTATTCCGCGTGCCACTTCACATGTGAAGATAATCATGGGACGGAGGGAGTACATAAATGTAAAAGGAAGCAGGTGTTTAACACACACACATACAGCATGAAAGAAGAATTCAGGGGGAAGGAGCATGAAAGAAGACTTTAGAGAGCATAAAAAAGTTAAATCAAACCATGACTACAAATGTCACAAGGAAAGCACAGATCTAGTGATATAGAAGGAAATTGAAATAACTACAGGTTTCCACTGAACTCAATTTGGAAAAAGTAACCAATAATGTATACTAAACTTGCCTGTAGCCCTCTCTGAAAGCATCTAATGCTCCAGTCCAATCACCAGTGGAATCCAAAACATCTCCAATGTTGATCTTTGCCAGTGCTTGCCCCTGAAATCACTATCTTTTAGAAAACAAGGGTAAACAAAACCTTGCAAGTAGGCTTTTCTAATAAATTATATTCTACAGGATAATGTTTCTGAACATTATAAATTGTTGCAATGTACTGAAAATTTGTAAATCATTTTAAAAACTCATTTGACTGAAGATGATGACTGAGTGACAAATAATAAATTAATCACCTCTGAGTTACCAATCAAACGAAAGGTTTCCCACCCCTTTTGGTACCATTTCAGGGCTTCGACGAATTTCCGGAGGTTCTGGTATGACTCTCCAACAACTATAAAGGAGTCACCCAGTTTCTCTTTGTCACAAAGCTCTTGTGCTATCCTCTTCTTCTTTTTTGCATAATCACGAAACTAAGTATAATTCAACATGAAAATAATGTCACTATCTTGACAGAGAGAGAAAACTATAAAACGGGGTCATTCCAGGGACGAAATTTTTGAAAATCAATAGCAATATCCTTCATAGCAATTACTCTTCTCATACCTAAAATAGAAGTACATGTCAAACCGTAAAGATTATTCTTCAAGTATATTATAAGGTTCTTACCCAAAAAATAAAAAAATTACAACAAAATAATACTTTTTAATGAGAACATGAGATATACATATGTGAGAAAGGAACGTACTTTCATCCATGCAAGGATACTCCTTGATTTATCAACTAAGCAATCAAGGGATGCATTCTGTTTCAGCAGCCATTTCCTTTCACCTTCTGTTCCTCTTGCCATTTCTGTGCTCCTTTCAAGCTTCTTAAGTTTCAACTCTTCTTTTTTCAGTTCATCAATCACTTCCGTTGCTTTTCTTACAGTTTCAATATTTTGACCAATTTGTTCTGTTAACACAACTTCATCTTCCAATGACTTTGCCAGATCAAGCGCCTTTCGATAAACTGCAGTGGCTTGTACGTACTTTTGATTTCTGTAAAGCAGCTCACCAAGATTAATATAACCTTTTGCTTCCCCTTGAATATGCCCAATTTGATTGCAGATAGAAATATCCTTTGTTATGTGCAGATTGGCTTTTTCCCACTTCCTGAGCTCCAAGTAAACATTTCCAAGGTTGTGATGGAGCCTACTACGTGTATCATCTGCCTCATTGACTTCTTCTTCATCACATATCTTCAAAGCTCTTTTTAGGATCTCCTCTGCTTCAATTAAGTTCTCAAGATCTAATTCAAGCATCCCAAGGTTATTATGGGCATCAATATACTCCTTCAGAAAAGTGACATTCCCAGAAGGTGGATTCTCCTTTATAGTTTGTGCAATATTCATGGATAATTTAAAATATTTCTTGGCATTACGAACTGCACAATGGTCATCATCTGACTTTAAAAATATTTCATGGTAAGTTCGCCCAAGCTGAGTGCTGGCTCTCTGTTGCTCAATTAAGTCATTCTCTTCCTTCGCAAGGTCCAGATGTTTTTTCTGCCACACATGAACGCAAGGAAAGTGTGGGAAAAAATAGATAAGAAAAGTAGAATGTTTATCTACCAACGAATAGCGTAGGTTTTCAAAATCCAAATAATTTGTAATCCACAATAAAAGGATTCTTACTCTTAAAAGAAAGCCCAGACTAAAAGGACTGAAATACCAAGCAAACAATAGCAATTCCCACTGACAATAGATTATGTAAATTTCGAAACCAAACTAAACAAGGAAAATCTAAATACTACTGGCACAGATGAGGATAAGCATTTTTTACTCCTGTACGTGATATTGAACAGCGTATGGATTCAAAATCCAAAAATGTTGAAATCTAAATAAAATGTCAAGCGAACAAAGGACATTCCCATTGACAATACATTATGTAATACTGGCACGGATGAGGATTACAGATTTTTTTCTCGTGTACCTGATATTTTAGGGCATCTTCATAGTGGTGGAGGCGGAGGTGGAGCTCTCCGAGGGACTGACACGTGGCGAGCTGTTGCTTATTGGGCAAGTACCTGACGGAAATCTCGTAATCCTTGCGCAGCCATTGGAGAGCCTGCACGTACTCGCCGCGGTTCTTTAGTATATCTCCGATCACGTTGGCCCAACGCGCCTCCTCCTGCCGGTTCCCCACCGCCACCGCCTCCTTATAACCCCTCTTCGCTGTGGCCAGCTGCTGCTGGCTCTGTTCCTCTTTCCTACGCATTTTTTGTGAGATTCGAGTTCGACCGTAGATTTACAGGGTTTTGTTTGGGAGGTTTGCGCAGGGGTTTCACGCTGATGATTAGGATTTAGGGGTATAGAATAGAATTGAATTTTTGGAAAGTTAAAATTGTTGTACAACCAAATATGAAATTCCCGCCAATTGATGATTTGTACGTATGATTTTCTTTTAATTGATTATGTGCCGATTCACATCAATTTAATTTCTCCCGAGCGTTTGTACTAAGGTAAAAATAAAGTGATTATTTCTTTTAAAAAAAAATATACGGAGTATATTTTTAGTGGATAAGCAAATAAAGAGGTGAGCATACTTCGTCAAGAATGAAGTAACTAGTAAAAAAAACTGAATTTTTTTTTAATATGTGGCAAAAAATGCAACTATTTAAATAATTAAGGCACTGGCTTAGGGAAAAGGAACTTCTTTAACAAGTTGTAAGTACGGAATTCAAATCCTCCTCCATATGTACTTTTTTTACTCATATTTTTTTTATTTTTTCCATTTTTGCTAAAATGTGTCATTCACCTATAATCGAAACAGGACAATCAACAAAACCGAAATGTGCAGTTTAATATTATTAAATAATATTGGATCAATTAATACTGAAGTGTGTCCCCAATAAACAGAAGAATCTGGACCTGAATTTGTTCCCATACACTGGCGAGTCATCAACATCGGGAGGGGAATGCCCCCAAAACGATCAAACCCTACCACAGAAAATTGGAAAGCAACTAAAACAAATGAGCGAAGGGGAGTCGAGCACGGGAAATCAAGACCCCGATTCGAATAGTGATAAGACGGGGGAATCTATGGAGGAGAGCGTTGCTATATCCTCCACGATGAAGAAAGAAGACGAGAGGCGACACCGCAGAAAGATGAAAAGAAAAAGAAGAAAGGCGAAGATGAACTATGAAGAAGATCGATGGAAATTTATGGTGAAAGAGGCAGAGATTGAAGAGGAAACAACGTACGCGTGGGAGATGGGTAAGAATATGGGCCTAGAGGCAACAGAAGCAGAAGACCAGGTACGCAAAAATCTTGAAACTCTGGTCCGGAAAGATGGCAAGACAGAAACAGTGAGGAAGAAAGAGAGCAGAAGGAGGAAGAAAGGGGTTAACTCATGAAGATTCTAAGTTTCAATATTAGAGGGGCGGGTCAGAGGGAGAAAAGGAGGGGGTTAAGGGAAATGATACACAAAGTGAGAGGGGATATATGTTGTATTCAGGAATCGAAAAAAGAGGGAGTAGACGAGAGATTTTGTAGATCAATATGGGGCAGAGAGGGAGATTGGGGCTGGGCTAGTAGGGATGCAGAGGGCAGATCCGGAGGAATAATTACAATATGGAAAGTCGAGGTGTTCCAAAAGATAAGCTCGTGGCATACCCAAGGAATGCTGGTGGTAAACGGAAGGTGGATGGAGGATGGGAGCAGATGTACAATTATAAATGTGTATGCTCCGTGCATACCGGCTAAAAAACAGAGACTATGGGACACTCTGCAAAATGTGGCAGAGCAAAACGAGGATGACATAGTATGTGTGGTGGGCGACTTCAATGCCATACGAGACCATAGTGAAAGAATTGGGAGAGGAGCAGAAGGGGAGGGCAGGAGAGAGATGGAAAGATTCAACGATTTTATCATCAATAGCAGGCTGACCGACATGCCATTATTAGGGAGAAAATTCACTTGGTACCGCCCGGATGGATCATGTAAAAGTCGCCTTGACAGAATTTTGGTCAACGATCGATGGATCAACAAATGGCCTCAAGCAAGAATCAGAACTTTGGGGAGATCAATATCCGATCATTGCCCGATCTTCACGGACATGGGAAGGAAAGACTGGGGGCCGAAGCCCTTCCGCTTTCTCAACTGCTGGAACAAGCATGAGAGTTTCGAAGGTTTCGTCCAGAGTAAATGGAACAGCTATCAGGTACAAGGATGGGGTGGTTTTGTCTTAAAAGAAAAATTAAAAATGCTAAAACAAGACCTCAAGGGGTGGAATATTTCTGTCTTTGGTGATGTGGAAGCACAGATTGAGAAGAAAAAAGTCCGACTAGAAGAAATGGACATCCTAGACGACATGTTTGGTCTGGATGAGGAAGAAGCACTAGAGAGATTTCAATTAATGGGGGAGTTGTCAAACTCACTACAAATCAGAGACAATTTTCTCTTCCAGAAAGCAAAACAAAGGTGGATAAAAGAAGGGGATGCAAACTCAAAATTCTTCCACAACTACATAAACAGAAGGAACAAGTGTAACGAAATTACGGGGCTATGGTCGGAGGGCAGCTGGATGGAAGAGGTAACTGCTGTTAAGGAAAGAGTTTTTAGTCACTTCAGTCGGCAATTCAGTGAGAGGGCAGGAGCAAGGGTACGATTCCCAGAAGTGAGTTTCAAAAAGAAGCTCGAAGCCAGTGACAATGCATTCCTAGTTGCACCGTTCTCAGAATCAGAGATAAAAGACGCGATCTGGGAGTGCGATAGTAACAGAAGCCCGGGACCCGACGGCTTTACGTTTGCTTTCTACAAGCAATTTTGGGAACTGCTGAAGCTGGAAATATGTCAAATGGTAAAAGAGTTCCACAAACACGGGAGGATCGTTAAAGGTATGAACCCTTCTTTCATCGTTCTAATCCCAAAGGTCCAAGGTGCACAGTCGCTAAACGAGTTCCGCCCAATATCACTTATCGGAAGCTTATACAAGATTCTAGCGAAACTCTTGGCAAAACGGCTAAGCAAGGTCCTAGATTTGGTAATATCAGAAAACCAGTCAGCATTTGTAGGTGGAAGAAATATCATGGACGACATCCTGATCTTAAACGAAACAATCGACGAACGCAAAAAGAGGAAAAAACAGAGCTTCATATTCAAAGTGGATTTTGCGAAGGCGTACGATTCAGTAATTTGGGAATTTTTAGACGAGATGATGCAGGGTACGAATTTCTGTAACAAGTGGAGAAAATGGATACGGGAATGTGTTTCATCAGCTACGGCATCGGTCCTAGTAAATGGGAGCCCATCGGGAGAATTTCAAATGGAGAAAGGATTGAGGCAAGGTGACCCCTTATCACCTTTTCTCTATTTAATAGTAGCCGAAGGACTGCATATACTCACTGACCAAGCAGTGGAAAATGGGATGCTCAAACCAGTAGAAATTGGGAAAGAAAAGATCAGAGTCTCCCACTTACAATATGCAGATGACACAGTATTTCTCGGCACGGGAAACGAGGAAAATATTAAGGCAGTGAAGGCAATATTACGAAACTTTGCATTAATGTCAGGGCTAAAGGTGAACTTCAAAAAATGCGCATTGATGGGGCTGAATTTACAACAAGAAACAGTAAAAAAGTGGGCGGATTATTTGGGATGCAAGATTTCAGAAGTGCCATTGACATATCTTGGAATGAAAGTAGGGGCCAGTTACAACCGGCAACAGACGTGGGGGGCAGTGGTGTCAAAAATCAAACAAAGAGCAGCGAAGTGGGGGAGTAAATTAATATCCGCAGGGGGAAGGTTAACTTTGATCCATTCCGTACTATCCGCTATGCCAATCTATAGTCTATCCTTCTACAAAATACCGAGTATAACGAGCAGAGAGATAAAAAAAATTCAGAGAAGTTTTTTATGGGGGGGAAACGAGAACAACAAAAAGATTTCATGGGTTAGGTGGGGTGAAGTGTGTAGAAAAAAAGAAGAGGGAGGGTTGGGCATAAGGGATGTCGAGGGTTTCAACAAGGCATTGTTAGGAAAATGGGTATGGAGGTTGTTGGTAGAAGAGGAGAGGTTATGGGTGAAAATTCTTAAATCAAAATATGGGGTAATTGGTAGGGAGAGGGAGAGAACAGAGGGTAGAGGAAACAGATCTAGAGCCTCGAAATGGTGGAGGGATTTGTGTGAAATATACGAAGGAAACAATGGGGATGGGATGAAGAGGGATTTTACAAGTGTGCTGGGAGATGGGAGCAAAATAAAATTTTGGTTAGATGAGTGGTCAGGGGAGGGAGTGTTAAAAAATAAGTACCCTAGACTATACAACCTCAACCTGCAAAAATCATGCTTTGTGAGTGAAATGGGGAGGTGGGAGGGAGGAGTATGGGTATGGGAATGGAAGTGGAGACGTGAGCTACCGGATACGGAAAAGAACTCATTTGCAGAACTAACAAATATCATTGATAAATCTAAATTTCAGGAAAATGGAAGTGATACATGGCGATGGAGCGGAACGGCAAACGGCATGTATTCGGTGGGAAGAGCTTATCATAACCTGATGGCTTCGAACGCACAACAACAGCCGAGCAGTGTGGAGAAGAAGATTTACAAGAAGCTGTGGAAAAATTATGCACCGAAGAAGGCCTCGATCACGGCATGGAGGGCTCTGAGACAACGACTTGCAACTAAAGAAAACGTGAAGAAAATGGGGGTGAACATTAATCCAGAACAAGCGATGTGCTCCCTGTGTAAGGCAGCAGAGGAGGAGGACACCCATATATTGTTTGAATGCGAGACGTCGAAGCTCTTGTGGAATGGGATGCACTCATGGCTCAAAACAACGACGGTGCCACATAACAATCCAGGTTTGAATCTCTTACAACACTCGGGTATACTCGGAGGGGGTGGAAAGATTAGAAAAATTGCAATGACCATGTGGGTTGGGCTAGTTTGGACAATCTGGAACCAAAGGAACGAAGTGGTGTTCAAAGGAATTACTCCAAATCTGCACAAAACGATGGACAGATTTAAAATCAATATGAAGACATGGCTTTCTGCAAAAAACAAGGAAATAGAAGAAGCATCAATGGCGGAGTGGGCGGAAGATCCAGGCAAGGTTATAAGAATATAATTTCAAGTACAATGTAATTCTGAGTGGGAGTTTTCAAAGTAAGTGAGCCTCAAATTTGTAATTTTGTAAGGGTTGAGTACCCCTTGTACTCAATGATTTATAAAAATTACCTTTTACCGATCAAAAAAAAATAAAAAAATACTGAAGTGTGTCAATTTTTATAATTAAAATGTGTCACTCGATATTATTTAAACTTGTAGTCTAATATTGTTGAAATGTGTCACTCACTACAATTGAAATGTGTTGCTCACTATAACTAAACTGTGTCACTCACTACAATTGAAATGTGTTGCTCACTATAAATCTATAACTGAAATATGTCATTCGCTATAACTAAAATGTGTAATTTAATATTATTAAAACGTGCTACCTACTCGAAGTGAATAGTATCACTTAATATAACTAAACATGTGTAATATAATATTCATAAATGAAATTAAATCCCTTACAAATTAGAGCATATCAATAACTCATTTCAGAATCCATGTCAATTGTTTCTTATCATAATCCAGGCATTCAAAGCCTCATTAATGTAAAGTCCACAAATGGGGATGGTGAATAATAGCAGTTGCATAAATTTCTCACATTCATTGAATTCCATTTAATACACAACCTCTCCAAAAAAAAAAAAAAAAGTGAGTATATTAATATGAGTGATATTTGGGTGCTTTGCAAGTATACCATATAAATTGAATTCCAATGAATTGATTTAAAATGTTGCATACAGATTAAACTGAATGAATTGAACCTTAAAATTTAAATGTATCTATACATTTAATTGAATGAAATAATTTATCTATTAATATATGTACGAGTGCACGGCTCCACGCCCACCGATATATGTTGCCTTGAATAGGGCAGTTCGGGTCGAGCGGGTATATATATATATATATATATATATTGTACATTTTTTTAGTTTTCTTTTTTTTTTTTGGTATGTATATAAAACTTTCAATTTTTTTATTGTTATAGTTCAACATTTATTGTGCACAAAGTGAATCATACAATTCAAGTTTACTTTCAAGTAAAATTGATGGCTTTCATTGAATAATACCCCCTTCTATTTAATTTAAATGACTTTTTGAGTTTTCATTTTATTTTTAATTTAAATATTTTTTTGCATTTTTTAATGTCAATTAAATGTGTTTCTTTTCAATTTACCCTTAAATTCATTAACAATTACTTAGATAATAATAGTTTTCAAAAATCTAAAAAAAAAACACAAAGTAATTAATTAAGAGTATATTTGGGGTATGATTGGTATGTGGTAATATATTTGGAATGGAATGAGCATTCATGAGTCTATTTATAATCTCACGATTGGTATGTTTTTTTATTTGGAATCGCGATTCCACAAGGAATGGTGATTCCAAAAAATAAAGAATTGTGATTCCTCTCCATCCCCCTGTCTTTCCCCATTCCATTCTGTATGAAATTAATTATTTTTTAATTTTTTAAAATAAAATCATCACTTATATTTTATTTTTACAAAATTATCCTTCCCAATAATTAAACAAGATATTCATTAATCACGATCTTCAATCAAAACCTTGAACCCTAATTCACGCAATGATTTTCATAAACCTAATTCTCTAATCTCTACAACCCAATTGACGGCTTCACGGCTTCACGCAAGAAAAAAGATGTCAAGGAGTGAAGGACGTTGATTCTCTAGGAAAGAAGAACTAGACAAATGAATTAGAGAAATTAAATATCCAGAAGTTCTGTTCTATACTATATATCTGCGCGTATATATATATATATAAAACAAAAGAAGAAGAAATAATTATAGATATAATTGCATTCATGATTTGAAAAGATATAATATATATATATATATAACGATATATATGATATATGCATATATATATATATATATATATATGAATCGTTTCTTGATTGCAGAAGGAATCGTAAGATGTTCACTATTTTTTCTAAATTAAAAATTATTTATCTAAAATTTTATTATTATATTAATAATAGCATATTGACTAATTTAATATATTTTTATAAATATATATTGAAGGGTATTTTAGTCATTTAATATAAACCATGTATATTATTTTGCATCTCATTTATTATACCAATCATGAGAATGGAATCAACCAAGGAATGATTTTTCCATTCCTAGTTAATACCAATCATGAAAATTTCATTCAAACATTCATTCCATTCAGCCTTCATTCCATTCATGAGCTTATTCCATTCAGTCACAATTTCATTCAGTCATACCAATCATGCCCTAGAAAGTTAATATTTTTCTTAATACGTGTACATGAACACGTATATTTTGAATAGGATGAAGTAAGCAACATCAACTTCTCAATAAAAATAGTTGATATTGTTTAAAAATATGTTGAGTTGCATGATGCACTTGTGTATAAGCCTAAAATTTTATATTGTGTTAAGTGTAATTTCTTCATGGAAATAATATAATGATATTTCTTTCATTGTATTTATTTTTTAATGTTTTTATTCCTATATTGTTTTCCAATAATTTTTTGTTAATATTTTGTAAAAAAACACTCTTAAATTATATTATTCATCTATTGAAATCAAACAATATAAGAAATTAATTATATAATATATTATCATTAATATTTTATTGTTGAAGTAGAATTATACCCCTTTATTCAATTATATAAGTTGGTTGGTTTAAACAAATCAAATATTAATGATAATATTGTTCAATATTCTTGCGAAGATTAAAAGAAATGTTGGGAAAACAAATCAACAAGTAAAACTATTATAATCATATTTAATAAATATTTTTATAATTAATGTATATGAATTAAAAAATACTCCGTATTACTTTATATAAAAAAAAAAGTAATCTACATCATTGAAACATGCATAAAAGAAAAGGGTAAATTATTGTTCCAATTAAGTAACCAGTTAAAATTGTGACAAGTCGATATACATTCTTATTGACTTTTCGACACATTGGAATTGAAAAAAAGTAAATTTTTGCAAACTAAAATATAATTATATAAAACAGACACCACATCTTAAAAGGAATTAATAATCCCAAGGAGTTGGCCTAGTGGTGTAGGCATGTGACTTAGGAGTGTGCTCCTCTCTAGGTCTCATGTTCGAAACCTTTAAAGTGCAAACAATTTCTATGGAGCCATGTCCATACAGAGCGCAAAGCTCTGGCTTTAAACGGGTCCCCCGCAAGTGAGTAGTGGGATTAGTCCCCTCTGATTAGTTGGTCTTTGATCGGATACCGTGGCATCAGTAATGGCGTCTGCCACCATCTTGACCTCGATTACTTGCGCACCCTTAAAATAAAAATATCTTACAAAATTAAGGTACTTTCAACATTATTTTATTTATAAAAGTATCACTCTTTTTTAATCTATATTTTACTTTACTACTCTCTCGTTAAATTACCTAATACTGTATATCCTCTTTTATATCATCCATTAGGGGGTGACAATTTTTGACACGACATGAATCCGACACGAAAATTGTGAATTAGTATTTGATCTTATCGGGTTTGTGTCGTTATCAGGTTGACCTGATAACGACACAAAAAATTTGTGTCGAGTTCGTGTCAACCGTTAAACACGATAAAATTAACAGGTAACCCATTAACCTGTTAACAACCCGTTAACATACGTATGCAATAATAACACAATAATTTTTTATATTTATATAAATATATTAATTTTTATATATTTAGATGCAATTTTAAATTTATTTATTTATATTGTGTCTTTATCATGTCGTGTAAACACGAAAATTATTGTGTTCATGTTTGTTCTTATCATATCGTGTCGACACGAAACCCGACGTACGAGCACGATTGGACAACCCTATCATCCACCACTAAAATTTTCCCTTTTCATTTTCTTAAAAAAGTAAATTAATTTTTTTTCTTTTTCAAAGCAATCTACTCTCCAGCCTAAACAATCCCCTCCATATCCACTCTGTGGTCTGTGCTAGGCAGTGGCTCCAAGACGCCATTTCTGAAAATTAAAGGTGAGGGTCTGGAGTTGTACTTTCTAAGGCGATGCGGTGCAGCTGCGGTACCCAACAGCGGCGGCGTCGGGTTTAGGCGTGATGATTCAAGACGCCTTTCTGAGTAGGTGAAGAAACGGAGATGAAACTTTCTTCAATCTGTGTATCTGCGTGAGTTCTTCAATCTGCTAATCTGCATCATGAATTCTTCATCTTGATTTTTCACTTCTTCATCTTGTTAATTGTAATAACAATTTGGGAGTATAAAACCCTAAATTAGGGTTCAATTTGAGGGAAATTGCCTCCGTCTATCCGTGATCATATAAGTCGTTCCTTAAAAAAATGACAAGAAGCAAATGGGGTTTGAAAGAAGATGTAGCCCTAATGTCGTCTTGGTGTTTTGTTAGTGAAGATAAAGCATGTGGCAGAAATAAAAAGGCTGGCTCGTTGTGGCCAAGAATACATAAGTTGTACGAAGAAGCTCGGAAAGAAAATCCAGGGGAGATAGGTGAAAGAAATATAGAATCAATGAGAGGTCGTTACAAACGACTTAATGTTAATGGAAACAAGTGGGTTGCTGCTTACAAGGAAGCCCATGGTCGAAAAAGGAGCGGAATGAGCCAACTAGATGTTTTGATAGAAGCTCACACAATTTATCAAGCAGGTGGCCGCAGGTTTGAGGACTTGTATGTATTTAATGAAGTTATGAGTAAACATCCCAAGTGGGAAATAAATTTGGATAATGGTTCAACACGTCTCCGTCTCCGTGTTGAAGATGAAGAGGGTAACGAAGAAAGTGGTGGAGGTTCAAAGAGATCAAGGACTGATGAAAATGGGGTGTATTCCATCCCCAGTAATCCAGAAACTCCAGAAACTCCGGGCAGTGGCAGTTCAACTATTTCGCGTCCTGTAGGCAGAGATAAGGAGAGTAAAAAAGAAAAAAATACTGAAATTGCTGCAGAAATTCGTGCATTGAGACTCACTAGAGATACTAAAAATCTGGAAATAGAAAGAGAGAAACTGGATTTTGAGAGGAAAAAGATGCAACACTCTATTTTGATGACATTGTTGGCGAAAGATCACTTATCCCCATTTGAGGAAGAGATGAAACTCCATCTATTCCAATTGTTTAAATAGTGAATGTCATTTACTTCCATGTTATTTTAGTTATTGTCTTGTACGCTTTTTAATTTGGATGATTTTAGTAAATTTCATGTAATCCTAATTAGTCATTTTAATTATGAAATCGAGTAACTGTAATTCTCATTCTAATTGGAACTCAAACCCAATCCTGCAAATCGGCCTTTGTGGTCTTGCGCGTATGGTTGAATTTTCCTCGAGGCTTTCTCCACATTGTATAAATAAGCATGATATCCTCATTGTGATTGCTGAACCAGTTTACAGGTATATAACTTCCTACCTGTTTGATAAAATTGTGTCTCTGTCCTTTTAAAAAAGTGAAAAAAAGTTTTTATTGAAGTTTATCAAGCGGTGCTTTGCTTTTAAGTGATAATGTAGTCTGTGATATCTCTTCTTCTTCATCTGTTAAAGATTACTCAAGTTATCACATGACATCAGCATTTTACCAATAAAACTTCATATGCTGCGATGTGCATTTTTCAAGTCTCTATAGTGTGGTAATTAACGTGCGAAGAAACTACAGTATTGTTTTCTTTTAGTAGACCCCTTCCTCTTGTTTTTGTACTATGTGTAACCTCTTGGAATCGTGTTACTTATGAACATTGTAATATTGAATAATTGTAGCAGTTTTGTGAGCATGTAATGTAAATACTGACTTGATTAATAACATGTTTTTATGAATGATTTGCCCCTAATTCCGTTGACTGATTAGTGAGCTGTAGTGAAAGTATACATCTACAATGTTTCTATACATATACATCGCACAGGGATGCCAATTCATGGAATTTAGTGTAGTTGTACAGGTTGACAAAAAAAGCTAAAGCAAACTTGAAGGTTCTTGTACTGCATGAGCAATGCCTTCTCTCCATGGAAGAGGTTACATTTCACATGTGTTGTGTGTTGTATTTTTTGTTTATTTATAGGAAGAGCTAAAATCTCCTCTGAGTTATGCCCTTAGTGAGGTCTGCTTACAGTGATAACCATAACAACACTTACAAGTACTGGTTTTTGTATTTCGTGCATCGAATTTTGCCTTTTGTTTTGCGGATATCTCAAAACATTATGAATGTTGTTTCTCTAGGGGGTGCTGCAGCGGAAGAAAAAGAAACTCATTCATTTCAGATTGATCCTTCTCAGGTTAGTCTTATGGATACAACCAAACTTCGAGCATTTTAATTGTTCTCCTTGCTTCCGACACAGTCAGCTTATCCATCGTCTGGCTACATTTCTAGATGATTTATCTTACACTGGATCTGTCATTTCCTTGTCCTTATAATTCTGTACCTATACAATACCATTCAGAACAATTAGCTGATTATTGTGGATGGAGCTGCCTGTTGACAAACAATTCAAATGTTGTCTTTGCATTACTACATTATTCATGCATATGCATATTCAACTGTTTTTTTTCTATTGTTTCTTTATTGGTTTCTTATCCGTATGGTTCAAAACTGGTCAAGGAATTGACTCTCTTATCAATTATGCATCTTCATTGTACTGATGATCGGCATCGAAGTAGGTCAAAATTCATTAAGATAACTTCCGTCACTTAAACCATATGTCATTAACTTTTTTTCTCTATATCAGATTGACGGCGTTTGCCCAATGCTTTAATTACCTAATGTTGGAGGAGTATGACTTCAGAAATGATCCGGTGAGTAGCTGTAGTTTTTTCTTAGAATTAGGAACTTACATCAAGCATAGAGCTTGACTTCAGAACTATACGCATGGAAAAAGGTCCAAGACAAAAACAAGGCATGTGGCTAATCACTGTTCCTACCAAGAGTCTCAGGTAATGTCGATTGATTCGTTGCTCTGTGTTTTTATATGTTCACACTTGCTGATTAATCTTCTTTCGTGTATGGTCTCGCCTCGTATATGCTGTGTATCTATTACTAAAAACAAGATGAACGTGGTTTTTGTTTATTGGGATGTGCTATGCTACCAAGTTACAGTTGAATTTTTACATTATGAATGACACTGTTTCTATGCTATTGTGTCTATTAGGTTGTGTTTGGATGGAGGGATTTGATTTGAGGAGTCGTTTAAAATGGAAGGAGTTAAAAAATACATGGATTTCAAATGACATGGTTTTAGTGAGGATTAATTTTTTTTTTTTTTTGATGGAGAGTTTTAGTGAGGATTTGAAATCCTCTCAATTTTAACTAAAAAATGTGTGGACATAAATCTAAGTATTTGAAATCCATTTATAATCCAAACAGGTAGAATGGATTTGGGTTGTGGATTTGAAATCCATACGCCCAAATCCATCCAACCAAACGCAGTCTAGTGTCTCTAGTTATAGTGCCTTTGAATTTTGTATTTGTTATGGGTTTTCCAGAGCATGGTATCTGGGTGGAGGAATGATTCAGTCTTTTTTTTGGTATAATTCAGTCTTTTTTAGAGTACATAATCAGTTTAATTGGTATCATTCCTTTTGGACAAATTGTGATGATCAAGACTTTATTCAAATGGAGATCTCTCATGTCATAAGATCTTGAAAGTTGATGGGCTTTGATTTACCTGTATGAATACGACTTGCGGCGATTATACTCATGGCTGGGATCCATAAGATGAAGACCATCTTATTGAGATTTTTGAACAATAGATCATGTTCTCAACATTTTGATGGATGATCTCGTAGATCATGTTCTTGAGACGATAGGGCCGATGGCTGATATGGCGGGTGTTCATAGAAAGACGAAATGCATGTCTGAACTATATGAGTATTCAAGGTCTTCGTATTTGTCACACCCAATGTTCAGTATAATTTCAATATGCAGGACGCAAAAGTTGATAATGATTATTGGGCAAAAAATCACTGGTAAAATGGTAACTATATTACTCTCAATACACCATTATATCCATAATTATGTGCTCTTTTGGTTAGAGACACTTCACAAATGGTCATGCAACTCTGTAACTTTGCGCATTTTACTTTCTAAATTTGTTTGGTAGCATAGTTAACCCAGGTTAGTTATGTTATCTACCTATATCTAATGTTTGGTACAAATTTCGCTGGCCTATGTTAGATTAGAAGCCCGCTAGTAATTACTGTGCCGCTGTGGAAGAGTTAACGCCCCAAATTTGGGGTGTTGGACTAACTTAATTGAACAGTAACTCTGATTGGTGTGTTAAATTACTAATTTACCCTCTCTCATATACTCCGTATAAAGCTAAAAATCACGCATCATAGTTGTTTTTCCTAATTTCTGACCCAGGTCTTACTTTGAATATGGTAGGCGATTCGATTCCAGGTCTGCACTCCATTATTTTCCTCACTCTGTCTCTTCATCATTTCATTCTCATCGTCAATTTGAAAGCAACACCCGTCATCTTTGTTGGATCTGTGCGTGATGCGAATATTACTGAAGTACCGATTTGCATCTATTTTCAATTTTGTATGTGTATCCATTCAAAGGATGTAAATGCTTTCTTCTTTCTGTGTAGATTTGTAATTATTTATAGTGGATTTAAATGCTTTCTTCTTTTGTTTAGATCTATACTCATATTTTATTACTTTACCTTGTTTTGTTTCACAAATCTATGCTCACTTTCTTCTGTACTACTGTTACGTTTTTTTCTTCTGCAAAAAATTAGTTAATTTTTATTAATTTTTTTGGTAGATCTGTGGAGAATGTAAACTGGCAGATGTGTATCGAACATGCCGACTTGTTCAGAGAATGCTTTCTTCTTCTATTTATGAATGTGATAATATTTTTCAAATAACTTGCGCATCACAGTAGACTTGTTCGAGCAATTTTGAATTTCGTAATTTGGAGGATGAACAAATTTCTCGGACGGTACAAATTTTTGTTGAAGAAGTTTATAGGAAAAGATTGGAATTTGAAATCATGATAGAGGACAATCTAGTAATTTCCACAATTAACAGTATACTTGTTTTTATGTATTTTAAATTGAATCGGGTTAAACAGAACATCCACCAAACACCAAAACATATAATCGTACATGAGACAAACATGGCAAGTTAACATAACTTGGCCTATCTCACGTTAATTTAACGGAGCCACCAAACATGCCCTAAATTTCTTTTAAATTTAGGGAGAGATACACACATTGTAGGTCCATTTCTCTCTAGGTTTTGTTTTTGTTCAGTCAGCCAACTACAGAAGGTTGACAGAAGACAGAAAAAGGACTATAAAATGATCAGCAACACTTGACTGAACTTATAAACTCCTTATAAAATGTTCAAGAGTTTATAAACTCTACTTTTTGCAGCTTATAAGCTCTCAAAAAGTATATTGTAAACAAAAGATCTTTAAGGAGTAGTAGTTTATAAGATCTTAAAATAAGCTCTTTACAGTTTATAAACTCCAAATAAGTATCACCCCCCCCCCCCAATTTATTTTTTCCAACGAGTAATTTTTTTTAAAACAAAATCACCTCACCTCCCACCCCTACCTCAACATCAAAAAATATATATATAATTCCTTTATATTAAAATTTATAAATTATTAAATACAAATTATCAAAGAGTTTATAAGTTTTATTAGCCCAACACTTTAACAACTAATAAGCTATTTAAAAATTACTCCACATCTTATAGACGAAGTGGGATAGCTCAAGTGGTTAGAGCACCATGCTACATATGGTTTTGAGGAAGAACAGTTGACAATAAAGACTGAATATACACAGAAGCTAAAGAAAGAAACTCAAGATACAAATGGTTTTGAGGAAGAACAGTTCACATTTATGTTAGAGGAATTCTTCCTTTAAAAAAGTTAATCAACAGTAAAATGCTACTCATATGAAATATGAATTTTAAACTGCCAGTTGCCTTAGTTTTCATTAGTCTTCTCTCTTTGTAACATTAACATTAATTAATGGTCTTTTTATCTCGACAATATCAATAGCATCGATACTACCAACTTATGCATTGCCTCCTTGCTTATTAACATCATCTTCTCCACCAAAATTTCACATTTCTGTTATCAGCCACTCATCTTTTTTCCCATCCCACATTGTCCTTCTCATTCAACAATTGATATTTGACATTTCAACATTTAAACTCAAAAGGCATCTTAAAATATAAACCACTATATTGATTGGATGATTAAGCTGGATCCAGAACAGAGTCTTAGCATCTTAAGAATAAGTAGCTTGTTCGGTTTTAATTTGGACACCGTTGGTAATATTTAACCATGTGCTAATCGTGTATTGTTATCTAAAACCTGCAGAGTTATGTAGGCATAAACTATTTTAAGTGTTAAAGGAAGAATTCTTTGTAGATATACTGTATTTACAATAAAGGCTCAATACACACGCGCACACACACACACACATATTTATTTTCAAAGTCCTAGCAATAGCTTCTGTATGCAAGTCTTTAGTTCTAAAACACAGTATTCACCATTTAATATAAAGATATTCAACATCTTGATTATGTCACCAAGAGTTATAATTGATGATGCAAAGGACTACCAAGTTTCTGAAGCATAATCCTTAAGGTTTCTTTAATAGAAACATAAAATATCGCTTAAATATACATCACTAACTGTTTAGAGCTCTATTGAGTGCATCAAATACAGTATTCAACGTTACCTCTTCTACTATCACAACCTTGTCCCTAGACTTTGAGCCACAACCTATTGAAACTTGCCTTCTTTTCACCCCAATAACCTGTTCACAAGAGAGATGTAATCATGAATAAAATTTAAATATATAACTTATACAAAGAAGAACTTATTGAATTTGCTATAAGATTAAACATTCTCTTCATTACTGTATTATATACTGAAATTGAAAATCAAAACTTTCAGCAAGTTTACACTAAGTACTCTAATAACTAAAGATTGGAAAGAAATCCATATCTCTTCTAAATATAAACTTTTGCCACCAATTTCACTGATAATAATGCCTAATAACACTTGTCCAACTAAATAATGAAAAAAACAACAAAAGCACCTTACTGAATGAAATCATTCATCTCCATGGGAAAAAAAAAAAAAAAAACAATTAACAAATAAATATGCAGAATTCAGAATAGGCAAAGAGAATTACAGAGCTAATGTACTCAAGAAGTGCGGCATTAGCTTCGCCGTCCTTCGCCGGAGCATCAATCTGCACTCCTAATGCCTCATCAGTCATATCTAAAGTTCCAATATAATTACAAGTGATGAGAATTAAATACTTCAATCAAGTTATACGATAAAGTTGTATAATCAATGAAAAATGATGATTACCGGTGATTGTGGCGAGTTTGGAACCAGGTTTGGCATGGACGGAGATGGCGACGGAGGTAGGAGATATTGAGCGGATGCACGCCGGATATTTGCCGGTAGATTGAGTTGAGTCGTCAGATTCGCCCTTCGATTTGGTCTTTTTCTTATTCGGAGCCATTAATGCACTGCCTTACTACTCACAATTGCTTGTTCTTGTTTTAGGGTTAAAAATTTGGGAAAATATATTACCTCTGTAATTCACTAATCGTTGTTACAATGTTCAGAATTTATAGACTTTGATAACCACTGGAAATGTATATTGATCGTGTTGGGGGGTTTTGTTCAATATTACGGCTTTTGATCAAATTCTTTGATGAGAATGATTTTTTTTTTTGTCTGTTTGTTGAATGTTAGGGATTTCGTTCAAATTTTCTGACGAGAGACATGATCAAAATTAAATGTAAAATTCAATAAAATAAATGTCCAATCTTGTTAATAAAGTAGAAAAAATATTTAAAAGTTAACTATTTAAATAAAATAAACACGTTAAAATAGGGTTAATTGCAAATTAAATCACCATCTTTCACTTAATTGCAATTTAATCTAAACTTTTGAATAATTATAAATAAAATCATCACCTTTCAATATTGTTGCAATTTAGACTTCTAAACAACTTCATTTATGCTCAAAGTTGACGTTTTGAGATTAAATCGAAATAAAAAACAATGTTGTTTCATTAAGGAGGCGTCAGATTTGGGCACAAAGGAGACTATTAAGAAGTTTAAATTGCAACAATATTTAAAGGTGGTGATTTTTTTTGCAATTATTCAAAAGTTTAGATTAAATTGCAATCTGGAGAAAGGTGTTGATTTAATTTGCAATTAACCCTTATGTAATTGCTTGGAGCATCATTGTCGTATTATTTTAAGTATTAAGAATATATATATATTGTTAGTCCTTTAAAAATTATTTGGCTTTATGTTTTATTAGTTTGTATAGAATAAAAAACATGAAGGGATGAAACCTTATTTTAATGTTCAATTCAGGCCCAGATATTTCTAGAACCGATCGAGCGTGTGATTGTTTGTACATCAACATATTACTAACAATTAGCTTCCTTAAAATGTAGGAGTAATGCATTTTTAATACTATAATGAATGTTTAAATAATTTTTTCTTTAAAAAAACGTAGACACCTAAATTTTAATTTTCTTTGGACCTATAAAGTTCAGTAAATCAAAACGAGCCTCTAAAGTCCGATAAATCAAGACGGACCTCTAAAGTCCCGTAAATTAAGACGGGTCTTTAAAGTCCAGTAAATCAAGACGGACCTCTAAAGTCCCATAAATGAAGATGGGTCTCTAAAGCCCAACAAACCAAATTGGGCCCAGATATGATATTCTTAGCCCATCAAGTAATTCAAAATTTGAAATAAGCTCTAACCACTTAGAGTATTCTTCAGCAACTTCAAAGGCGTTCTCCGTGCATCAAAGACGTTCTCCGTGCAAGACGACAAGAAGCAGCGTTCGGGTGGAGATTAAGGTGATAAGCCCCTCAATTCGGTGTTTCTTCAAGGAGAATCTTCAACGGTGGTTGTCCCGATAAAGTCCCGGGTGGAGATTAAGGTGCTAAGCCCCTCAATCCGGTGTTTCTTCAAGGAGGATTTTCAACGGTGATTGTCCCGATAAAGTCCCGAAAAGTCCCGGATAAGTCCCGATAAAGTTCCGATAAGTCTCGGAAAAATCTCGATAAGTCCCGTAAATTGACGTTTAATCCAAAATATGGCTCGACGTTTAATCCAAAATACGGCGTCAAACCCTTGAATTAACGTTACAAAATCCCAAGTTCAAGAACGATCTTCAACGACGTTCGTCTCAAAAGTCCTTAAATTCAATATTTGATCCAAAATACGACGTCAAACCTTTGGATTAAACTCAGAGTGGTACTAGTCCAGTAAACCGCTTCGAAGAGTCTGGGTCTTCACTCTTCATTCCTCCTCCCATCTTTCATTCCTATTTCATTTTTATTATTCCTATTTCATTTTTATTACTCCGTATATTATTATTTTTAAATATTACTATTATATTACTTTATACTTATGTTTTAACGTATTATTTTATTTAAATTGTTATTCACTTTATTTATATGTAGACCACAATATCTCATTATCCTCATACGATCTACTACTTAAGAAGAATATCTCATTTTATCCTTACGATCTACTACTTAAGAAGAACTTATGTACAATATTGCACGTAAAATATCATTCTATTTAAAAAAAATGTAGAAAGAACTACGGATCAAAACTGGATTAAATGGATTTGCTCATAAAAATCGCACGAAGATAAACAAAAAAAATGCTCCTAGACCCCTAGGTTCGTGTTACTATAAGAGAAAATGTGTGTGTTACTGTAAGAGTAAACATGTGTTACATATTTTTACATTAACACATATATTTGCTCTTAAATAGCACATATTTCCTATTATAGTACTACACACTTGTAATTGTAAGTGAGTTTTTTTGGTTGTCTTGCACAAGTTTTTGAGAGATTCACTTACGAGTTCGACCCAATTTTGATAAACAATATATATATATATATATATTTTTAAATTTGTACTAATATTGTATATAAATTTTTTACCTACTTTGGTGCTTAAAAAAAAAATAAGAATAATAAATTTGAATGAAATGAGAATTATATGATTAAATAGAGGAATCAAAACTCCAAATTAAAAGAAAATGGAAAGAAAATAGAGCTACTAACAAAAGATAAAAGAATTTTTTTTTAGAAAAGCACAGTGAAGCCGCCGTCAATCACTCCCGCCGCTGCCGCACGTTTGATTTCTTCCGCCATCGCCAGGTAACCTCTCTCCCTATCTACATTACAACCCATTCAGAAACGGTTTCTTATTTGAACGAATCCGAGAAAATATCTGTGAATATAAATGTTTGGATTTGATTAAGGCCCTCTTTGATGATAGCTCAGAAATAAACTTTGATTGGTTTGGTAGTACCGTCGTCGTTTGCAGCTCCTCTCTCTCTCTCACCGGTAATGCTGGTTGAGTGTTTTGCTGATTTCTGATCGTGATTCGTTAATTGTTGTTGGGTGTTTGCTGATTTCTGATTAAGTGGCAAAGCTCAATCGTTGTTGGGTCGATTGAGTTCTTCAATTATTGAGTAATTGATTTGGGAGAATTACAATGTTGGTGAATTAAGTTTTTTATGTTCTTAATTTGTTTCTGCATTAAGTTTTTGATGTTCCTGTCTCAATTTGTGATAAGGGCTTATCTCAATCTAGTTCTTCAATTTGTCTTTTAATTCGCAGTAGCCATATAAATTTCCACAAATTTCTACTATTTTCTCATGTAGTATTATCTTCTGTGAAATCCTTGTGACGATTTCGGACCCTTGGAATTTACACTTCTCTTTTAATTGTTTATCTCTCAATTTTCAGCTATTTCGTGTTATTGATTATTAGTATTAATGGTCTACTGGTTTCTGAACTTCTTGGGTTTCACGTTCTCTTTGTTGAAGATAAATATTTTCTGCGTTTTCTTTGAAATGTACAATACCAGCATTTTCCTTTAAATATTAGTGGAATTTTGTTTTGAATTGCTTTTCCTCGGATCAATGTTTATCTGCAGATGCTGCTACCCTCAAGTTTCTAATTGCTACATTTTCAAACCCATTCCAGAACCATGTTAGCTGCCAAAATCCACCCTCTCACATCTCTTCACCTAACAACGCCCCTTGAAAAATCTAATGTCTTCTCTTTACCACTCTCAAACACCATCTCCTTTTCCAAATTCAAGCCCAATGGTAAAAGAATCACGTGCCTCAAGTCATCTTTAGACTCTATCATTCCCCCAGAAATCGAAAAAGCCACAACCTCTGCTCAAACCCGAGTCAAGATTCTCTCTGAAGCCCTACCCTTTATCCAAAAATTCCGTGGGAAAACCATTGTTGTTAAATACGGGGGAGCTGCAATGAAATCTGAGGCCCTTCAGGCCTCCGTGATTGCTGATATTGTCCTTCTTTCCTGTGTTGGCCTTCGTATTGTATTCGTTCATGGAGGTGGGCCCGAGATCAACCAGTGGCTAGCAAAACTAAACATCGAGCCAAACTTTCTCAACGGACTCCGAGTCACCGATGCATCCACCATGGAAATTGTGTCAATGGTGCTTGTTGGAAAAGTGAACAAACAGCTTGTTTCTCTCATCAACAAAGCGGGTGGGACAGCAGTCGGGTTATCAGGAATAGACGGACGGCTCTTGACTGCTCGCCCGTCTCCAAACTCCTCACTCGGGTTTGTCGGGGAAATCGCCAGCGTGGACCCCACTATAATCCGCCCACTCATCGATAACAATCATCTGCCCGTGATTGCTTCTGTGGCGGCTGATTCAACGGGGCAGTCTTACAACATCAATGCTGACACAGCTGCTGGTGAACTGGCGGCGGCTTTGGGGGCGGAGAAGCTGATTTTGCTGACTGATGTGGCAGGGATATTAGAGAATCGAGATGATCCAGGCAGTTTGGTGAAGGAGATCGATATTAAGGGAGTGAAGAAGATGATTGCAGATGGGAATATTGCTGGTGGGATGATTCCTAAGGTGAATTGCTGTGTGAGATCTTTGGCTCAAGGGGTTCGGACGACGAGTATTATAGACGGAAGGTTGAAGCATTCTTTACTGCTTGAGATTCTGACTGATGAAGGAGCTGGTACAATGATAACTGGATGAGTTGAGTAAAGTGGTGAAAGTCACTTTTGAAAAGCCAAAGCTGTGAGGGGCAGCTTTGGGAAAAAATGATTCTGCCCCCTCAAATAGAAGTTGCAAGCACCCCTAATTATGGTTTGTAACTTTTTGTGCTCTGTTTGTCAGTTGTTGTACTTTGATGGATTTTGTTTTTTGACTTGCGAATTTATCATGGTCTGTACTTTTTTTGGTTACTATTATATTGCATGCATGTATGTATCAGGGGTTCAAGAATGTGGCATGTTCTACTCGTGGTTGGCTGAATTTGGAATTTGTTTATGTTGGAGAGAGATGATTAGTTAAGGTCGGGGATGAACTGAAATTTATTCACTTTAGTACACTTTAATAAGTTACAAATTACTTCATATAAGCTCCTGAAACTACATAGAAGATGTTCAAAATAAGCCTAACGATACAAGCCCCATATACGAATAGCGAGTATTTTGCAGTTGTGCACATGTGATTCATCTAATAATGTATACGCAAACACCACAAAAACATTGGTTGAGACTTGAACCATTCCAATATTAATCTTTTGCGCCTCCCATACATCGTGGGAGTGACATATACTATTATCTATAAAATATCAAAGATTTACTTTACATAATTGCTCATATATACAAACTATGCACACCCTTTCTCCAAAAGTAAAAATACTAGATACACGTACACCAGTGCATAGGCATAAACATTGACCAACCTTAAAAAAGTTATGTACACACCATTCTTAGTTAGATCAGATGCCACACATACCTCAGTTTCAAAACCAAACCGAGTACGCAAATGCTCAAAATATGTACACAAGTATAATCATCTTGAGGAGTGCTAAAGTTGCCCCAAAACTGCAAACATAGATCTTCAATTATACGATATAGGAATGCAAATTACTGACTTATCCCTGCACCAAACACTCGTTCAGCAAATCACAGGATTTTGCTTTGATTCATCAGCAAATCTTTGATTTGTCTATACCCACGAAGCTCCTCCAGTGCATCAGCAGTAGTCTTGGATGATACCACAGGCTGAGAAATTACATTGCCAGCCTCCGGCATGCACGTCTGGAGCTTGGGATCATGTGCGGTAAGAGGGGGGTCATTGTGAAGGGGTGGTGCTTTCTTCAGCATATGAACAAGAGCACCAACAGCAGCATCTTGTGATTTTTTAACTCCCCCTGGCTCGTGGGGCCCGCCTGCATGTGCTGGAAGATCGAACGAACCTGATCTGACATCATTACCAACATCCGCAAACAACTTATCAGTTCCAGTATGAACACCAACAGCCAATAATATAACTTTAATTCAGCATAAGGAAAACAAAGGAATATTGATGCTAAGATATGTAGATTCATTCAAAATTATGTATAGCTCTTTTAAAGTCTAGAAAACAAACAAACAACACAAATCAGGCATAATAATTTCATTGGTAGGTCCCTTGTGAATCAAGTTCACGTGAACTCTCTTCTCCAAAGTAAATAATGTTTACCAATACGAAGTAAAATACTGTTTAGCAAACCATGTATCACGTTTCTTAAAATGCTGAAAAGTCAAAGCTTTAATTTTTTTTGTCAATTTCATAATGTTTGGTTGGATCCAGGTAAGCCATACAAACAAGGAATTAGCCTTTTCCATTTCATACGAAAAGATTCAAGAGTTGTTGCAACCAGCTCAAATGCCATTTCCAGAAACAAGAAAAATATAAACACATCATCTCCTGTCAGTCTGACAATTCCCCAGTTATAGCATTTTTTCCCCCAGTTATAGCATTGATGCCATATATAATGTGACTAAAAGTGGAAGTTCAGGTCCCATAGAAACCTTGCAGAAGCAGAAATGGAGGGAAATTCAAAGATTAAGAATCATACCATCAAATGTGCCTAAAGAGAGTTTCAACAGTACATACAAGGCTACATTCAGAAATCTGGCACTCTTCTTAAAGAAAAAGAAGAAATTACCACAGCAGTATATGGGTGAAGAAACTGAATGGCTGGTTAACATCAGACCAAATGAAGAGAAAATCTGGCAGTGTTATAAAGGCACTAATATGGCGTGGCACCCCCCATTTTTATTTTAAATCAAAATCCTCATTTGTCAAACCCGATAATGCTCTTAATATCTTTATTCAAACAGAATTTCCAATACACTCAAGCATACATCTCCCTTTTCAATATTATTATCTACACAACTCAACACTCTCTCCCCCACACATAATTTTCAATTCACAATCAATCATCTATCACCTATACTATCAAATCCTACCCTATCAAATCCTACAAAATCTACACTCCCATTCAAATACACTTTTTACTATTCATAAAATTCAGCTACGTAATTTCAAATCAAACACACCCTAAGGTAGTTTATCTTCATCCAGACTGCAGTTCATATGCACTGCTAGCAGTAAGGAATTAATCTATAAATCATAAAAATCAAGTTCAGAATTATGACACAAGTGCAAATTGGCATTTCCCCCAAGGGCCTTTATTTTGTGAGATATCATCACCTTTCCTCAGTTGTCCAAAACAAACAAACTAGAGATGCAAAGTTAACTGGTTTAATTATTAGAAGGCAGGTTGTCATAAGATGTATCTCATTTACTTTGGTTAAAACTGAAGATTCATGCTAATGTATATCATTATACCACATAAATTGGCAAAATCAGTTTCATCTGAAGCCTAATGTATTGGTATTTAACATATTTAGTAAGCTATTAATTACTGCAGATCTAGGAACTTGAAGAGTAAAGCAAGCAACTAATTTACAGAACTAAGTAGCTGAGTTTATATTAAACAGTTCTGAACATATTGTCTACAAAAAAAGAATGGACATGATTTTTAACTTTTACTTGATGTATCTATGAGTTACTCTTTATTCTGGGCATTTTATTTTTTTAGCATTACATAAATAAAATATCTGCAAAAAAGTTACTCCAAGATGACTACTAATACATTCAGAAAAGAAATAAAGGGAAGCACAAAATTCAAGCAACACACAGAACATCTGCTAAAAGGAAAAATGTCCACTTAATACTTCCATTAAAGCTAAACTTGACATAAAATTCCTTCATATCCCTGAGCATAATTATTATGATATAAAAACGCATTGATTAGCTCATAAACATTCAAGATTGTGGCATCCTAGTCATATTTCCAAAACAAACTCCTCTAATATCAACTGAACAATGATTACAAGTCTTGAACGCAATTAAACAAATGAGATTGAAATTAACATCAGATAGAGACATGCATAGATGGAAATAAACATCAGGTATGACCATAATTTGCTGAATGAAATATTTGAATTTATAAAACAGTGCAATTTTCTATAGTCTCATAAAGCTTGCTTCTGCTAGAAACAAAACAGAACCAACATAAAATGCACAAATCGATAATCAACTTTCCTCAAACAGGTATTCTAAGTTCTACACAATCCATAATATCAATTGATTAGAGGAGAGCTATTAAATTTTAGTGCATAAATTTTATTAAAGCATAGCATACTAAGGGGAGAACATCACTACCAGGCTTAACTTCTGTTTTTACAATCAGAAGTTCTCCACAGAATGAGAAGAGATTTAAGTACAATTTAGCCAGTCATTTTGAAGAAGCAAAAATATTAGTTCATTAGCTTCTCTTCCCACATGTTATTCTTCATTAGAAAGTTGTTTTACTTTATTTATCTTTTTTGAGTTCCTTTTTCTTTTTTCCGTAGATTTCTGAAGCAATTACTTGCAAGATGAGTTGCTTCAGATTTATTGAAAAACAGATTAATATCTCACGGAATTCAAGTAATAAAACTAGCAGTAATCTGGCACGACTTGTTTCAGTTTGTGAAATAGGTTAGATTACTAACTCTTAAATTATGCTCCTCACATCAACCTATGCAGTCAGTAGGCTAATTACAATAAATCACAGATAACAGCAAGAGAAAAGAATGTGTACCAGGCTACCAGCAAATATCAAAGTTCACTAATAGGATTCAATGATTACCTGGAACCTTGGCCTACGCTATCATCATCTTCATCTACAACAAACGGTCCAGAAAATTCATAATCATCCTGAAATGATAATCTGCTAGAGAACGATTTTGATGGCGAACTATTAGATGATAATTTCAACCCAGACATCCTGTGTGCCTCATCCTTGCTGAAAGGGAATAACTGCAGCATAAAACATTAATTAGAAAAATATATGTGATGGGCCAAGAAATTAGGGGGTCGTTTGGTTCGCAATTCTTCAATGTGATTATAGGAATGACAATGAAAATGAATATAGAGTAATTGTGGTGGTTAATGATGACCAATTCACCTTTATCATATTTCTTACAAGGTAACGAGACTCAAAATAAGTTAATCATTACCCCATATTGATTAACTACCCCCTCCTCCTATAATCAAAACTCCTAAATCGTTTTTTGTACCAACTTATTCCAAGATTAGTGTAATACACTAACAATGTATCATTCTCATTGTAATTTACAATTTGATGATTCTCATTACCATTCTCATTGAAGAATTTGAAACAAGCACCCCTTAGTTATGTAAGTTAAGATCGAGCTACATACCTTGTCAACTGTTGAGGTGGTCCGATGAGGTGCAATTTGCTTATTAACAGTTAGACGAGCAGGTTTTGTGGGGGATGGAGGCAAGAGAAGTTTATTCTGCAGTAAAGGCATGCTAGAGAGCCTAGATGCTGGGATACTAACAGGAGCACTTTCACATCGTAAAAGAGCCTTAGATATATGACTGTTGGGAATATAGGTGGGTGGTGATGGAGATGGAGAAGGTGAAATCATAGGGGAAGGCCAATACTCATCATAACTTGGATTTTTCATAGGCAAGCCTGATGGAGGAAGACGGGAAGAATGCTGTCTGAATAAGGCATGAGAATCGGAGGAGTACGTGGGAGAAGGTGAAGGGTTCATCGAGGGTGGTGATGCTCTATACAAGTCGTAACTCCAACTATGACGTCTACCGAATGGAGACGAGGGGGAGCTTTGTGAAATGAGGCCAGAAGAGAATCTTTTCAGGGGTTCAGCCATGGGACTCCCAACATATTCTTGAATGAATTGTGGTGATATGGGAGTTGAAGGCTCTGAACTCACATCTAATAACGACGATCGGTATAAAACCGAGAGGCAAAGCCTACCACAAGAGGTGTCAATTGGAGTAAAAATGAAACGATGCATATCTGCCTCTTCCCTATGGGTGAATGGCTCCACAAAAGATGAAACCCTATGGCCAAGATTATACTGCCTAATTTGGCCCGATGAAGTTAGATCACGAAACAGCTTATAAGCTGGCAAAAGCCTCACTGTAGCATACAATGACCTTAACAGCAGTATAGACTTCTTGTACAAAGCAGGGGCTGTTGTACAATTTGACCTCTTACTCCCACCACTCTTCTTGCTCTCATACTGCAAAATCCACCTCTCAATAATCTTCTCAGACCCAAATTCGTCATTATCCGAGCCATAAAGCCCTCTTCTAGGGGAGTAATTATTCAAGGGGTCCCAATCAGTCGGCCTTTGCATTAATATGACATCAACAGTCATGGGTTCAAGGTTACTCTGCCTCCAAAAATCTATGTTTTCTAAGGCAGCAGTACAATCCCTAAGCGCAAGATTAAACCACTTATCCCTCGGCCTAAAACTCGAAGAGGAGGAAGAGGATGAAGACGGGGACGATAAAACTTGCTCGCCGCTGTAATTACGCGATGAAGCATAGGGGCATCGTGATTCTAGTATTATGTGAAGGCTTTTGGCGAAAAATTCTGTGATTATCTGTTCCATTTTTGCGGCATCTGAATGAGTGTTACCATGATAAGAAGCCATAACTCCAAATTTCCCAAATAACAACAATCAAACCCTATTCTGGCTAAAATCCCTGAATTCAACCGCTGTATCTAGAACTCCACAGAATAGATTATATGCAGGCACAGAAGCATTAAACAAAATTCAAATTCACCACAAAAAAGAACCGAAATCGAACTTCAAATTATAGAATAAGAAGAAGAAGACTATGAGTTGGTTTAGTGACTACTTCAGTGGTTGTTGCTTGCAAGAAAGAAATTCAAAGGGTATTTCCGTCCGTATCTACCTTGTGATTAGTATCCTTCTACTACTCTTCACACACAAATAAAATAAATTATTCACAGATATACGGATTTTTAGTTGCAGAAGAAGAAGGAGTTGAATCAGTTTTTGGTGAGAAAATTTAGGAGTAGTTTGTTTGATAGTGGTGAAGAAGTGCCACCGCTCGATGAATGATGTTTACTCGCAACTTCAAATCTGAGCGTATATCGCCTCGCAAAGATCTTTTATTTTGTAACCAATTTACATCATTTATTCACATTGAATGAACTCAATATGGAAATATTGTAAATACAAATTCCTATGAAATCTATTTTAGAAAAAAAAAAAAAATTGTAATTATTGTAGTTGATAAAATCGCATTCACAATATGTTATGCATATGAATTGTTATTGTTTTAAAAAAAATTATTTATTTTAAAAGGGGATACTTTATATATACAATGATACTTTGTATATATAACTATGATATTTAAAAAAAAAAACACGTGAACTCAAAAAATTTCATAATTTTTGCCTTTTCATCTCAATTTGTTTGTGATTTTAGAAATTTCAGACTAATTAACTCGTTGAGATAACAACAAATACTGTATAAGTGTAAGTTTTTTTTTTTTTTTTTTGGGTAGAATTACAGATAGGAAATAAATTACATTTCACACGCTCTCACCTATCTATACAGTAAAGTTCTACTAAAAGACCACATTTTTCAAACTCAATCGTGAGAGAGTGGAAGGATCATCGACCAGCATTCCTTGAATTACAGATAGGAAATAAATTACATTTCACACGCTCTCACCTATCCATACAGTAAAGTTCTACCAAAAGACCACATTTTCCAAACTCAATCGTGAGAGAGTGGAAGGATCATCGACCAGCATTCCTTGAAGCTCCGCAATCTAAGAAGATAGCAAATCGGCTCCAGAAAAGGAACAGATTGTCGTACACAACGACTCGCGCTACAAACCTCCCAAATCACATAAGAACGGACCCAAGGGCTACCAGCTCCAACAAGCACAACAAAGTGCCACCATGGAAAAACCCGTAAACGGGAAGAAAACCCATCACATCAGGGAGGAAACCAGAACAACAGGGGAAAAGTAAAATACAGTAGACAGAAAATAACAACATAGGAAGAAAAAAACGAAACTAAAATAACACCAGATCTAAACTAGGAAACAAACTAAAATAACATGCAGAAAACATAAAAACGAAAATAAAATGGGATCAAAAGGTTGACTCACCCGATCGGCCACCGTGGCTCCGATGGGGAGATTCATCCATTGATCCCAACTAAATCCCTGAAAAAGACCCTTTCACCCACTGGAAAATCAGAACAAATCTGAAAAACAATTGAACAGTAGATAGAGTAAAGGAGCTCAACGAGTTGCGGTGTGGCGGTGCTACAGGCGGTGCGATGGCTTACTTTTTATCTGATTTCTTTAATATGTAGATGGTTTTTAGAGAAGATGGAGAAGAGAGGTGGGTTATGCCGAAGGTGGACGACAGATTATTTAGGCGGTGGTTTTGGTTGGGGTGGTTTTGGTTGATGAGAGAAGATGGAGAAAATTCTTAGAGAGAGAGCATTTCGAACAAAATAAAAATCCAAGATTTACCCATTTTTTATTTACAAGTCATTTAATGCATATTGTTACAAAAACAAATATGAAGGCAAAAAAATTGAAATATGACATTTAATTATTCTAAATTAATATGCAAAAGTGACAATTACTTTAGGAAAAAAAAACTAATCTATAAAAACAAACAAAATGAGACAAAAGAATTACTTCCCCAATCTCATAATAGTAGGGTTCTAATGCATAATTAGTAAACTATTATGGAAAAAAAATTGAAATGCGTATTTACGTGAACCCAAAAGTAATGATATTTTTGTAAAATTATGAATATTATAAATGTGAGTTTATGAAAAATATTCCATTTTAGGTGTCTACAAGTTATTTCAAAACACCAGAAAAAAGAAAATATGAAATATGTGTTCCACTGTCTAGTTTATTGACACATGTCATGTCAAAAGATGATTAACATTTCATAATATTGAGGGTGACGTATGTTAAAAATCTAGTAAAGTGAAACATAAAATTTGAAATGGAAAAAATGGTTTAATAATATTAGTGATGCATAATAAACAAGATTTACATTATACCTTATATATAATATATATATATATGAATCATGATTGTAAAGCATTATATCAAATACTCCTGAATATTGTGGAGTCAATTATGAATAAAATGATTCTGTGTAAGTAAAAGTGAATAATAATTTAAGAACTTCATAATTAAATGATGGTTAAAGAGTGAAGATAAAATAATGATTTTTAATAAATGTATAATAACAAATTTGTACGGATAAAATATTTAATATCATGTTGATTAGCAACTAACTAATGTACAAGATTAAATTATATCATTGTCTAAAATTAAATTTTGTGATTATCTAGTGAATGTGTTTAATTAAATATATATGATTATTAATTTAAAATTTATAGAATTGACAAGTCATGCTATCATATAGTTGTACTTAATATAATAATATTACTTCCTCCGTCTAAACTTGATAAGTCTAAATTTATTTTGATCTATTCAAATTTAATATGCACACATATGTAAATGAAAATATATATTTCACCAAAATATATCATTCAGGTTTTACTTTACACATCTACTTTATATTTAAACAATTAATATTCATTAAAACTTGTGTTAAATAAATTATACTCTCCCTATCCCAAAATGTTTGAACCAAACAATGGGCACATAAACTAAAAAAAAAGTGTAATGAATAAAGTGTTGAAAGACAATTTTGTAAATTTTTATGGATAAAGTAAAATAAATAATTGGGTCGATTGGAAAATTAATGATATTTTTTGTAAATATTTGAATATTGTTAGAGCATGATTTATGAAGAAGTTTCCTTTTTTGGATATGCAAACAATTGTGAAACGGACAAATAAGGAAAGTGTGCAAACAATTGTTGGACCGAGGGGATACTTATTAATTTTGAACGGAGGAAGTATAATACAATTTAATGAATATAAAGTAAAATAATAATTAAATTTAAATACATATTTAATTCAATCAATCGGTTTGATTTCTTTCCATGTTTCGTATGTTTTTTTTAGGGGTTATACAAGATCAATACAAAATACAAATACAATTATAACTCGAACTAATGGTCTTCAACTCAAGCCGGATCACCATGGTATCATTGTCCTCTATCCCACAATAACGTTCAGTCTCCATTTTTAATACGAGATAACCTCACTCTAAGGTGTTCTCATGTCAAGAAACAAGAGACAAAATAAGAGACAAAAATCCACCAAATACCTAGATTCTACAACCATCAAGCCTACTAAAAAAAGGTCCACAACAGGGAAAATACCGCACGAAGCGCAAGAAGATAACCACTAAAAAATCAAACAAAATAAAAATAAAAAATTCAAGCAGCAAAGAATGAGCAAGCAAACTAGGGAACTAAAACTAGAAAAAAAAAGTAAAAAAGGAGGGAAAAAAGGATCATCGGGTAACTCACTGATCGACCACCGTAGCTCCGTCAGGAAGATTTACCTGTTGATCCTACCTACTCAGTAAAAACGTGCTAACCCATAAGTGGATCTGAGAAAAGGCGAGCGGAAACGGACGGTGGGGCATGCATATACGAACGACGGTCAATCTACATGACTACGAAAATGAAGGAGAGAGGGATGCAGTTGGAAAGGATGACCGAAAAAGTAAAGGGACGGAGGGGTAGGAGTGGTTTTAAAAACAATGAACTTTTTTTTCTAGTGTTGGTGTTCTATGTTTTGTACGGTTAATTCAGTAACATTCTTATTCATGAAAAAAAAAAAACCCGATAAATTTTATTCTGACAAAATAAAAAAGTTAACAATTATTTTCAATTCAATTTTTCTTATTCGAAATTCGTTAATCTCCGAGTACCGTTTAGACGTGCACACCCCTACCTTAGAGAGATCATTAAAGATTTATTCTCTTTCCATTATACAAGAAAATAAACTTTCTCTAGAAAGAACACATTGAAGTAACACTCGTGAACTACTCAAACCACCACATCTCGACTTGGATTGGGATAGAGGGAACATACGAGAAATGGCTACTCACTGGAATATACGGGTGGCCTTCCCGTAATGATCGCCATAATACTTTCAACCTTATCTGCCAAGCTGCCCCAGAGAGTGATGTACACTGGCTTTGCATCGGTGACATTAATGAAATTGTGTGGTCATGGGAGAAGAGTGGGGGCAACACCAACCGTACTCAGCAAATGAATCTCTTTAGGGACACAATCTCGGATCTTGAACTTCAAGATTTGGGATTCTTAGGCCATAGTTTCACCTGGAGCAATGGAAGGAGCACTGCGAATATCCAAGTCCGCTTGGATCGGGCGATGGCTAATCCCCACTGGCGCCAGCTTTTCTCGGCTTCGCGAGTGCATCATTTGGCTCGCTATCGATCAGACCACGCACCACTTCTCATCGAAGTGAAAAGGGCAGTCCCCCCAACCTTACCGAGGGCAGTCTCATAGGAGAGTTTTTCGCTTTGAGAAAATGTGGATGTGTAAGGAAGAATGAAAATGAGTGATTGAGCAAGGATGGAATAGTGTCGACTTAGCCATTCCATGGACTGGTCGCATAAGAAGATGCAGTAGTCTTCTGAGCAGATGGGGGCGACAAACTTTTGGTGATGTGACCGCAAAGGTAAAAATCCTAAAAGGCAGGATCGAAAGCCTCTAATTACAAGAGCAAAGTGAGGGGGTGATCCAGGAATTAAAACTGCAGCAACAGAATTTGGATGAGGTCTTAGGCAGGAGGAAACTCGGTGGTTCCAGAGGTCTCGAGCCCTTTGGCTTAAAGATGGGGACCGCAACACCTCATTTTATTCATGCAAAGACGGCTCAAAGACGTAAAAGGAACACTATTAGCCGGATAAAAGACAACAACGAATTGTGGGTGGAAGGTGATGATGAGGTGGGTAGGGTGTTAAAAAGTTTTTTTGTTGAAATGTTCGCACCAGTTGATACTTGTACTATGCACCGGGTTATAGAGTTGATCGAGTCTCGAGTCACAGGTGATATGAACGAGACCCTCCTAGGGGTGAGCATTATTCGGTTTTAAACTGAAAACCGAACCGAACCGAAATATGAGTTCGATTACCAAATATTTCGGTTCGGTTTTCGGTTTCATATTTTATGAAATCCGGTTTTCGGTTTCGGTTTCGGTTCCGGTTATAACCGAATTAAATTCGGTTACCCGAAACCGACCGAATAAGGCCCATATATAAACTTAAGCCCTAATTCATTCTTCACACTTCACAGTTCACAATCAAAACCCTAAGTCCGTAAGTCCAGCCCCCAAAATCGGCTAATCCAATCCTCTCCAACTTCCGCCGCTGACCGGCCACCTCCGCGGCTCCGCCCCTCCTCTCCGGCCGCCCTCATCTCCATCTTCCCCAGTCCTCAAGGCCACGAAACCTGCGAGTGCGACTCTCAGCGTCCAGCGAAACACACGGTGCCTGACCCCACGACGCCGGCGACCCCACGACGACCAGCGATCGCGACTCTCAGCCCACCGGCCACCTCACGACTTCCAGTCTCTCACGCGGCTCACGCCTTCGACCCTCAGTCCTCACGAGTCACGATTCTCAGTCTCTCACGGTGAGATTCTTAATCTATGTAACACATACCCGTTTCTTGATTCTCATTTTGGTAGGAATCTGTTGTATTTGGTAGGTTTAAGAATTTTGGGGCTTTGAGTTAATTGAATTTTGGGGCTTTGAGTTTATATGCTGTATTTTTTTGCTTTGAATTTTTGGGGCTTTGAATTTTTTGATTCACAACAGTAATTTGCACATTTTTGCAGCAGTGTATTTTTTTCCCAGTTTTTTTGGTTAATATTTCAGTTTTTCGGTTATAGACTTCGGTTCGGTTAATTTCGGTTCTGCGTGAGATCAGTCCGGTTTCGATTATTTTTAATACGATTTCGATTTTGGTTCGTTTACCCTAATTCGGTTCGGTTCGGTTACCGAACCGACCGATGCACACCCCTAGACCCTCCTCCAACCTTACACTGCGACCGAGATCAAGAGGGCACTAATGCAAATGCACCCGGCTAAGGCCCGATGGTATGCCTTCTATTTTCTTTCAAAATTATTGGTCTACTGTTGGAAACTTCTTAATTGATACTTGTCTTCATATCCTGAACCATAGGGTCGATCCATCACCCTTGAATGATACTTTCATTGTGATTATCCCAAAAAATAAATCCCAAGAAAGCCCAAAAGATTGATTGTCCGAGTTATCACGAAAGTTATTGCAAATCGCTTGAAACACATCATCCACACTGTGATCTCTCCTACCCAAAGTGCTTTTATTCTTGATTGTCTCATTACTGATAATGTTATGATTGCCTTTGAGATTTTTCATTTCTTAAAAAAAAAAAAGGGAAAAAAGGGTTTTGTGGCTTTAAAGTTAGATATGAGTAAAGCATATGATAGGGTTGAGTGGAATTTTCTCCGTGCTATGTGACTTAAGCTTGGTTTTGATACTCGATAGATTTATTTGGTTATGTGTTGCGTTACCACTAGTGCTGTTACACGAGTCGAGCGAGCCCGAACATGAGATATGTGCTATTCCACCTAGTTGGACAATCTAGAATCAATTTCCTAGAAGGTAACTCTAGCTGTTTTGCAATTTTTGCAAATTGAATAAGACGAGACTCTGAATAGTTCAAGTACTTAACCCCATCTCTAACAACATCAGTCACCCCATGAAGGTTTTTGAGACCATCTTGCACTAAAAGATTAAGTATATGTGCACAACACCTCACATGAAAAATCTTTCCTCCAAGACTTAGTTTCTTTCTTAAAGCAAAATCTGTTTTAAGTCTCCTAATGCAAACATCATTATAACTAGCATTGTATACAGTTATGCTAACAATCTTGTCCTCAATTCCCCACTCAATGAAACATTTACTCAAAACATCAACAATAATGACTCATGTATGGAGGGGAGGAACTTTACAAAAGTTCAATACACGTTTTTGCAATACCCAAACAACATCCACAAAATGACGCGTCACAACCATATACTCAAGTTTTTTTATTAGATTTCCACAAATCAGTAGTTATACTAACCTTACTAACACCCTTCAACACAGATTTCAACTTTTTCTTTTCTATTTGGTAGGTAGTATAACGATCATCCCTAACTTGTTGGCGGGTAATTTTTTTGTAATATGGTGTTGCAACTTTCATGAACTTATTAAAAACAACATGATCCATCATAGAAAATGGATATTCATGAACAAGAACCATATGAGAAGCAAGCTCTCGTACCTTGAGATGGTCGTACTTAAAGTTGGCAATAAAAGTGATACCATTAGTTTGCTCTTCTGTAAAGGACAACATCTGTTGTTTCGTTGTTTGATCCCCAGTGGCTAGCTTTCTTTGTAGACATGCTCCCAAGTGGCGCTTATGATGAGATGTAGCTCCACTTGTGCTCTTAGAAAAATACGCCTTGCAATGATTGCATTGCACTTTTTCTATTCCATTCTTCAACTTGACAATCTTCATATTGTCCCATACTATTGATGTTTTTTTTCCGTTTCTTTGACACAAATGGTTCTGCTTCATCCACTTCTTTTTCTTCTTCTACTTCATTGAGTTGATCTTTAGTTGTTCACAACTCTTCCTCACTCATCTCATCCACATTTTCTTCAATATCAAACTCTTGAACAACATTTTCATTGATTTGATCCATTGCAACACTTGAGCACGAACCTTGGTTTGAATGCATCCTATTTAAATTTCATAAAATTAGTAACAAGCAGTAGAGTATTAACTTTTGTAGTAACACTGTAACAATAAGGAAACATACAACTATTACCTTATATTAAATTAGTAACAAGCAACAGTAACAACTACAGTCTACAAATGGCCTCTTACTAAATTTGTTGATTACATGTATCTATTATATTTGATTTTTATTTAATAAAAAAGGAATAAAGTTAGATCTATTAAATGCATTTTTCACAGTAGCTGAGGTTTTTCAGTTTACTACATCACATGCTCCTTAACTTCTATTTATACTAAGATTCTAATATGTATCTGATTGTGCATTCAAGATGGGGGAAAACATGTTTTCAATAACTCATAATCTTTATTTGTTGCAAACTATGGTGTCAATATTTTCTGAAAGTACTTGCTGGGTGATCCTTTCTTTATTAAACACCACTCTTTATTCATTTTACTAACTCTCGCTCTTAAGTCTTAACAAGTCCATTGTTATTTTCATCTGTCGTGCTCTGTTCTTCTTATGCTAAAATCCTCCATTCTTTTTTTCTTTTATTCACAAGTTGTACCTCAATTAAATCAACCACATTATCAACAAATTCAACACAAAAGTAACAATACAAAACTAACAACAACATCTATACAAATATACAACTATCAACACAAACTTGGCAGAAGTAACAACAAATTCAGGGAGAGAAAAAAAAACTTACAATGATGTAATTCACCTCTACACAGCTACACTTAAAGCAATTGAAGTAGGGATTCGACGGCCGACGGGATTCGAGTGGGAATGTGAGATTCGAGTGGGACGGTCGGTGGGGGAGTTCGTCTGTTCGTGCGTCGGCGGACTGGGGAAGTTTGTGCGATGGCCGAACTGGGGGTGTTCGTGCGACAGCCAATGTGCAACGAAGGTGGATTTCGTGTGATGGCCACGAACTGAGAACTGAGAAAGGGGAGTTCGTGCGAGTGAGGTGCGACGGCCTGAGAACTGAGAAGTGAGGTTTGTGCGACGGCCGGTGGGGATGGTCTCGCCGATTCGCCGTATCGAGATACTAAATTTCGAAATGGAATGAGGGATTGACGAAATCAGATTCTGGGGGTAGGGTATGGGGTATAGGTATCTAAACCCTAATATCAGGAATTTACAATAACACCCCTTTGAGCTCGAGCCTAACGGGTAACTCGTGAGCCGAGCAGGGCTCGACTCATTTTGTAATCGAGCTTTTACACAGCTTGAGCTCGGCTCATTAACTAATACGAGCGAGCCATATCGAGCTGAGCTCACGAGCGGCTCGGTTTGTGTAACAGCTCTAGTCACCACATTGTCATATTCTTTGCTTGTTAATAGCTTCCCAACCGATAGGTTCACCCTGGGTAGGGGTCTCCGTCAAGGGGACCCCCGCATCTCCTTATCTTTTCCTCACATGTGCAGAAGGTTTTTCATCCCTTTTCAGGCACGCAGAACAACGAGGGGATATCACAGGTATCAAGGTGGCAAGAGCGGCTCCCCCAATCTCCCACCTCCTCTTCGCGGATGACATTATTTGTTTCTTTAGGGCAAAGCAGCGGGAGGTGAATAACATCAAAAACATCATAAAAAACAAGCCTCAGGGCAGCGTATTAATTTGGAGAAGTCGGAGCTAACAAAAGTGGCAATATTAGTGGAGAGGGAGCGGCTGATTTGGAGAGACATCTTGGGGCCAAACCTGCTATCCAACACTCTAAGTGTCTGGGCCTTCCAACGATTATCGGGAAGGGGGAAACAGGTGGTTTTTCAATCGGTGATTGACCGCGTTGTGAGTAGACTCAAAGGGTGGAAGGAGAAGACCCTTTCAAAGGCGGGTAGAGAAATTCTTATCAAAACAGTGGAGCAGGCCATCCCGAATTATACTATGAGCTATTTCTTGTTCCCGAAATCCTTATGTGAAGAGATTGAGAGGGCCACTGCCTGTTTCTATTGGGGGTCATCGCCAGAGCAAAGAAATATGTGAGTGTTATCTCATAGTTCCTTTTTCGTTCTCAAGATCGAGGAAGCCCGTAGGATACACTTTCTTAACATGGAATGGCCCTTTCCATTTTGATTTCAACTTTTCGGGGAATAGACTTAACCTTAAATCGTAGAGTAACACTTCATCCCCCTCTTCAAAGATTTTCATGGATAGCCGTGCGTCATGCCATCTTTTTGTCTTCTCCCGAAATAATTGGGAGCTTGCATAGGCGTCCTCACGAAACTCCTCAAGTTCGTGCAATTGAAGGACCCTTTTCTCTTCACAAAAATCGCTGTCCAAGTTTACCTTCCTTAAAGCCCAAAGTGCTTGGTGTTCCACCTCAACGGGAAGATGACAAGCCTTCCCAAAAACTAATTGGTAGGGTGACATACCAAGTGGAGTCTTATATGCCGTCCTATATGCCCAAAGAGCATCCGGGAGCTTGCTTGCCCAATCTTTTCGGCTCGTGCTCACCGTCCTTTCCAAAATCTTCTTGATATGTCGATTCGAAACTTCGGCAAGTCCATTGGTTTGTGGGTGATATGGAGTCGCTACCTTGTGTGTAACACCATACTTTGCAAGAAGCCTCTCCATCATCTTGTTTACGAAATGACTCATCCCGTCACTAATGAGAGCTCTAGGAACGCCAAATCGAGTGAAGATTCCCTTCAAAAAGATCATAACAGTGTTTGCATCGTTAGCCCTTGTAGCAACGGCTTCAATCCACTTCGACACATAGTCAACCCCAAGTAAAATGTAGGTAAAGCCTTTGGAAGACGGAAATGGTCCCATAAAGTCTATCCCCCACACATCAAACAACTCTACCTCCACGATGTTGTTCAACGACATCTCGTTCTTCTTGGAAATCCCACCACTACGTTGACATTTATCACATCGGAGTACAAACTCCTTACAAGACCGGAACACCCATGGCCAATAAAATCCAGATTGGAGCACCTTTAGAACCGTCTTCTCACCCCCATAATGTCCACCACACGGAGACGAGTGACAATGATTCATGATATCTTCCCATTCCTCCTTCGGAACACACTTCCTAATTATGGAATCAACACCCCTTCTCAACAAATGGGGGTCGTCCCAAATGTAGCTCTCAACATCCTTCAAGAACTTCTTTTTCTCATAAGTGTTTGCCCCAAATGGCATGCTCCCACTTGCCAAGTAGTTGGCAATATCCGCATACCAAGGACCTTCATCATGAATTTTTCCCACAAATGATCCTTGGACACGGAATAAACGCTCCGGGAACTCTTCTTTCACATCTCCAAATTCTTCTTTGAACTCTTTAGCCCTCTCGATTCGGGACAAATGGTCGGTTATAACATTGTCACTCCCCTTCTTATCCTTGATCTCAATGTCAAATTCTTGAAGAAGTAGGATCCATCGGATTAGCCTTGGTTTTGCATCTTTCTTTCCCATGAGATAACGGATAGCGGCGTGGTCCGTGTAAACGATAGTTTTCGCACCTACTAGGTAGGGTCGAAACTTATCGAACGCGTACACCACCGCTAGAAGTTCCTTTTCCGTAGTGGTGTAATTCAATTGAGCCCCGTTGAATGTTTTGGATGCATAGTATATAGCACGAAAAACCTTCTCCCTTACTTGGCCAAGAACAACCCCCATTGCCACATCACTTGCATCGCACATTAATGTGAATGACTCATTCCAATCCGGTGCTACCAAAATGGGAGTATTGATCAACGCTTCCTTCAAGTCACTAAAAGCATTCAAACAAGCATCATAAAAAACAAAAGGAACATCTTTTTCAAGTAAGTGTGAGAGGGGTTTAGATAGCTTAGAGAAATTTTTAATGAACCGTCTATAAAAGCCGGCGTGCCCCAAAAATGAACGAATTCCTCTCTCGTTTGAAGGAGGAGGAAGCTTCTCTATTGCCACTATCTTTGCCCGATCAACCTGCAATCCTTGAGAAGATATATGATGACCAAGTACCACCCCTTTCTTAACCATGAAATTGCACTTTTCCCAATTAAGGACAAGGTTTGTAGCTTGGCATCGCTTAAGCACTAACTCCAAATGTTTCAAACATGTGTCAAATGATGTACCAAACACCGAAAAGTCATCCATAAACACTTCCATTACCCTCTCAATTAAATCATGAAAAATCGACATCATGCACCTTTGGAATGTTGCTGGTGCATTGCATAACCCAAAGGGCATACGTCTCCAAGCAAACGTTCCATAGAAACATGTGAAGGTGGTCTTCTCTTGGTCTTCGGGGGCAATCATTATTTGATTGTACCCGGAATAACCATCGAGGAAGCAATAGTAAGCAAATCCACCAAGCCTATCTAGCATTTGATCCATAAAGTGGAGGGGAAAGTGGTCCTTACATGTAGCCTTATTCAACTCCCTATAATCTACACACACTCTCCACCCGGTTGCTACTCGTGTAGCAATTACTTCATTTTTATCGGTCGTGATGACCGTCATTCCCCCTTTTTTAGTCACGACATGCAATGGTGATACCCACAGACTATCACTAATGGGAAAAATCATACCCAAGTCTAAGAATTTGATTACCTCTTTCCTAATGACCTCTTGCAATATAGGATTTACTCGTCTTTGAGGTTGGACTATAGGTTTAACATCACTCTCGGTCCTAATCCTCTGCATGCATATAGACGGATTAATACCCTTCAAGTCATCAATGGTCCAACCTAAGGCTTTCTTATTCCTAGCAAGCACAACCAACAATCTATCCAACTCAACATCATTTAACAAAGAAGAGACGATAACGGGGTACCTCATTTCATTATCCAAGTAAGCATACTTGAGGTGATCCGGTAACGACTTCATCTTCTCTTTTTTTCTTCCGGACCTTGTCCTCCTTCAACGGGGATATTAAGTGGTAGGATGGGAGGCCTCCTTCTCATCTCCATTGCATCAACTTCTTCTATTGATTCCCTATAAGAACTTGACAACAATTCATTAGAGACAACCAAGGAATCCCATAGAAATGAAGAAATATAATGAGTTAAAGAAGTGTTAGAGAAATCTTCCCATTCATCTTGCACAATGTTGTCAACCACATCTAAGAAGTTGCAAGATTCCACCTCTTCAAGCTCTTTCAAAGACTTGTAAATTGAGAATTTGACTACTTCATGGTTGAAACTCAATTTCAATTCTCCTTTCTTCATATTGATAATGGCCTCCCCCGTTGCAAGGAAAGGTATTCCCAAGATCAAAGGGACGTGCTCATCTTCCGCCATATCAAGAATGACAAAATTCACGGGAAATATGAATCGGTCTACTTTCACCATCACATCCTCCACGATCCCTCTTGGCGTCTTCACCGATCGATCGGCTAGATGCAAGGTCATGGTTGTTGGTATCAACTCCCCCATATCCAACCTCTTGTAAATCGAGTAGGGCATATGGTTGATGCTTGCTCCAAGGTCACACAAAGCCCAAATTGCTTTACTACCCCCGATTTCACAAGGAATGGTGAAACTCCCCGGATCTTTCAACTTGGTAGGTAGACTTCTTTGTAGTAAAGCACTACATTCCTCCGACAGATTGATTGCTTGATGAACTCCAAGTTTCTTCTTGTTTGCAATCAAATCCTTGAGAAACTTCATATAATGGGGAATTTGGTCCAAGGCATCAAGAAAAGGAAGGTTGATGTGAATCTTCTTAAAGATCTCCATGAATTTGCTAAAATTTTCATTCAACTTCTTTTTCATGTATCTTTGAGGAAACGGAAGTGGTACATGAGTAATAGGAATACCTCATTTGTCACATGGTAAATCATGCTTCTTCTCTTTTAGCTCCTTAGCAATTTTCCATTTTGGGGTTCTTGGACTCTTCACTCCCTCATCTCCACTTTCCTCCTCCTTCATTTATTTCTCTTCATTTTTAGTATCCTTCCTTCCTTCCTTCAACTTCCAACTCCTCATCTTGCTTTCCTTCCTCAACTTCCTCAATCTCCTCATCGACTTTCTCATCATCAACATCCGTGGGCATTTTTGGCCCTTCGTAAGAAGTGCCACTTCTCAATTTAATGACTTTACAATGCTCTTTCGGATTCACTTCGGTTGTCGATGGAAATTTTCCTTTGTTTGGTTGAGATCCAATTGAAGTTGCCAATTGTCCCATTTGGAATTCCATCGATTTTTGATTACTCAAGATTTGAGCAAGGATGGACTCGGTTGCTTCGGCTTTCTTCTCAATTGTCTCAATTCTCTTATCACTCATATCCATCCTCTTCATGAGTAGTGCAAGAAGCTCGTCCGTGGAGGATTTCCCTTCTCCCCTTGGAAGTTTTGCCCCGGGATCAAATCCGGGAGGATATTGAATAACACTTTTAGGATTGGAATAGGACAAATTCTCATTCCTCCGAAAATTCGAGTTTTGAAGAGTTTGGTATTGAGGGGATGGACCCCCTTGTCCTTGAGATGATGAAGCTTGCCCTTGGAATCGGTTTTGAGGAGGAGATTGATATCATTGACCACGATTTTGATATGGTGGTTGTCCTTGATATGGTCGATTCCCTTGAAAATTTTGTGGATATTTTTGTTGACCCATGTATTGCACTTCTTCCATAGTTCCCATTTGAGGATCCTCTTGCCCAAATGGTAAGTGATTATCCCTTGTTTGAGATAAAACATTCACCTTTTCAATGAGTGTAGCCATCATTGCTTTCACGCTATCATTGTCATCCACTTGAGCTACCCGATTTCGTGCTCCACGGTCTACTCTCATTTTGAAAGTATTGCTTGATATCCCTTCCATTATGTCATTGATCTCCTCCACCGATTTCCTCCAAATTGAACCCTCCGCACAAGCATCAATGTGGTGTTGATCTTCCACTCGTAACCCACCAACAAACCAACATGTTGTTTGTTCTATTGGGAAACTATGATGGGGGCATGTGATGAGAAGATTCGTAAACCTTTCCCATGCTTCTTTGATTCCCTCATTTGGACCTTGTTAGAACGTAGAGATCTTTTGTTTGGATTCCATTGTCTTTGAAGGAGGGTAGTACTTCAATATAAATCTCTTCTTAAACTCTTCCCACGTTCTCACTTCTCCGGCTGGAATGCTTAATTGTAGCCAAGCTTTTGCTTTCCCCGACAATGTAAATGGAAATAGCCTCATCTTTTTAGCATCTTCCGACACTCCGTTTTGCTTTAGAGTGTCGGCCATCTCCAAGAATTGAGCAAGATGTTCATTCGGGCCTTCCTCAAGTCCTTCCTCCGTCCTTCCTTCAAATTGTCTCTCCCTCAACATCCTTAATAAAGAGGCACTAATCTCAAAATTTTTTGCCTCCACCCTTGGTCTTGCCAACCCATCGTAATGCTCCCTAGGTTGAGGCTCAAAATATTCTCTCATTGGCCTTCCATGGTACACACGTTGAGGCTCTTCTATATGTGGAGGAGGAGGGACATATTCCTCTTGAATTTGTTGAGGTGGAGGATATTGGTAAGGTGGAGGGTGGAGGGTAAGGGTGTTGAGGTGGTGGAGGTGGTGGATAGTAGGCTTGTTGTGGAGGTGGATAAGGGTAAGGATAGTATCCTTGATATGGAAGATGGTTTTGAGGTGGATATTGTGGATTTGGATTGTGGAGATTTTGTGGAGGATTTTGAGGTGAATTACCTCCTTGTTGATTCCCAACTTGGGGATTCTCATCATTTTCCATTAGTGGAGGATTCATCTCTTCATTGTTCTCCATCACAAGTTGTTCTTCTATGACTCTTTGACGGCTTCTACTTCGATTTCTTCTTCTTGCGTGTGCCTCGATCTCAAGGTCTAACGGTTCAAAGTTTCCTCCACGTGATCTTGTGATCATGCACCTACAAAAGAAGAATGTCAAAGCCCACAACGATGAACAAAAATAAAATAACAAAAAGAAATGCTACTATCAATAACACTCAACAAACTCTAAGTTTCACTAACAACACTCGCTTAAGTCCCCGGCAGCGGCGCCATTGACTTGTCTCGTTTTTCAACACTTTTTAAGTACTTTACAATTCGAGCCCCACAAGCGTATGGGTCCGATTGTAGTACGTAAGTACGACCAAGTAGTTTGTTCGTTCCAAGGATTTAATTGAGTGCAAGCGAATCCCTAAAGTTACGAGTATGCATGCTATTGTAGTAACTACACGTGTTTGTTTGGATTTTCGGGAATAAGGACAAAGATATTAAACTACATTAACTAAAGTAATGAGAATGAGTGACAAGGAATAACAAGCTATCTAACCTTCGTTGTAAAGTGCAAGAGAAGTGTATTGCCTCAGGTGTTTCCGTTTTGTGAGTAATTAATGAACTAGTGAACCAATTACATGAATGAGTTATGAATTCAGATTAAGTTAAAGGCTATCACATATGTGTGCAAATCCCCTTGAAAGGCATAGGCTAACAACGTGCATTGATTAGCAATTATAGGATCTAACCAAATACCATAAGCGCGTAAGATAGTGTTTTATAAATACTTTCAACACGGTTACTAATACCTATAACACGCCCTCTCACTAAACTCCTAGACGACCTCTATTCGTTTAGTGTCTAAAGTTGTCTGTCTAGCAATCAACCCTCTCTCGGTTAAGCTAATTACTACTTAACTTCTATTCAATTGACCAAAGCTCACACTCACACCCCAATCATGCAAACCCAACTCTCGTTGCAATCAACACAATCGAAAATGCTAGCTAATAGGGTTGATCAATCAAATGAATCAATCACAATACAACTCTAGAAACATTTACACCCAAATCCTAAGCTAATCATGCAATTACTTCACAATTACACTAAATTCCCATCAAAACATCCACACCCAAGGCAATTGGGGATTAGCCCATGGTTCTAGAGGAGAATCCCATGGTTAAAACACAAAATAACATAAAGCCCATGCTAATTAATAGAGAAATTGCAACGTAGAAAGTAATTACCAAATTGAAACTTAAAATTGAGAGATATCACCTTGATGATGGATTTGTAGCTACAATATGATGAAATAAGCAAAGAAATGACAAATTAACTAAGTACTAAGCTAATCTATGGAAAACTAGAAGGAAAAATGCTCCAAAACCTATTACTATGTGTTACTATGTGTTACTATGTGTAGAGTCTTCTCAATGTGTTGAATCCCCTTCCAAAAATGAACTTTTGACCTTATATACTCTTCCAAAAGTGCTTGGTACGTGCCCTTAGGTCGAAATGCGTTTTTAGGCAAAATCTTGAGTTCACACGGCCGAATCGTGTGGCTCGGCCGAGTCGGGCCTTAATAAAAGCGTGAAAGCGCTTTTTCATTCAGCAGCTCGGCCGAGTCAGGACTTGATAACAATTGTGGCCATTCTTCAGGCAGCTCGGCCGAGTTGCTCATCGTTCCAGTTTCTGCCTCAACCTTCCACTCGGCCGAGTTACGGAACTCGTCCGAATTGTCCAACCTTTCAACTCGGCCGGATGGTAGAGCTCGGCCGAGTTTCTCAACATTCCAGATTCTGGATTCAACCTTCCACTCGGCCGAGTTGTTCATCATTCCAGATTCTCCTTTCGACCTTCCACTCGGCCGAGTTACGGAGCTCGATCGAGTTGTCCATCGTTCCAGATTCTGGATCCGCACTTGCACTCGGCCGAGGTCTGAGCTTTGTCTCTAGCTCGGCCGAGTTGTCTAACTCGGCCGAATTGCAAGTTGCCTCTTCTTTTGTGCATCATTTCCAATCCGTGGCTCCGATTGGCTCGATTCTTCTTGGATATGCACTCTCTCTTTCTCTTCTTTCATCTGACTTTTTCCTCAAATTGATTCCTTCGTGTGATTTGCTTCAAAACTCATCGTTTTTCCCTAAAAGCAATGCAAAACCATCATGCATCAATAATTCGATAAACAAACTACTTTTACATAACTTTTGCAATCTTAATACGACAATTAAAGCATATTCACACAATAAATTCATGCAATCTCACCACAAATCATCAGCTGATAGGATCAGATAAGATGACTTAGGCCAAATTAAATGAGTTGAAGGTTTCAATCAGCTGAGGAGGAGATGCTTAGAGTTCAGCACAATTGGTCAAATGAGCATAATAGATCAGCAGAGTACTTGAGCAGAGTAGATCAGCAGAGTAAAGATCAGCACTGTATGGAGTCTATCGGTAGAGTCAGCTTTTGATCACAGAACAGAAGAGTTGGGTATCAGATGAGTAAGTAGTCATCTGATCTTTTCGGGCAAGTCTCCTGATACGGAAGTTAGTTAGTTTGACTAACTGTATTATAGTTACATCTACTTGAGGGCATAACTACCATTTCAGATGGGCGATAACAGAGCACATGGGTTGTTACAAGCGGTTGCTAACTAATCAACACTTCCTAACAACAGCAACTACCTTTGGTCTTTATATACTCTTGTATGTGTACATTGTAAAAGTTGATTTTGGATGCAAGTACGGTTGTAATCTTTGAGTTGTGTGAGTAAATATTCTATTCCGAGTGAATGAGTGTGTAAATATTCTTTATCAATCAAAGAAGTACTCGTCTGGTCCAGTGGATGTAGATCACATTGATCGAACCACTTAAAACCTTTGTGTGCTGTTAGTATCGTTGATTACTTTTCGAATTACTATCTTAGCTAGTTATTTCTAATATCTTCAAGTATTCTACTTGGTTAGAGACGTCTAATCGAATGGAATTCTTGACAAAAGACGCATTGGATCAAGTGGGAGAAAATTTGTCGCTCAAAGGAGAATGGTAGTTTGGGGTTCCGGGAGATGTATTACTTTAATTTGGCCATGGTTGCGAAGCAATATTGGAGACTCTTGAACTGTGAGGAGTCCTTGGTGGCTCGTATCCTCAAGGCTTGCTACTTTCCTAGAGGCGATATTGAATCGGCAACCATTGGATATCAACCTAGCTAGTTTCTTGTGGAGGAGCATCCTTAAAGCAAAGGGCCTGATTAACGAAGGATTGGGTGGCGTGTGGGTAACGGTGAGTCTATCCGCTGTTTCTTTGATAGGTGGATTGATGGTTCTTCTCCACCCATGCCAACAGAAGCAAGCACGAAGTTTCAAAATTTGGGAGTTTCTGACCTGCTGGACAATTGCAATGGAGGCTGGAACCATATCAGAATCCAGGAGATCTTCGATGTTGACACGGCAAACAAAATCCTTGCTATCCCGGTCAGCTCGCGTCGCCCGCTTGATAGGAGGATCTGGACCCATAGTAAGAACAGTAATTTCACGGTTAAATCGGCTTATCACCTCGCCACCAGAAAATGTTGTGGAAATTGAAAGCCCTCTCTCCCCCCAAAATCCTTCATTTTGTATAGAGAGCCTGTAATGACTCGTTGGCAACCCTTAGGTCCCTTGCTACCCGAGGTATAACTGTTGACCCTATCTGCCCCAGTTGTGGTCTCGAAGTGGAATCTGCATCCCATGTTTTGTTCAAGTGCTTGACAACCATCTCCCTACTTGGGGGAGGTGCCCACTCCGGCTCAACCTCCATCCTGGATTTCCATCCTGTTGTACTACTTCCCTCGCTGAGGATGATGTCAGGCTTATTGCCAACCCTTCGTGATTAATATAATCTGGTTTCTTTTTTTGTAAAAAAAAAAAAACAAAAAAAAACTTTCTTGTTTCTCTAGATTGGAATGGGGAATTGCTACTAAAATCTAGAAATTAGATCTAGATTTTTAATAAATGTCTAAACAGATGTTGCTGTTTTTTCCCTAATTTTTCTTGTGTTTATTTGAGCATGTTGAGAAGGAGAATAATTTACCAAAAAAATTCACACAAAAATTAAAAATTGAAGATTGAAAAATAGACAATATGTGCATACAGGCCAGGGGAAGGGTAAGCGTTGTGCAGCTGGTTGGGCTTAAAGTGATATTGGATTTATTGAGCTAGGCCCAAGTTAATTGCGTCTATTCACAACTGATTAATAATAATAAATTGAAAGAACAAAGAATACTATGTAAGACTTGGTTTTTAATAAATGTCTTAATAGAAGGCCTATATTCTCAATTCTCCCTATGTACTTGAATTTTATGGGGTAATTATGTAAACATTGTGAGGGTGGAATTTATAAAGAGTTTCCATTTTAAGAATATAAAAGTTATTGTAGAACGTTCCGAAAAAAAAAAGTGAAAGTTTTTGAGTATTTTTTCCCTCAAATTTAGGCATCACTCCAAAAATTTAATGATGTTTGTCGCTTTTTTTTTTTTTTTTATGGAAGTTAAATACCCAGCCCTTTTTTTCCCCTCCCCATGACTCGAACCTAGGACCTTTAAGGCCTAGGTAGTGGTGCTCTAACCACTTGAGCTATCCCACTTTGTCAATGATGATGTTTGTTGCTGCTTTTGTGTTTTATGGGGTTAAAGAAACTAGTATTTCTCCCATGCGATGCACAATTTTTAAATTAATAAACTTATATAAACAGTGTGATGTTAATAATTGATTTTTTTTTTGTATACATACAATAGTATACGAATATTTTTTAAGAACATTAATTTTAATATTTTAGTTGAGAAATAAACGTCACAATAATATTGGATAAAATTAAGATTTGCCAAAAATAATTAATTGAGCATAATTAATAAATATTCATTTTATATAGTCTTTGATAAGTAATACAGTAATGTTTTACAATAGTTATATTTATAGATACAAATAAGCATATCTATAAAATAGACATGAAGATTTGATCAAATATATTAAAAAGATAGATATGAATTATAATATTATAGGAATGATACAATATTATAAAGAAAAAAAAAACTCAAATAAGAAAAATTGACCATAGAAAAAGGAGAGAGAAAATGAAAATAAAGGAAGAGGGAGAGAAATAATTTAAAAATATGATATTTTACTGGTGAACCCCACAAAAAATAATATTTTACTATTGCAACATTTTAGGCGGAACTTACTAGGGAAGACACTGTTGGTCCTTGGTGGAGTATGACACAAGTGTATGGGGGGGGGGGGGAATGCACTTGTGTATGCAAATTCTTTTCTTTTTAACAAACTGGTGTTATCAGGCAGGTTGTCTCACAACAAGCCTGAGTGTGAACTTTGATAGATACTTGTCCTACTGATTACTATTAAGTGATCAGTTGGCTAAATATCTAAAAGAGTTGCTAAGTGCGGAATGTGGTTGGCCTTTGACTCAAAGAAATACTCCAAGTTGATTTCTGAAAAACACAGTTATCAGGGACTTTGTCCAAAACAGTTCTTCTTAACTTACTGAGTTTTGCTCTTTGAAATATGTTTAAATGTAAGTGCAATAAAGGCAGTAAGTAAAAGACACACAATTTATAGTGGTTCAGAGACTCAAGCTCCTACATCCACTTTCCCTGATTGAACAGGATAATTCCTTAACAATGGAATTAGCTTGTTTTATAGTGCCAAGGTGCACTGATCAACAACACTCTCTTAGTGCTTTGATCCCTAGGATAATCTGAGTCCTAGTGCTCAATCTCTCTGAGTTAAGACTGTGTTTCACAATAACAGTCCTTAACTCCTCACTTCTACAACAAACTCTCTCTTCCCTAAATGAGATAAGGGTTTGAGGTTTGGTTCCAACTAGTAGAGATATCATTTACAATAAGAACAGTGTAAAGACTTAGGATATCTCAATGCTAAGCTTTGGATGTTTACAAAGATTGGCTTAGCTAATTGAAGTGATCAGGAAACTTGGAATTCTAAAGAACAACTTGGTTTCCTTTGATTTGCTTGATGATAGTTTGATAGCAAGTAGTTGGATGTTTGAATCCTTTGATCACTTCTGTATTTATAGGCAAATTTGAACAACTAACCGTTGGAGGGATAGCAATTCAAACTTGTCTATTTGCAGCACCATTGAAACGGTTATGAAGCTTGGCATCCTTTTATCCACTGTGTAAAAGCTTCTTCAATGGTTGCTAGAATGAATGTGTTGACTTCTGAAAAATGCGGCTGAGATGACTTGTGTCAGATTCCAAATATGCACATTTCCCAATGTTGATTTGTGGCAAACTCTACACTCAACCAACGGTCAGATGGGACAACTTCCCTGAACATTCCTGCTGCAATTTTTAGAATGTTCCAACATTCATTCAATGCTTCTGTCTTTAATGCTCTAAGTCTTCAATGCTTGGTTCAGGCTTGATTGACAATAAATGCTTCATTGAATGTGTCTTCTGTGAGCCTAGCATTCAATGCACTTGATCATTGGCACTTTGATTGATCTGATGGAGTTCTTATCAGTGCAACAGTCTTTGCCTTATCATTCTTTGATCTTTTCAGCCATGTTGTCCACTCAGTAGGCTTTGTCTTGTAGATTCAGCAAGTTTGGCCTAAAGTACTTGATACTTATCAAGCTGCCTAACATTTCAGCTTTGGACAACTATCCTGAACTATAAATCTCACAACATTTCTAAGATTTTAGACTTAAGCATTTCTACACTTACTCAAGTATCCTGAGACAACTAATCTGATCTCACTTGAGTGTATCTCAACTAATCCGAACATCATCAATCAGGGGTTTTGGTATCTAAATCAAAATCATTTTATTCCCAACAATTTCCCCCTTTTTGATGATGCCAAAACCTATTACAAAGGGAACTTGACTTATACTAGACTTTACCTTCAGGGTGAGTGATCTGGTCAACTTTCCTGAAAGAAACTGTTAGCATAATAAATCAAGTAAATATGTCATGTCAGGTTAGTTGAGATAATGAGTTGTTATCTCTTGATAGAAAATCAGTAGTCCTTTCATATAAGTCAAAGAGCATTACAGTGCAGAAAATCAAAGGACTCACTAGACTTGATACAATAGAAACAGAATAACAACAATCATTAAAATCATAAACAGATAGGGAGGGAAGGAATGAACTTATCCTTCAGAGAGATCCATCATCTTGAGGAGCAATGCCATACTGAGCCCAGACCCTCTTCTTCAATTCCCAGATATCCTTGTTGGATCCTTTAGGGCCAGGCTTCATCTTCTCCATCCTAATGATTGAGATGAACTCCTCCAGAATCTTTCCCTCATCAATAAGATTCCCATTGAACTTTGGAGGCATGTACAAAATAGGACCAGGGGCCTTGAACTCAATTCTGGCCATTTCAGCTGCTGCAAACAGCTTTTGGTATAGGTCCCTATGGTTCTCAAACATGAACTGCACAAAGACTTCATCAACACTCTCTTCAAGCCATTTCCCTATGAAATAAAAATCATACACAAAGCTTCTCTTGGCCTCCTCCAATGCATCATTCAGTGAGATTGGCACCCACTTATCATGGTGAGGGTACTGAGTGTCCCATCTTTGCAGCATCTGTGGTTTGAGTCTTCTGTAAGAAGCCCTCCTTCTTGGAGCTTTGAAGTTTGCCCTCCTCTCATCTCTTGCCTTGTTGGCCTCAACCAACTGATCCATTCTTTCTTTAGCTCTTTGAAGAGCTAGCTTCTCCTGTGTCTCAGGATCCTTTCCAAATCCTTCTTCAAACAGCTTAGAAGGATCATCAGCAAGCTTGGGCACTCTAACTTCAGGCTCTTTGTCCTGCTCTTCTTCTTCATCTTCTTCTTGGATTTCAGGCAGTTTGGCTGTTTTCTTCAATCTCTTAGACTGCCTCAGTGGAGTTGACTCTTCAGACTGGAATTCTGATGGAAGGGTCAGGCTGGTTGGGAATTCATTGAAGGCTTGTTCCTTCCTCTTTCTCTCAGATGCCCTGGTCACCTTCCCCCTTACTTCAACAACCTTCTCCTTGGGGTCAAGGCCTGCAGACTCACCACCAGGTCTCTGAAGCCTTCTTGCCTGACTTTCCATTGCTGACATCATAGACTCCTTGACAGCAATCTGGATTTGCTCTTCCTCAGTCAAATTTTCAATGTTCATTGGGCCTTTGCCTTTCCCAATGTCTTCTTCTTCCTCCTCCTCAACTTCAGGGACCTTCTCCTTTCTTTTCGATTCACCAATCACCAAGGTTCCCTTTGCTCTAGCTCTCTCTCTCTTTCCCACTTTTTGGCATTATCAAAACATTGGGGCTTCAACTCACTCATAGAGACAGAGAGATGTGAGTGAGCTTGAGTGAGGGACTTCAACTCCTGCAGCAAATAAACATTCTCATCATGAATGTTTTGCATCTTGTCATCAGTCATACTCAAGAATGTGTGGACAGGCTTCATTTTCTGAGCAACAATGGCATCCATAGTGGCTTTCAGTGATTGATCAAGTTTTGCTTGCAGTTGATCAGTGAGGTTGGCCACAACTTGATCAGACACTTTGGCCATTAGTTCAATTGTGAACTTTTCTGCAGCTTCTTTCACCATAACAGCTTTCAATTCCTCAGCTTTCTTTCTCTGAGTTGCTGTCCTTTGCCTCAATGCATCTTTGATTGTCCTTCTCAAGGCTCTCACATTATGCTTGTAAAGATCTTTGAGGCCTTGCTGCTCTTTCTTCACTGATTTTGTGAACTTTACCATCTCATCCTTGGCTTTTGTAACTTCTGTTGAAACTGTTTGCAGCCCAGTTTCAACTCCACAAATTCTTGCATCCAAGGTTGGCAAGATCACTTCTTCTGAGCCAGTAAGCCTCATCTCCACAGAGGCTAGAGTTTTGCCTTGGCCATCAAGAGTATCCACTGTTTCAGCATGTGCTTTCCCAACTTCCCTGACCAATGTGTCCAGCTTTTCTGACTGTTGTTTAATGGATGTTGCAGTCTTTGATGCAATTTGCAAGCTAGCCTCAGTTGCATTAGCCTGCTTAAAATATATCTTGTTCAAAGTGGACACATTTGCTGAAATTGCCTCCAGATCAGTATCAACATCAACTTGAATGTCAGTAAGGGAAGCATCTGCAAAAATCTGTTCAATAGTAACAACTACTGAATCTGCAAAACTCAAAGTGTTAGTAAAATCTCCCTCAACACCCTCATTCTTTTCTTCTCCCATTAGGTCTGATACATCAGCACCTAAACTCTCATTTTCAACTAGTTTCTTTTCTTCTTCATTCACATAAGATGGACTCACATTAATTGGAGAATCAGGCCTCCTTTCACCAAGGGATTCATCAAGTTCAGATTTGACTTGAAGAATAGCCGGACTCTCATATTGGGCTGCACCCAATATTTCTACTTCATCTCCCTTTAAATTTGGTGCACTCAAGCTACCGGTAATCACACAATCCTCATCATCTCCCTCTGATTTTTTCAAACTATCATCCTTTTCAACTCCTTCCATTCCTAAACCTGACACCTCCATATCCTCAACAGGATCCACAGAGGGCAGTTGTTGGGAGATCACAGTGCTTGGGCATCCCAAGGCCACTGAGTCATCCTGAATGACTAAAGGCTGGTCAATGTCCAACTTTCCTGACATTGATGAGGCTTTAGTCAAACCAGCTTCTCCCATGGAAGTCTCAGCATTGTCAAGTTGTGCCTCAGGTTCAGAAGAACCATCCTTGGCCAATGCATCTTGGACTGAGTCACCACCTTTGGTCAACTCCTCTTAATGATCAGAGTCCTTAACAGAATGATAGGTCAAGTAATGTACCTGAGCAGAATTGAGGCCAGGAGGGTTGGGATTGGTGTTATCATCATCATCATCATTGTCATCTGAGGTGCTATCAGGATGCTTGATTCCTTGTGCAATTCTCTCTCTTTCTGCAATCACCTTCTCATGAACAATAACACAAAACAAGGCCTCAGTGGTCAACACACTGGACTTCTTCACATTTGCAAAATGTAAGAGCCTGTTTTCTTCAACCTGCCACCAGCTAGCTCCTTTATCCTGAATAGCCTGAGCTATTTCCACCATAGTTCTATCCTTGATCTCAACAAGTGCTCTGAGATCATAGAACTGTTGTTGTAGCCTAGGATAATCCTTCAATCTTGGATACAAATCATCCACATTGGCCTTGGCAATCTGCCTTAGCATCCCCTCATATTGGTATTCTTCTTCACTTCCATCTCCATCAGAAGAATTGGCTTGGGATTCAGGGGGGTTGGATTGGGATTCAGGTAGGTTGGATTGGGATTCAGGTAGGTTGGGCTGGGGCTCAGATAGGTTGGGTTCAGAAGGATTGGGTTCAGATGAGCTTAAGATAATTTGGGACTCAGGTGCTTTAGAGAGCAATGTTCCTGAGGAGGTAATTGAAATGGCTGGAATGGGTGGATAAACAACTTGATCACCTTCTTGAAGAACAGTTTCAAGAAGTTTGGTGTAGGAAAGAAGTCTGGGATCAAGTGGGGAGAATGGCCTATCCTCAATATTGACTAAATCAGCCAGCACATCAATACCTGACCTGTCAGGGGCACCTTCAGGAGAGTAAACTTTCTTTGCAACAATTGGGGTATCTTCAGCTACATTCTCAATCTCCTCAGAAGTGGCACCTCCACTTTTAGACTCACTTTCTGGGGAAGATTCACTCAGAATCTTCTTCATCCTCTTCATCTTTGGCTGAGCTTTCACAGGTTGAGCTTTCCTCTTTCTTGGAGAGGCTCTGGTGGCTGGTACAACAGCTACTGCTTTCTTGGAGGCTGCATCTTGCTTCCTCTTCTCTGTCTTGGAGGACAACTTTCGAAACATCACCTTTTAGGCTGGAAAAGGCTTTGACTTTGCTTGAAGGTGGGTGTAGTGGGCAAATCTTTCTAAGAGCAAGCTAGCACTTGTGCAAAACTGAAGTCTCCCATCAACCACCACCTTGTGGTGCTTCACCTCCTTGAATTTGAACTTTTCATTCATCATCTTGTCCAGAATGAAATTTTTCCAATCAAACTTGACTCTCTTTTCAGCAGAGTCAATCACAGCAACCATCACTCTCAATTTTGGCATACTGATTTGTTCAACACTTCCAGAATGGCTCAATAGACTTTTCACCACACAGTCAAACAAGTGCCTATAAACTGGCTTTAAAGTGTTCTTGTTCTGAGCACTTACTAGTTTCTTGGGTATAATCATCCATGGATAGTAGAACTCCTGATCCTCTCCTTCTTTGTAAACTTCTGGATTTTGGCCTTCAGATGGTAGCCCAAAACTGGCATCTAGATCCTCAGTAGTGAAGATGATGGTGTGTTGGCTTTCTTCATCTTCATCTTCCTCAGCATAAGTCAGCTTGGTGCATACATCACCCTTTTTGCCCTTCCATCTGAGATGGGCAAAGAATTCTGCCATGAAAGGATTCAGGCTTGGTGCCTAAGAACTTTTCAAGGCCTGCCTCCCTAAGCCATTGGAGGACTGGTTCAACCTCTTTATCTGGGCTGTCAAAAGCTACCAGCTTCTCAAACCACAAAGAGTTTGTGTTACTGAGATAGGCAAAGTCAATGTCCAAGGATGGATCATTGAAGTCTACAAGTTCTTCTCTCTTGATTTTGGGAGCCATGGATAATTTGAGAATTGGGTAGATTTTGGAGAAATTTGCAGGTTGATAGGTTTTCAAAAACTTGAGAATTGGAAAGTATGAGTGCGTGGGGAAGGAGATAAAAACTGAAGAGTTTATATATGAGGCAAAGTTATTAACCGTTGGTTAATAATTTGTAAAGGTGGATAAAGTTAAAAACCAATTGAATATTGTGGGGTAGTGGGTTTGGGGCGGTTTGATGAAGGTTACATGTTAATCAATGGTGTTGATGATGGCACAGTAATTAATGCAATCTTAAAGGAGATTTTGCATTAAATGATGATTTGCCATTTTGGGGGCAAAAATCTTAATAGCACACGCCATCCTAAAATGGCCTACTCTTAGACCAAGAAATCTTTTAAATGTCTAATCAATGCTAAAAATAGCAATAATTATCCTATTTACTCGGACAAACATCCTGAGATGTGTTTTGACTTCTGTGGAGGTCAAAATGTCTGACCAACATGCCTGAGTGGGTCCCAATGTTGCTGAGTGGGTCCCACTAGGACAGATCCCCTGACCAACATTGCTGAATACCATAGGGACAACTTTGCTGAGTTTCCCTGTTTGGCAGACAGCTTCAGTGAGGTTGGTCAACCTTGCTGAAGTTCAACTTAATGAACTTCCCCCTTCATTTGAGCATTCTTCCTTTATTTCTCCATCTTTCCTGGATCAAGTAAGCCCAATTTAGCAGAAAGTTCCAAGAACCTTGCTTCAGCTAGTGGCTTAGTTAAGATATCAGCTTTTTGCTTATCAGTGTGAATTTTGACAAGCTTGATATCTTTCTTCTCCACATGATCCCTTATGAAGTGATGCTTGATATCAACATGTTTGCATCTAGTGTGTAGCACTGGATTATGTGAGATGGCAATTGCACTATTGTTGTCACAGAATATTGGAACTTCATTTGTGATGACTTTGTAATCTCTAAGTTGCTGCCTGAGCCAAAGTATCTGAGCACAGCAACTTCCAGCTGCTACATATTCTGCTTCAGTTGTTGAAGTGGCAACTGTATTTTGCTTCTTGGAGAACCATGAGATAAGCTTGCTGCCCAAGAATTGACATGTTCCAGAGGTGGACTTTCTGTCAATTCTACATCCTCCATAATCTGCATCTGAATATCCAGTGAGCTCAATGTTGTCATCAACTGGATACCATAATCCAAGATTCTCAGATCCCTTGAGATATCTTAGAATTCTCTTGGCAGCATCAAGGTGGCTCTTCTTTGGATTTGCTTGGAATCTTGCACAAACTCCAACTGCAAATGTGATATCAGGCCTACTAGCAGTGAGATATAGCAAGGATCCTATGATTCCTCTGTAGTTAGTGGAGTTTGTTGATTCTCCACTTTCATCAGGATCCATTTTCCAGTTAGTATTCATAGGAATTCTGACTGGCTTGCTTGTAGCACATCCAAATTTCTTGATCATGTCCCTTGTATACTTAGCCTGATTGATGAATATTCCTTTCTTAGATTGAGTGACTTGAAGTCCTAAAAATAAATTCATCAATCCTATCATGGACATCTCAAATTTGCTCTGCATGAGTTTGGAGAACTTCTCACACAACTTCTCATTTGGAGATCCAAATATAATGTCATCCACATAGATTTGGACTAACAAAATATCATCTCCTTCACAGATTCTGAACAAAGTTCTGTCAACAGTGCCTTTGACAAAACCATGATCTAGAAGAAACTGTGATAAGGTGTCATACCAAGCTCTTGGAGCTTGCTTTAAGCCATAAAGGGTTTTCTTCAATCTGTACACCTTGTCTCCTTCTTCAAAGCCTGGGGGCTGTTCAACATATACTTCTTCTTTGAGCACCCCATTGAGAAATGCACTTTTCACATCCATTTGATACACCTTGAACCTCATGTGAGCTGCATATGCTAAGAAGAGTCTGATTGCCTCAAGTCTGGCCACTGGAGCAAAGGTCTCATCATAATCAATCCCTTCAGATTGACAATATCCCTTGGCCACCAGTCTTGCTTTGTTCCTCACAATGATGTCATTTTCATTTTTCTTATTTTTGAACACCCATTTAGTTCCAATGATATCTTGATGAGTTGGCATATCCACCAGCTCCCATACTTCATTTCTGGTAAACTGGTTCAGCTCTTCTTGCATGGCTATGATCCAGTTGGTGTCTTGTAGTGCTTCCTCAATATCTTTTGGTTCCTGTTCTGAAAGGAAACAACAAAACAAAGCACTTTCTCCATGAAATCTTCTGGTTTTGATCCCTTCACTTGGATTACCAAGTATCAGGCTAGTTGGGTGGTCATGCAACCAAGTCCTTCTAGACCTGATCCCTTCAGGAGGATTGTCCTCATCTGGAGTTGGATCACTAGATTCATTAAATTTAGGAAAGTTTATTAAAGGATCAAGTTCGGGATAATATTCAGGGGTATTGTCCTCATTGTCAGATGAGTTGACATTTTCATTGGTTCCCCCTTGAATGTTGGATCCATTTACTACCTCAGCATTGCCTGCTTCTTCATTGGTAGTTGTTACCTGGTTTTGAACTGGGATGGGGTCAGTCAGTTCAATTTCACCTTCAGGTTGGTTGGCTTCTGGTTGATTGCTATCAGGTAGGTTGTCCAGTTTCTGATTATCATCAAGTTCTGGCTGGGCAACATCTACAAACACTGTTTCCTTGCTTTGAAGCCTTAGTCTGGTTGTTCTTTGTGTTATCTCATCAAGATTTAAGTTTCTATCCCTGAACTCATTAATAGATTCATCAAACACAACATGAGGTGTTTCTTCCACAATAAGGGTTTTACAATTGTAGACTCTGTAAGCCTTGCTGATTTGTGAATATCCAACAAATATTCCTTCATCAGCTTTGCTGTCAAAAGCTTTCAATTTTTCTTTCCCATTATTATGAATGAAACACTTACAACCAAATATGTGAAAATAAGCAACAGTGGGCAATCTACCTTTCCATATTTGATATGGGGTTTTACCTTGTCCTTTGGTGATTAAGGACCTGTTTTGAGTGTGACATGCAGTGCTAATGGCTTCAGCCCAGAACCTTTTAGGCAGTTTGGATTCAACAATCAATGTTCTTGCTGCCTCTTTCAAGGTCTTGTTCCTTCTTTCAGCAACCCCATTTTGTTGAGGTGTTCTTGCTGCTGAAGTCTCATGAGTGATGCCATTCTTGCTGCAGTACTCATTGATGTATGAGTTTATGAATTCAGTGCCTTTGTCAGATCTGATCTTGACAATGCTTAGGCCCTTTTCATTACTCAATCTCATCATCAATTCAGGTAGCTTGACTTGGGTCTCCTTTTTGTTCAGTAAGAATACTACCCAAGTGTACCTGGAAAAATCATCAACAACAACTAAAGCATATTTTCTTCCATTTATACTCACTGGGATTATTGGACCAAATAAATCCATATGCAGTAGTTGAAGAACTCTCTCAGTTGAGATGACAGGCTTCCCTTTGAAAGAAGCTTTGATCTGCTTTCCTTCCTGACATGGCTGGCATATATGTTCTTTGGTGAACACCTGATTTGGCAGCCCTTTAACTAGAGAATTTATTGCAATCTTGTTGATGGTTTTGAAGTTCAGATGGTTTAGTCTCTTGTGCCACAGCCAGCTTTGCTCACTTGTGCTTTTGGCAACAAGACAAATTGCTTCAGGGGTTTTGCTCCAATCTGTAATATAGACATTTCCCTTTCTCACCCCTGTTAGTAGCACCTGTTGTGTTGAATTATTTTTGATAATACATTCATTTGGTGCAAATTCAACACTATATCCTTTATCACAGATTTGACTTATAGACATCAAATTGTATTTTAGGCCTAGGACATATGAGACATCAGTAATTTTGACACTACCAATGTTTAATGTACCATAACTTCTTGTGATTCCTTGAGAGCTGTCTCCAAAGGTAACTGAAGGACCATCTTTTTCAATGAACTCTGAGAGAAGCTCCTTATTCCCAGTAATGTGTCTTGAACATCCACTGTCCAAGTACCATGCTGTTCTCTTGTTGATGCTTCTCCTCTTCTTGTGGTCCTTGCAGTCCTGCAAAGTTAAAATTTAGGTACCCTTTGAATGTTGGGTCCTAGAGGGTTAGCTGTACCTTTTGGAACCCAAATCTGCCTAATTACTCTGATTGACTCAAAGTGACTGACTTGGTTTCCCTTTACATCTACATACACAGTCTTACCCTTAAATGCCTTGGGTGGTTTCTGTGTATAAGTGTTAGTCTTGTATGGTTCAGGAGAGTTGGTGAAATTCTTTGGGACATTTCTCCTGAAGTTACTAGACTTAGGTGCAGCTTGGTAAGACCTTTGAGGATGGGGGTTTGGATGGCCTTTTGCTTTTGGCATGTAAGGTCCAGGCTTCCTGAAGTTTTTATACCTATCAGAGGGGTTGGGCCTTAATCCATTCAGTTGAGGTTGCCTCATTTGAGTTGGCCTTTTCTGAACAGATTTTGGACAACTCCACTGATGAGAATTCAGATAGATTGACCTTCCATTGGTTCTACCTTTCTGAACCTCATTTCTCCTGTAAGCAATGTTTTTAACCTTTTCCTTAGGTATGTGTTTATGAACATTGTTTACTTGAGTTGGTATAAAAATTCCTTTACCCTTATCCTTGATCAGTGGTTGATTTACTTCCATTTCATTTTGTTGTGCCACTGATCTTACAAAAGTCATCTTAGAATTGCTTGATGAGGCAATACTAAGACCAGGTGAGGGTTCATATGGATTATAGCCTAATCCACCCTTTTGAGCAAATGGTCTTTGAAACCCTTGAATTTCTTCTATTGCCTTAGCAGATTTGTTCAAGGCAGACATTTTCATTTTTAAGCTCCCCTCACTTAATTTTAGAGTATCAAATTCACTTGAGAGATTGCCAAATTTAGCTTGAAGGATTCTAAGATCAAAATCCTTTTTCCTCAAGGCCAGTTCTTGTTCATCAATCAACTTTTGTTGTTCAGTGACTTTGAGAGACATTTCATCATGTTCTCTCACAGTCTGTTGATACAACTCAGTTGATTTAATGTCAAACTCTGGTTCAGGAAGGTTGGGAGTTTGAACTTTAGAATTCAGTAGCTCATTTTCTCTTAGTGCCATATTGCATACCTCTTGTAGCCTGGTGAAATTCTCAAGTAACTTTCCAAAGTTGAGTTTCAAGTGGATTTCACTGGACTCATGTGTGTTATTTGAAGAATTGGAAGATGAACATACCTCTTCATTTTCAAATGCCATTTGACAGTCATCATCACTGTCACTGTTGGAGAATAACCCATCATCAGAGGAGTAGACACTCTCTTCACTTGCTGATTCTCCAGCTATCATGGCCTTCCTGTTGTTCAGCCTCTTATCTCTTTTGTTCTGCCTTTCTTTTCTTTCTTTGGCACTTAGGTCAGGACAATCATACTGAAAGTGACCCTTTTTCTGGCAGTTGTAACACACATCTTCATCATCATTTTTTTTGCTTGAGGATTCCTTCCTCCTTGATGATGATGGTTCAGCTTTGCTGTACTTCTTTCTGTCAGCATATCTTTCTTCTTTCTTCTCATCAGAGACTTTGTCCTCTGATTTGTTGTCAGGAGAGCTGAATCTCCTTCTGGTTCTGTTGTCTTGGTAGAACTTTTTGTATCTACCAAATCTGGAGTTGAGCTTCTCAAATCTCCTAGCCATGAGTGCCAGCTCCTCCTTCATTTCAGATTTTGAAACAGTTTGAGAAGATCTTTGAGTATTTTTCTTTTCTGTTTCAGCAGCTTTGAAAGCAACACCTTTGCTTGAGGAGGATGGCTCTTCATGCACTTTCTTTCTGTTTAGATCAAACTCATATGCTTTGAGTTCAGAGAACACTTGCTGCATGGGCATGTTGTCAAGATTGCTGGTGTTTTGCATCATGACAAAGTATATGTCCCACTTGGATGTGAGACTTCTCAGAATCTTCAAAGCAACTTCTCTTTTGGCATAGAACTTGCCCAAAGAGTTTATCTCATTCATGATGTCAGTGAATCTGCCATCAAGATGATCAATAGTTTCATTGGCTTCCATAGAGAATTGTTCATATTTTTGGATAGCCACTTGAAGCTTGTTTTCCTTTATCTTTTGGGTACCTTCACACATAAGTGCTAAGGTGTCCCAAATTTCTTTTGCTGATGTGCAGTGGTACACTCTTCCCATCACTGCATCTGGAATAGTCTGGTACAAGGTATTCATGGCAATGTAGTTCAGGTTGTGCCTTTTTCTTTCTTCAGCTGTAAAATCATCCTCATCCTTTGGTAGCAACTCCCTTGGATCTGCTTTCTGAGCATCAGTGAGCTTGAGATTTGCTTTGGTGAATGTGAAGGGCCCTCTGGTGATGACTTTGAGCATTTCATCATGCTGGCAAGCAAGATGTGCTCTCATTCTGATTTTCCAGAAATCATAATTCTCAATTGAGAACATTGGCAACTTGTGATGAGAAATATGATTGACTTGGTTTGGACCCATGTTGTTGATGGTATTGACAGCATCTCCTGGAACTGCATTGTTAGCCATATCTATGGAAATAGAATAAGATAAACACAAAAAGGTTTTTCAGAAATTTGGATCAATTCAGTGACCACAGAAATAATGTGATTTTTGAAAATCAGTTGGATTTTCAGAAGCAGTGGTCTTTGAACCCCTGCTCTGATACCACTTGTTGGTCCTTGGTGGAGTATGACACAAGTGTATTGGGGGGGGGGGGGAATGCACTTGTGTATGCAAATTCTTTTCTTTTTAACAAACTGGTGTTATCAGGCAGGTTGTCTCACAACAAGCCTGAGTGTGAACTTTGATAGATACTTGTCCTACTGATTACTATTAAGTGATCAGCTGGCTAAATATCTAAAAGAGTTGCTAAGTGCGGAATGTGGTTGGCCTTTGACTCAAAGAAATACTCCAAGTTGATTTCTGAAAAACACAGTTATCAGGGACTTTGTCCAAAACAGTTCTTCTTAACTTACTGAGTTTTGCTCTTTGAAATATGTTTAAATGTAAGTGCAATAAAGGCAGTAAGTAAAAGACACACAATTTATAGTGGTTCAGAGACTCAAGCTCCTACATCCACTTTCCCTGATTGAACAGGATAATTCCTTAACAATGGAATTAGCTTGTTTTATAGTGCCAAGGTGCACTAATCAACAACACTCTCTTAGTGCTTTGATCCCTAGGATAATCTGAGTCCTAGTGCTCAATCTCTCTGAGTTAAGACTGTGTTTCACAATAACAGTCCTTAACTCCTCACTTCTACAACAAACTCTCTCTTCGCTAAATGAGATAAGGGTTTGAGGTTTGGTTCCAACTAGTAGAGATATCCTTTACAATAAGAACAGTGTAAAGGCTTAGGATATCTCAATGCTAAGTTTTGGATGTTTACAAAGATTGGCTTAGCTAATTGAAGTGATCAGGAAACTTGGAATTCTAAAGAACAACTTGGTTTCCTTTGATTTGCTTGATGATAGTTTGATAGCAAGTAGTTGGATGTTTGAATCCTTTGATCACTTCTGTATTTATAGGCAAATTTGAACAACTAACCGTTGGAGGGATAGCAATTCAAACTTGTCTATTTGCAACACCATTGAAACGGTTATGAAGCTTGACATCCTTTTATCCACTGTGTAAAAGCTTCTTCAATGATTGCTAGAATGAATGTGTTGACTTCTGAAAAATGCGGCTGAGATGACTTGTGTCAGATTCCAAATATGCACATTTCCCAATGTTGATTTGTGGCAAACTCTACACTCAACCAACGGTCAGATGGGACAACTTCCCTGAACATTCCTGCTGCAACTTTAGAATGTTCCAACATTCATTCAATGCTTCTGTCTTTAATGCTCTATGTCTTCAATGCTTGGTTCAGGCTTGATTGACAATAAATGCTTCATTGAATGTGTCTTCTGTGAGCCTAGCATTCAATGCACTTGATCATTGGCACTTTGATTGATCTGATGAAGTTCTTATCAGTGCAACAATCTTTGCCTTATCATTCTTTGATCTTTTCAGCCATGTTGTCCACTCAATAGGCTTTGTCTTGTAGATTCAGCAAGTTTGGCCTAAAGTACTTGATACTTATCAAGCTGCCTAACATTTCAGCTTTGGACAACTATCCTGAACTATAAATCTCACAACATTTCTGAGATTTTAGACTTAAGCATTTCTACACTTACTCAAGTATCCTGAGACAACTAATCTGATCTCACTTGAGTGTATCTCAACTAATCTGAACATCATCAATCAGGGGTTTTGGTATCTAAATCAAAATCATTTTATTTCCAACAGACACTATTCTGTTATTATATATACTAATATTTATCCGTGTTCTAGGAATATTTGGGCTTGAATCGAACTTTAAAAAAAGGCTCCGTCCCTCCATATTCTTTTATTCTATACGAACTTATAAGACATAATGTAAAATAATTTTTAAAGGACTAACAATATAGATTTTTTTTTTTACAAATTTTAGAATTTCTAATTTTTAATTAATAGATTTTCTTATGATTTTAAGTTATTTAATTTTAAGAGATTTTTCAGATTTTTAATGTAATTATATAATTTTTAGAAAATTTAATGAGATTTTTAGATATTTTTAATATTAATATATTTTTTTTAAAAATTTGAAGGATGTAAATTGAACAATTTGCCCGAAATTTCAATTTTTCGACGAAAATGATGTAAATTGAACAAAAAATGATGTAAATTGGGCACTCTAAGACGTAAATTGAAAAATTGAAAACTTAAAATATATAAAGTGAATTAGGCCTTTGTTGAGACTTTTTTCTTCTAGTTTTTCCTTCCCTTCTTCACTAATTCTTTTTACTTTTTTAGCACTTCTCTTTATGCGTCTTATATAGTTATATTAATATTTTATATTATACGGAGTAATATATATATAAATATATAAAAGATATCTTAAAAAATGGGCCCCTAAAATAGTGAAATATTTATGGGCTTGAATCGATTGGCTGTTGGCTTTACATTAGGATCGGGCCTTGCATACAATGGTATAAGAATTTTTTAGAACCATTAATTTAATATTTTATTTAAAAAATAAATGTCACAATAATATTAGATAAAATTAAGATTTAGCAAAAATAATTAATTGAGCATAATTAATAAATATTCATTTTATATAATCTTTAATAAGTAATAATGTTTTAGTTATATTTATAGATATAAAGAAACATATTTATAAAATAGACATGAAAATTTGATCAAATATATTAAAAGATAGATATGAATTATAATATTATATGAATAATACTATAACAATATTTTATTATTTTAGCAATTTAGGCGGGAACTTCTCCAATAAGCCACTATTGTGTTATTATATATATATAGATTGTTAGTTGGACTACTGTCTAAACAAGTTTATGTGTAAAAGTGGTTGACCCTTAAAAAATTATACTCGTTTAAATTACCGAAAACACTTTGAACATGAAATTAGTTTTATCAGTGGAGTTCCCTAAAGTTATGTAGAATCAGTGGATTGATTCCAACAGACTCAAGACTGATTTTTAATGATTTGAATGATATATGACAATGTAAATTAAGTACAAATTATAAAAACACAACTTAATTTATAGTGCTTTAGAGACTCACACTTTTACGTTCATTTTTTTAATAAGTAAAGTTAAATTTATAGCTAGGATTAAACGAGGGATTGATCAAATTGCAAAACAAACACCCTCTATATTTTTTAAATATTGTATCAAACTTGTTATGGATTATATCGAAAGCCCATCAATCTCTCAAGAGAATAGAAAAGTACACATCTATAACAATGTTTTCTAATTGAAACCTTAATATTAATAATTATTAGTATTATATAATATTGCCAAGATAAAGATATTATTAGTATTATATAATATTGCCAATGATAGTCTTTATCGAGACTTTATAGGTGGTGGGATTTAGGCTTTTACTCTTTTAGCTTTTCTTCGTACTCCATTAATTATCACCAACTTCTCCCGTATTAAGCTTTTGTTGAATAAGAAATTGAGCTTTAAGGAATACAACTTTGTTGATGATCAAATCATGGATCATCTTCTTCACAAAGAAGAAAAACAAAGAACAAAAGTGGCATATTGCAGAATGATGGAATTCGATTACAAGAAGAAGATTCCACTGATCTATGAATCTCAAGAGTGTATCACTACAAGAAATCTGACTTTTAGTGACAACATCCTCTCATTATTGTTTCTCTAACCAAAAGTCTTTAGTGACTGAAATTTGAGTATTAATGACAGGACCCCTCACTAAAAGTCAATTACTGCCACTAAAGACTTTTAGCTAGAGAAGCTATAATGACATGAATTCTGTCACTAAAAGTCATTTTTCTTGTAGGGCAAATACTTGTATACACTTGGATGCACCATGCCCCCTACCTATGAGTTTCCAGCTATTGGGCCTTCCTTGGGACTGGGCCTCAGATTCCAGTCACACACCCATCTGTTTACTCAGTTCACCCTCAATAAACTCGCACCCACAATTTTTTTAGTTCACCCAATAATGATTTGCACCCCCCTAATTTCAATTTCGATTTTTTATTTATATTTTATCTGCACCCACTAATTTAATGAGTTCACCTCCTAATCATATTTTTACAACAGTTATCTACACCCGCTCATTTTATGAGTTCACCCCCAAATTATTTTTTACCACATTTATCTATACCCGCTCATTTTATGAGTTCACCCACATATTATTGTTTCACCACGATTATCTGCACTCGCACATTTTATGAGTTCACCCCAAAATATTTTTAGAAAAATAATCACATTTAAAAGAAAATATTATCCTTTTATTAATGTACACAAAATATAATAAAATAAACTCTAAAAAATCGATTCACCACCAAGTCACCCATATTTTAAAAAAAAATCGTAAAAATATACTCCGTAATTAATAAAAAAAATCGAAATTAGCCATAAATCTCGATTTTTTACTTTTTACTTTTCCTTTCCCCTACTCTTTTTCCATTTTTAATTTTTTTTTTCCAAATTTTTTATTTCTTCATTTTTTTTTTCCTTTTCCTTTTTTATTTTAATTTTTCCTACATTTCTTTTACATTTTTTTGCATGGGTATTTTTTAATTTTTAATACAATATAATATTATAGGCATGATTTTATTATAGTCGATCGACAGTGCACTTGAATTTCAATTTTAATTTGATGAGTAAAGGACCTGCCGAAAATTCATGCCGATCGGCGGGTGACCCAACCACCCCCTTGACGGCGACGGCGGCGCTTCCGTCCCGGCCGCTGAAGCCCAAGACCCATATTCGAATCGCAATCGCGATTCTTCACTTCCATGACAATCGACATCATCTTCCATCTCGGCAACGATCCATGGCGGCCGAAATTCTCTTCTCATTTCGACCACCGACGCGACTGCTTCGATCAATCTCCCTTGTGTTCGCGATCCAGGAGCTTCTTCGACATCAATGGCTCTCGCCTGCAACACTCGGATCGACGCCGCCTCTCTCTCGTCGTTCATCTCTGCCTAAATCGAAGCTATATTGCTTTGTCCGTCTTCTTCATCATGCTACTGTGCATCCTCTTCCTCCGGCTGACGGCAGCCCGACGGAGGAATGTGAGTATGTTGCCGATGGATCTCTAACCGGCCGACACTCAAAGCCGGTGACCTTGCTGATGAAATCTCAAACGACGACTGCTGGCCTAGGGTGCCCTCCCATTGGGCTAGGGTTCCCTTCAATTGGGTTTGGTAATGTGCACAACCTATTTTCTTCAGTACACCCCGATTTGCACTCCCTCCACTTTTTTTTTTTATGGTACTATTAATTATTGGTACTGGTATTACTATTTATTGATTGTAGTATTACTATTAATATACAAATGAATTAAAATTAATGATTATTGATTACGGTATTATTAATTATTAATTGTGGTATTACTGGTTATTGTTTGTGGTATTACTGATTGTGTGAAATTATTTATTATTGTTTAAGACATTACTGATTATTATTATTATTTTTTATGGTATTACATATTATTGATTATGGTATTACTTAATATAATTAGATTTGTGGAATTATTTATTATTGTATAAGATATTACTAATCAATGTTCATGATATTACTAATTACTGTTCATTGTATTACTGATAATTATTTTTGGTATTATTGAATATAATTGGATGTGTGGAATTATTTGTTATTGTATAAAATTTTATTGATTAATATTAATGGTATTACCGATTACTGTTCGTGGTATTACTAATAATTGATTTTAGTATTATTTAATATAATTAGATATGTGTAATTATTTGTTATTGTATAAGATATTGGAGTACTAATTATTTTTAATGGTATTAGTGTATTACTGATTATTACTTATTGTATTATTGAGTATAATAAAATTATACATATAATATTATTTTGTATTAAAATTTTAAAAAATACTAATGAAAAAAATGAAGAAATAAATTTTTTTGAATAAAAACTGAAAATGGGAAGAAAAATTAAAAAGAAAAAAAAATTGAGATTTGTGCCTTATTTTGATAGATTTTTTAAATTATGTTTTTACGATTTTCTTTTTCTAAAATATGGGTGATTTAGTGGTGAATCGACGGTAACTCGACAATGACTCGACTACATATTGTAAATGTATAAATTATGGTTGATTTTATTATTATATTTTGTGTAAATTAATAAAAAGATAATATAGTATTTTAAATGTAATTATTTAAAAAAAAAATTGGGGGTGAACTCATAAAATGAGTGGGTGCAGAGAATTGTGGTAAAAAAAATTAGGGGTGAACTTATAAAATTAGCGGGTGTAGAGAACCGTTGTAAAAAAGAAATGATTTGGGGTGAACTCATAAAATGAGCGGGTGCAGATAACTGTAGTATAAATATGATTTGGGGGTGAACTCATAAAATGAGCAGGTGCATATAACTGTAGTAAAAAAATATTTGGGGGTGAACTCATAAAATGAGTGGGGTGCAGATAACTGTGGTAAAAAAATAATTTGGGGGCGAACTCATAAAATGAGCGGGTGTAGATAATTGTTGTAAAAAAGAAATGATTTGGGGGTGAACTCATAAAATGAGTGGGTGCAGATAACTGTAGTAAAAATATAATTTGGGGGTGAACTCATTAAATTAATGGGTGCACATAAAATATAAATAAAAAATTAAAATTAAAACTAGGGGGTACGGTGCACTAGGGGGTACGCAAGTGTGACCCTTCTTGTAGTGTATATATCTTAAGATTGTGCTAACTAACTAACTAACCACTAATCTAACTAATTAACAAATTAACTGCCCTAACAATAAGGGTGTACAAATCTGTAAGTAAAAGATAATAAGATCTAGGAGTGTATCTATTAAACTCCTTTATACCCCCCTCAAAATGGGAATGTATATTGATCAAGCCCATTTTAGAAACATGTAAACCAAAAAGAGAAGTGGGCAAAGGTTTGGTGAGCATATCAGCCAGGTTCTGTTCAGTAGGGATATGAACAAGTTTGAGAAGACCTTCTTGAATCTTTTCCCTTTCGAAGTGATAGTCCAAAGAGATGTGTTTAGTTCTTTGATGAAGACAATGGTTGTGAGCAATAGAAAATGCACTTTTGCTGTCAGTGTACATAGTTGAAGGAGTGGAATGATGAATCTTCAAGTCAACAAGAATGTAATGAATCCATTGAAGCTCACGAGTGGTTGTAGCTAGAGCCCTATATTCAGCTTCAGCTGATGTCCTGCTTACAGTAGATTGCTTCTTGAATTTTCAAAAGATTAGAGAGTCACCAAAGTAAATACTAAAATCTGTAATGCTCTTTCTTGTATGCATACATCTAGCCCAATCAGAATCAGAGAAAACATGTAATTTAAATGTATTAAGTTTGGGATAGAATACTCCAGTACTAGGTGTTCCTTGGATGTACCTCAAAATCCTATGCATAGCAGTCAAATGATTTTCAGTAGGGAGCTGCATAAATTGACTTAATGTCTGAACTGTATAAGAAATGTCAGGTCTAGTAATAGTTAGGTATAGAAGCTTACCAACTATCTTCCTGTAATAAGCAGGATGTTTAAGGGGAGGGGAATTAGTGTTGTTGATGTTGATATAAGTGTTTTGTTTAATGATCCAACACTAACAGCCGAGTGTTGTGTTTTATGTTCCCAACACTTATGACAACATCAGAATTTGTCCTTCCTTTTCTCACTAACTCCGATCTTACGCTTGTTGTCAAATGATGTCCCCAGAGCAGTTAAAGGACGTGGGCAACACCAAGTCATGCCACTGCTTGGGAGTGAGAAGTTATTGGACATGATATAACAAGTCCCTACATTCTAGGAGTGGTGGAGAGAAGTTATTGTAACCGCTTGATCTCATGGCTGTGATGATCATATGAGTTGAGAGCAGTTCGTCCATGAAGCCTATAAATACCGTAGTTGCCTCAACACAAGATACACACGAAGAAAAGCTGAAATCGATCACTACTCTATTAAACGCTATATACGCTTCTAGTTAGGAAAATCCTTGTTTCTTCTTGTAGTTCTTTACATTATTGTAAACCCGAATAATAGTGTGTTTGAACATAATCTTATTTACTAGATTAAATGCATAGATCTATGAGGGAGATAGTTTTATAGGATCTAGTAAATCATCTACACTTATTATAGTGTTATTGTACACCTCTAAGAGGTTGTAATTCGTTTCACATATTTTTATATAGTGAACATCGTAGATTATTTTATAATCTACGCAAATTTTGAATACTTCTATTTTCAGTACGTGCAATTTAATTTTCGCTGCATAGTGTTGTCTGGACAGTGCCAACACGACATACAACATCTCTGATTTCACACGCACACACACTTTCAGTTGGTATCAGAGCCAACTACTTGATACACTAAGTAGAGATTCTGCTTAGAGTGTGTAATTCTGAAATGGAGTATCCACTTTCACCCACACTTAAGCCTCCTATTCTAGATGACACGAACTATGCCTTTTGGAACCAAAGATGAGAATGTACATCAAATCCATTGATGAACGAGCCTGGAGGAGTGTTCTTGCTGGTTGGACTCAACCAAGAACCATGGCGGATGAAGATAATGAAGCTCGGATCAAGAGAGAGCTTGACCGGACAAATGATGAAATCACGGTTGCAAGTTACAATTCAAAGGCATTGAATGCAATCTTCACCTCAGCTGATGCCTCAATGTTCAAAATCATATCAAACTGCATATCTTCAAAGGATGCATGAGATCGATTGTAAGAGCATTGTGAAGGATCGGATAGTGTACGAAGAACCAGACTTCGTATGCTTGGAACCAAGTTCGAGAATCTGAGGATGAAAGAAGATGAAACCATTTCATCTTACAATGAAAAGCTGACTGAGATTTCAAATGAAGCTCATTCTCTTGGAGATCCAATATCCAATCAAAGGTTAGTACATAAAATTCTTAGATCAGTTCCTAAACGTTTTGAACCTAAGATATGTGCTATAGAAGAAGCTAAGGATACTGATGTGTTAAGTCAAAATGAATTGATTGGTATTTTGAAAACTTATGAAATGAACATTTCTGAAAAGACTGATAATGAAAAGAAAGTGCTTGTTTTCAAAGGTGATGCCTCATCATCTGCATCATCAGGTTCTGGAAAGTCTCCTTATGTTACTGAAATTGATTTTGATGAAGATGATATTGAGGAATACCTTAACAATCATGATTACATGGAATTTATTACTAAAGAGTTTAAGACATTCATGAGGAATAAGAACAATAGGTTCAAGGATAACATTCAACCTAAGGTCCAAATTAATAATACTCAACAATTGCCTGTTAGGAAGAATACTTTTAATCCTTCTAGACAATTAGAAAGAGGAAATAGTTTTAAATTTGACCAAGATTATAGGAAGAATGTTAAATGTGATGCATGTTCTGGATATGGTCATTATACTAATGAATGTGCCAACACCACTCTAAAAAAGAAACTTAAGTTTAGTGCTACTTTAAGTGATGAGTCTGATGTTGAACATGATCCTGAAAGAGACCTTGAAAAGGCTTTCTCTGCAAGAATTGAATATGATTATACTCTTGTTGATGATCTGGATGATTATTACGATGTGAGGACAAATGAGTCATCATTTGAGAAATCACTGAATAATAATGCACCAGAATTTAACTGTTTCACAAGTTCTGTTACAGAGACAGGTACATCAAGTAAATCAGGTTTATCCAGAAGAGATGATGACATTCAAGACTTGTCTAATACCGTTTTTAAACTGAAAAGTCTTTTAACAAAGAAGGATAAAGAAATCTCTAAACTCAAAGAAAGACTAGATGTGTCTATTCTTGATTTTAAGAAGTATTCTTATGAAAAACCTTTAACAAATGAAAATGTTTTCAAGATATCTTCTGAAACTGAGAAACTTAACCACATTATTAAGTCTCTAAATTTTGAAAATTCCGACTTAAGAGAATCTATTACCTAGGTTGAAGGTATTCTAACAAGAAAAGATATTGAGATATCTAAACTTGAAGATATGTTGAAAGAAGCCTCACTGAGTTTTAAAAGATTTTTTGAAGGAAAGATGAAACTGGAAGAATCTCTTATGACCAACAACTCAAGAAGAATAGGTATTGGCTACCAAGGTAAACCTTCCAAGAAGTCTAAACTTAAGAAACCAACTGTTTTTGTAAAAGCGGAAGTGAACTACAATTCTAGTGTTTCTGCTAAGTCTCAGATCAATGTAAAAGATGTGATTTGCCATTATTGTTTTAAAAAGGGTCATAAAAATCCTCAATGTTTAAAGAAGAAAAATCATCTGAAAACTTATGTATTGCCTGAAATGACTCAACATTCAAGATCACATAGTAATAAGTCTGCATGGATTCCAAAAGAAAATACATCTTGTAATGTTGTTCATATGTCTTTAAAAGCATGTATTCCTGAATTATGGTACTTTGATAGTGGCTGTTCTAAACACATGACAAGTCAAATTGATTATCTTTCTGATTATACTGTTTATAATGGTGGTAATGTCACTTATGGTGGTGGATCTAAAGGAAGAATCATTGGTAAAGGGACATTAAATGTTCATGGCTTTCCTAAGTTATCCAATGTTCTGCATGTTGATGGATTACCGGCCAATCTTATAAGTATTAGTCAATTATGTGATGATGATTTGCATGTTAAATTTGACAAGAACTCATGTTATGTGTTAAAAAAGATCCTGAATGCATCATGATGGGAAACAGATTTGCTGATAATTGCTATCTCATTGAATCTAAACTTATTTGTAATAAGGCTAAAGTTGATGATAGTACATTATGGCATCACAAACTTGGACATGCTAACTACAGACAGCTTGATAAACTTGTTAGATTGAAAGTTGTTACAGGTTTACCAGACCTGAAATTCTCAGATAACAAGTTTTGTGGACCTTGTCAAAAAGGCAAACAGGTTAAAGTGTCTCACAAAATGTTGGGACAATTCTCAACTAAACACTGCTTCGAATTGCTTCACATGGATCTTATGGGTCCTATGGAAACATAAAGTATTGGAGGTAAAAGGTATTCTTTAGTTGTGGTTGATGATTATTCCGGATTCACATGAATTGAATTCTTAAAAGATAAATCTGAAACTTTTTCCATTTTCAAAATTCTGTACAAAAGATTTAAGAATGTTTTCAATTCTGTATGCAGAATCAGATCTGATCATGGAAGAGAATTTGAAAATAGTTATTTTACTGAGTTTTGTGAATCAAAAGGTATTATACAAGAGTTTTCATCACCTAAAACTCCTCAACAAAATGGCATAGCAGAAATGAAGAATAGAACATTTCAAGAAATGGCTAGAGTCATGTTATGTTCTAAGAACTTATCCAAAAGATTTTGGGCTGAAGCTCTTAACACTGCTTGTCATATTGCTAATAAAGTTTACATTAGAACAGACTCTATTAGAACTCCATATGAAATTCTGAACAATAGAAAGCATAACCTTAAATATTTCCATGTTTTTGGTTGTGTTTGTTACATCTTAAATGATAGGGATCAGTTACATAAGTTTGATTCAAAGAGTGATAAATGATTCTTTCTTGGCTATTCAAGAAATAGCAAGGCTTACAGAATCTATAACTTTAGGACTGATATTGTGCAAGAATATGTAAATGTTGTTTTTGATGATGATACAAGCATTACAGGTAAAAGCATTGAAGATGAAGACATTTCAGATTTGATTGATGTTCCAATCAATACAGAAAAAGTTGAACAGGTTCAGAATGTTGAGAGGAATGATGACACAGCAGAGGAATCATCTGATAATACAGATCCTGAAAATCTGTATAATCTCCAGAAAACTCCTCCCATAAGGATTCAGAAGTATCACCCACATGATCAAATCATTGGTGAACAATCCACAGGTGTTCAAACCAGAAGAAGGATGGGTATGAACTCAAAGGATGTGGTAAGATCTATATGTATGTCATTTATGTGCAGTAAGGTAAATCATGAATGCTATCACTCTGAAATTGAACCTAAAACTATTAAAGAAGCATTAGATGATGAGAATTGGATTGAAGCTATGCATGAAGAACTAAATCAGTTTGTTAGGAATGATGTTTGGACATTAGTTCCTAGACCAGACCATGTTAATGTTATAGGGACCAAATGGATCTTTAAAAATAAGACTGATGAGATGGGAAATATCATTAGAAACAAAGCTAGGTTGGTTGCTCAAGGGTATACACAGGTAGAAGGTGTAGAATTTGATGAAACATTTGCTCATGTTGCTAGAATTGAATCCATTAGGCTCTTACTTGCCATTGCATGCTCTATTGATATAAAATTGCACCAAATGGATGTTAAAGCTGTCTTTTTAAATGGTATTCTTATGGAAGAAGCCTATGTTGAACAACCTAAAGGCTTTGAAAACCCTGATTATCCTGATCATGTCTTTAAACTGAAAAATGCTCTATATGGCTTGAAACAAGCACCTAGAGCATGGTATGAAAGGCTAACTGATTTCTTGATTGAGTTTGGCCTTGTAAGAGAATAAGCTGACAGAACACTGTTCATTGAACATGATAAAAATGCTATTATGATTGCTCAAATCTATGTTGATGATATAGTGTTTGGTTCTACTTGTGATAATATGCTCAAACACTTTGTAAATGAAATGACATCTACCTTTGAAATGTCCATGGTTGGTGATTTGAATTACTTCCTAGGATTGCAAATCAAACAACAAAAAGATGAGATTTTTATTTCACAAAGTAAGTATGCAAAAAATCTTGTAAAAAGGTGTTGGTCCCCGAAAAACAAGACGAGTCGAGTATATATCAGCTGACTTGATGTCTGCTGATGGTGTGGAAAATAAACTAACTCTTCAAAGTAACTAGTCTGTTGATTTCACTAGGGGCCTAGGACTAGTTAGTCGGCTGATTAATTACCTATCGGAGTTAAGTGCGGAATTTTGTAGTGTGCCCATAAAGATTATACTCGTCTACTGCTTAAATAAAGTTTGTAAAACAGTTTATGCACAAATATGTATGAAATGACTTTGAAAATAGAGTGCATGTAATGTAAATAACACAATAATTTATAGTGGTTCGGATATACGATCCTACGTCCACTCTCACGTTCCAAACGTGAAGTTAATCCCTTTAATTCCCGAAATTAACAGGGGTTTGTCCTTTATAGTCCCAAGAGAAGGACTTTGAGATCTGATCAGTTTCAAACTACTACGGTCTCCACTAGTGAGTTGAGAGCACTTGCACTCTTTACAGTGATGAACACTCAACTTGACTTCTAGGGTTTTATGGTAGAAGGTGGGTTTTGTGTATATGAACTAGATGAGAATTTCCCTTACAATTTGTTTTAGCCTCATGCTAGGATTGGGAAATTCTCTCTAAGCTATGAATATATTTGAGTGGCTAAACTGGCTTAGATGTTATGAGTTCACTCACTGGGGATGAGGTGAGGCATGTTGAATCTTCATGAACGATCTTCTTGAGCTCTTCTTATTTCTAGACTTTAAAAACTTTGCTCGACCTCTGCATCTCACCTTCTTCACTCTCCCACATGATGTATGAACTGAACTCATTTATATAGTGTTGATGTTTGAATGTTACTGTTGGATGATAGCAATCAAATCTCCACTAATTCAGGAATTGACAATCTCTTGATTTGATATGATTGAATATTACCATTGTCATGTAATTTCAATCATATCTTTGACTTTCCTTTCTTGTTCACGTATCTTGTCAAATCATTGACTTCAACTCTGATTGGTCTTCCCTTAATTGGGTACAGATGATCTCCACCTCAGCTGATTCTGGGTTCGGCTCATCTGGACTTGATACTTGTGCATTGGATTGCTTCCTCAGTTGTATGGACCTCGGCTGTCTAGTAATGCAGGTTTGATCCCCAGCCGTGCGGTACTCATCTTTCTTTTAGGCTTTTGCTGTCTTTACTCAGTTGCTGTCTCTTCTCAGCTGCTGTCTTTACTCAGCTGCTGTCTTTACTCAGCTGCTGTCTCTTCTCAGCTGCTGTCTTTACTCAGCTGTCTTTTACTCAGCTTGTGTAAGATGACTTCTACTCACCTGATGTAAGATGACTTCTACTCAGCTTATGTATACTCATCTTACTCTTACTCTTCTTATCCTATAAGATGAGTTTAACTCATCTTATCAGGAGACTTCTGGTCTTGGTCTTCTCTTCTCTTCTCTTCTTGAGCATTGACATGTCTTCTCTTCTTACCAGAGTCTTATCTATTACAAGATGTATAATAAAAAAGTTGTCTATACAGTACAACTTATCCTATTACATGTTTGATTTGGTTTATCAAAACTAAACTAGGATATACATATCCCAACAAAAGGTTTGGTTTAGAGAATGTTAAACACATGAAAACACCTATGGGATCAACTCAAAAACTGAGTAAAGACAATGTTGGCCAGAATGTTGACCCAACACTGTACAAATCAATGATAGGTAGCCTTCTCTATTTGAGCTCTAGTAGACCTGATATCATGTTCAGTGTATGTTTATGTGCTAGATACCAAACTAACCCCAAAGAATCACATATGAATGTTGTTAAAAAAATCACTAAGTATGTTGCACGTACATGTGATTTAGGCATATGGTATAGCAAAGACACAAACTGCACCTTAATAGGGTATAGTGATGCAGATTGGGCAAGAGACTGTGATGATAGGAAAAGCACAAGTGGTGGCTGCTTCTATATGGGAAAAAACTTAATCTCTTGGCACAGCAGAAAACAAAATTGTGTGTCTCAATCAACAACTGAATCAGAATACATTGCAGCAGGGAGTTGTTGTACTCAATTACTTTGGTTGCAAAAAATGTTTCATGATTATGGTTTACCTAGTGATATTTTGACTGTGTACTGTGATAATACTAGTGCTATAAATATTTCTAAAAATCAAGTGCAACATTCATTAACAAAGCATATAAGTATAAGACATCACTTCATAAGAGATCTTGTTGAAAATGAAGTTGTTAAGTTGGAGTATATATCTACTGAAAAATAATTGGCTGATATTTTCACCAAAGCTCTTGATGACAAGAGGTTTTCATCCCTTCGAAAATCTATTGGTTTGTGTAATATCTGAAAATATGATCAAGGGTGTTGTATCAAATGCGGTAGCATTTGAGACAACACTAAGATAAAGTCTCTTATTTGTTTCCTTGCTTTAATTTTCGTAATTATTGAATTGATGAAATTCCTTGTGATTGATACTTGAATTCTGAGTGACTTGTGAAAAATACTAAAAGAGCCTATACACCTCTCAAATGCTTAAAAAGAAAAATCACTTATTAGATGCTTTATAAATCACTTAGTAACTATGGGACACGGGGCTCGCTACTACGATGATCTTTTTTCAAAAGGTGATATAAACTGCATCAAAATATTCACAAATCCATTGAGTAACTATGGGGCACGGAGTTTGCTGCTACGATGCACTCTTTTCAAAAGATGGATCAATGTGAAGTGTAATATAAAAAGAAAAAGAAAATAGAGCAACACATATGATGTAAAATCATGAAAAAACTGTGTTGAGGTGTATAGAATGCCAACAAAAGTCGAAACACTCGTAAACTCAGAATAATATCTCGATTTTCTAGGAATTTGTTATTTTTTATAATTATTAAATATTAATCTCTGAAATATTTAATTGACTAAGTCTTACCTTAATTTATTATTTCAGTTATTATATATTCTGCGTTTAATTTTTATTTTTCAGAAATTATTTCTCCCAACTTCACACGATCTATTAGTGGGGAGGTTAATACCACTACTTCACTTCCTATATTTCCAGAATCGTGTAACTCCTTCCTTAATCTCTCACTTTTCAATTCTCCATATAAGATGAGTCTCCATAGTAGTGTTGGCAAATACTTTAAAGGCATTGTTAACTCATTTAAGCACGATAATTATTGCTTTAGAATTATTTACAGCACTCTAGTATGTCTACTACTAATATCACATCACTTTAAGCCTCACACCTTTTTGAATTTTGTCTTGCCATTTATCTGTAGAACTCGAAATGTCTCTGTGATTTATTTTTGTTCTTGATTTGTGTGTACAACTACTATTATGCAACAAAATTCTCAGGACTCAGCTGCACAAACTAATTCAAGCTCCAGCAAGAAAAAATCTCCAAACCCTCTAAATCTTCTTGCAGAAATGGCGTCCTCCAACTCTCCTAACTCACCAACATTCACTGTAGGAACCATCGGCGTTCCGTACGCTGATGAACAAACACCCTCAAACTCATCCCCTCTTGATATTGTACCTTACAATCCGTTCGACATTCGCACAGAAATTGCGAATGCGAACGCTGCTGCTGAAACTTCGGCTCCTAAGCCTCAAAATGAGCCCTCATCCGAAGCTCCCGCACTCGAAACTAACTAAGTAACCTTACACTTTCCTCTGGGCACCCCTTTCAACACTCTGAAGGATGCCTTCAAAACCCTAAGCCTAAAAACAACACACCCTGTTATTGTGCTCGAGGGGGAAACACTGGACAACTCGATGTTCAAGGGAGATGCTCCACAAAACCAAGATGTGGACATGCAGGATCAACTGGAATCTTCGGATGAAGAGGTGTTGGCGGCCAAGTTTGAAAGGTTACACCAGCAAAAAAAGGGTAAGAAGAAGGTCGTTGTTGTTCCTACTGCAAGAAAGTGGCCGGGTGGAAAAAGAAAGTCCCAAAGGAACTTGGGCAAAATTGTTGATTACTTTGGTAAAGGAAAGAAACCCAAAAACTATGGGAATGCGTCTGAACCCACAGCTGTTTCTGATTTTGAGCCAGAACCAGAAACAGAGCCTGAACAAACTGCAGCTGAAGAGGAAGAAGAAGAAGAGGTTAATGAGGATGATGTCGATGAGGTTGCTGAGGACCTGGAAGAAGAACGTGAACCCACTCCTCCAGTAAGCACGATGAAATCAAAACGGCTCTGAGAGACCGCTAGTGTTGCCTCTCCGATGGCAACACCCGAGCCCTCTGATTCAGAATCATCATCCAGTGCTTCTGAAGAAGATGAAAATGAGGTACTACTCTCTTCTGATGATAGAAATAGCGATTCTGATGAAGAATATAATGATAAATCTAGTATCCAGTATAGAACCATTAGAACTAGGCAAATTTTGAGTGAAAGGCTGATTAAAGTTCCTGACTTTGAAGAAATTAATCTGATTGAATGGTTTAAGGAAAGGTCTTTACTGCATGCTTTACAATTTGCTTGTCTCTCAACATGCTGGTGACCCGAACTCAACTAGATATGGACAGTTTTGGTTTAGGGGAAATAAGCTTATGATTACTCCTAGGATGATCAATATTATGTTGAAAACTAAGATAATGGAGGATCCAGTAGTTACAGATCATGATGTGATGATTAGTATATTGACTGGGGGAGTAATCACTAGGTGGAGAAGGAGAATCCTAGCATCAAAACTGACTAGCCTATATTCTGTGTTGCATAAGCTGGTATGTTTCAATTGGTTGCCTACAACAAACAACACCACCCTCACATTAGAACAAGTTGTACTCATGTACAAAATAGGCCATTTGAAAAGATTCAACCTAGGACAGGTTATCTTTACAAATATGATGACATTCAAATCTGATATGTCTAGTAGAGGCATTCTGCCTTACCCCTGCCTGTTGTACAAATTTTTGCTTAACAAATCCTTTGAAAGATCAGAAGAGGAGGTGGTTAGCACCTACGTACCTGGATTCAGCATATCACCTTAGTTCAGGGTTGCAGGAGAAAGGGTAGTAGACCTCCCTTTGAGAAGAACTGATGATGGTGCAGGCCCAAGTTCAACTCCCAGTGTTCCAGCAAATGATCCAATCCACAATACCACACTGCCTCCAGAAGGAGTTGTCTCCTCTGTTTATTTATCTTCCCACTATATTATGAGGCATATTGATATTTTGTAGGGATCTATTGTTAATTTGCAGAGTTCTGTGGAGGATCTTCTCATTCAAAAGAAATTTTGGATGGATCTTCTTTCCACTTCAACAGGGGGAGTAGCTGATAGTTCACACAACAATCAGACCACTAACATTGTTGCTCCACCTGTAGATGAATCAGATGTTGTTCCTGATAGAACTCATGAGGCTGCTGCTGACACTGCAATGACAGAAGAGGACCAGGATATCCAGGATCTATATGGATATCTGGATAAATGAAGAGCTTGAAGACAGGGGGAGAGCTTACACTATGGGGGAGTATTTGCAGATTATGGAGATGCAGCTGAAATACATTTCAGCCCAATCCTTTCCAATGTGTTAATTCAGTTCATTCCCTGTTGTAAAAGTTATGTACTTATGTTTCTTTTATTTTCTCAAACTCTGTTATTTACTTTTGTAATTATTTAGGATTTACTTTTGCTTAAATTATTTAAATCTAAACAAGTATTTTTGGTTTAGATGTTGTTTTTTAAATTTGATCTTATACAACTTGTTACTTCATCTTTTTGAAATATCAATTGTGTAAATTTCTTAGTCAATATTTCTGTTGTGCGAACATCAGTAGTGTTGATGTAGAAATGTCAAATTGGGGGAGATTTTTGATGTTGATATAAGTGTTTTGTTTAATGATCCAACACTAACAGCCGAGTGTTGTGTTTTATGTTCCCAACACTTATGACAACATCAGAATTTGCCCTTCCTTTTCTCACTAACTCCGATCTTACGCTTGTTGTCTAATGATGTCCCCAGAGCAGTTAGAAGACATGGGCAACACCAAGTCATGCCACTGCGTGGGAGTGCGAAGTTATTGGACATGATATAACAAGTCCCTACATTCTAGGAGTGGTGGAGAGAAGTTATTGTAACCGCTTGATCTCACGGCTGTGATGATCATAGGAGTTGAGAGCAGTTCGTCCATGAAGCCTATAAATACCGTAGCTGCCTCAACACAAGATACACAAGAAGAAAAGCTGAAATCGTTCACTACTCTATTGAACGCTATATACGCTTCTAGTTAGGAAAATCCTTGTTTCTTCTTGTAGTTCTTCACATTATTGTAAACCCGAATAATAGTGTGTTTGAACATAGTCTTATTTACTAGGTTATATGCATAGATCTATGAGGGAGATAGTTTCATAGGATCTAGTAAATCATCTACACTTATTATAGTGTTATTGTACACCTCTAAGAGGTTGTAATTCGTTTCACATATTTTTATATAGTGAACAGCGTAGATTATTTTATAATCTACGCAAATTTTGAATACTTCTATTTTCAGTACGTGCAATTTAATTTCCGCTGCATAGTGTTGTTTGGACAGTGCCAACACGACAGACAACATCTCTGATTTCGCACGCACACACACACACACACTTTCAAGTGTCAAAGGTCACTTTGGGATCCATAGGTGTGGAAGATGGCTTATAACCCAAATATCCAGAATCTTGAAGTAAGTCAAGAGTATATTTCCTTTGACATAAAGTCATCCATTTGTTATTTCTCGCAATTTCAATGCCCGGTATATATCTCAAAGGACCAAGATCTTTGATAGTGAATTTCTCATGTAAATGCAGTTTAATGGTATTGATGATATGAACATTAGTTCCTGTAATTATGAGATCATCTACATAAAAAAGTATAGCAATGAAATGAACATCATTTTGTCTAGTGAAAAGAGATGTATCAGCTTTTGATTGAGTAAAGCCTAAGGATAATAAACAAGCAGTCAATTTATTAAACCATTGTTTGGATGCTTGTTTTAAACCATAAAGACTTTTGTTTAACTTGCATACTCTTTTCTCAGTTTGTGAATAATAACCAGGAGGAGGTAACATATATATATATATATCTCTTCATTCAAATCACTATGTAAGAAAGCATTATTGACATCTAATTGGTGAACATGACAATTCTTAGATGTGGCAACAACAAGTAAGATTCTAACTGTGGTAATTTTGGCCACAGGAGAAAAAGTATCAAAATAGTCTATGCCTTCTTGTTGTGTATAGCCTTTAGCAACCAATCTAGCTTTATACCTTTCTATAGAACCATCAAAGTTTTATTTAATTTTATAGATCCATCTACAACCTATACAATGCTTCCCTACAGGCAGATTAACAAGAGTTCCAAGTATGATTCTTTTCTAAAGCATCAATTTCATTTTCATGGCATGCAGTGACCCAATTATGGTCAAGAACAACCTGTTTATAGCTCTTAGGTTCTTGTTGTTGGGATATAGAGGCTGTAAAGAGTTTATATGTATTAGACAACCTATTAGTAGACATAAAATTTTGGATTGGATAATGTTTATCAGAGAATGAAAGGTGGATTTTAGCATGATCAACGGAAGCAGATAGATTGGTTTCATAGACCGGTAAATATGTAGGTTGAGTTTTGGTTCTAGAGGGTTTGGTGTGAGATTCAGGCCTTTGATTACCTGTATCTATGGTATTATTGACAAGGTCCTCATGGTGTTGAATGATATTTTTAGTAGGTAAATTGTTATTATCAAGGGGGGTGGGAACATTGGTATGTGTAGTAAATTCATTGATCAAATCTGTGTGACTGTGTAAATCAATGTCATCATCATCATCCTCATTATGTATGGGGGTAGCATGCTTAGTAAGAGTGCTCATGTTAGTAAAAGGGAAAATATTTTCAAAAAACTTTACATTTTCTGGAAACAATGAATTTTCCAGTTTCAATTTCCAAAAGTTTATAGCCCTTTGTGCCAAAGGGATACCCAACAAAGATACATTTGGTGGCCCTATGATCAAATTTTTGTCTTTTGGAAACTAAAGTTTTAGCAAAACATAAGCACCCAAAAGTTTTGAGAAAAGAATAATCATGTTTTGCGCCATATACTAATTCAAAAGGAGATTTGTGATTGAGGATATAGGAAGGGATTCTATTGTTTATGAAAGCAGCAGTTTTAATGCTCTCACTCAGAAAATTTAAGGGAAGAGAAGATTGAAACATAATATCCCTAGCAACTTGAAGGAGATGTTGGTGTTTTCTCTCAACAATGTCATTTTGTTGGGGGGTCTCAACACAAGATGTTTGATGAATGATTCCCAATTTGTGATAAAAGTCAGAAAGTATAAACTCAGTCCCATTATCACTTCTTAAAGTTTGAATTTTAGTGTGAAATTGAGTAAGTACCATATTGTAGAAGTTTTCTAAGGAATGTTTAACATCACTCTTGACTTTTAAAAGGTAAATCCAAGTGCATCTACTGAAGTCATCTACTATGGTAAGAAAGTATTTATGACCAGTGGTAGAACATAAAGCAAAGGGCCCCCAAACATCACAATGTATTAATTGAAAAACATGATAAGATGTAGAGGTGCTTAAAGGAAATGTTCTTTTTTTTTTGCTTAGCCAATGGGCAAATCAAACAATTACTATGTTTATTAGTGGGTGTTACATTCAAATCAGGAATGTGCAACATACATTTTCTAGAGGTATGTCCTAATCTCTTATGCCACAAGTCAAACATACAATGATCTTTATTAGAAATACCAAAAAGAGCAGAATTCTCTAAAGTACAGTGTTTGGAAGGAGGAGAAGTGTGTAAGATATATAATCCTCTCACTTGCTCAGCAGTACCAATCACCTTCTTGCTCAAGTTGTCCTGTAAAATACAATGTGAGGACAAGAAACTAGCAGTACAATTAGAGTATCTAGTCATATGGCTAATGGATAAGAGATTGAAAGTGAATTCTGGAACATATAGAACATTGTATAATGTGAGGTGTTCATTTATAGTGATGTTTCCCATGTGTGTAGCTATGGAGATAGCATTATTTGAGAGAGAAATTTTAATGTTGGCAACACAGGGAGGTGTAGAAAACATGGAAAGATCAAAGACCATGTGATCTGTAGCTCCAGTGTCCAAAATCCATGTGGAAAAAGAAGTAGAGTTAAAGCTGGTAGTGGAAATCATACCAGATGTGGTGGTGTGTTGATGATCCTCAGTTTGAACAGTTGAAGCACCTACTGCAGAATGGGAAGTATCCTTGGTGTCACCAGGGTGCTGCATCTTAGAGGAACTCACAAAGTTTTTATAAAAGTCAGGTTGGATAAGGGGATTGGAGGGTTCTTTCCCAGAAATAGATCTCAGGGAGTTGCTGACCGATTTGTTAGGATCCTTATTAGGGAGCCCTCTAGGTCCTTTTCAACCAGGGGGAAAGCTAATGATGTGAAAGCATCTATCAATTGTGTGGCCCAATCCATCACAATGTCCACATTTAAGGGGTTTTCTTCTGTCTCTATAGAATCTAGGATTTTTTGCATTAATAGCAATAAAATCAAGGTGAATGGGTTCAGGGGTGAGGTTAAGATTTCTCTGGGATTCTTATTGAAGCAATAGGCTATAAATTTTTGACAAAGGAGGAAATGGAGATTGTAACAGGAATTGGCTCCTAATAGTTGTATAGGAATCATGTAGGCCTACTAAAAATTTCATGACAGAATCTTGTTCCTGAGTTTGGGTCATTAGTTTAGGCAAATCACAGTTACAAGAATCCATGGCACCACAAGAGCATTTAAGAAGAGGCCTAAAACTAAGATATTCATCCCATAAGGCTTTAAACTGATTATAGTAACTGACTAGAGATTGAGAACCTTGAGTAATGGAGCTTAAGGATTTTTCTAAATGGTATACTCTAGTGCCATCAGATAGAGCATACCTAAGTTTCAACTCATCCCATATATCCTTAGCAATAGAAAAATATTCCAAGGTTCTTTTAATGTCAGGTATAATCGAGTTTAAAATCCACATAAGAACAAGGTCATTAGCCCTTACACAGGCAACATATATAGCTGAATCTTTATCCTCATCGGGAACAGGCATGGAACCATCAATGAGACGCGCTTTGTTCTTCACGCTGAGGCCTCGCTTGATGGCGTGGCTCCAGGAGACGTAGTTGGTGTCGTCAAGAGGCTTAAGAACAATTGACACAGCAGGATTGACGTTCTGGTGCAGAGCCAATGGAGAAAAAGGGTTTAGGGCTGGGTCGAGAGAGTTGGCGTTGGTGTTTGTCGTCGTCGTGGATGAGCCAGAAATGGAGTTGGTGCTGGGATTCGTATCCGCCATGGTTGAATTAAGAGGAATCGCCAAGAAACGGAAAAATGGGTGGGGAAAAAATCGAAGCCCTAGAAAAGAGGGAAACGATAAAATTGATGGATTATGAAGAATCGAAAATCTATATGGATACTGATACCATGTTGATGATCAAATCATGGGTCATCTTCTTCACAAAGAAAGAGAAACAAAGAACAAAAGTGGTATATTGTAGAATGATGGAATTCGATTACAAGAAGAAGATTCAACTGATCTATGAATGTCAGGAGTGTATATGATGCAGCGGAATAATATTGAAAAGGGATAGAACGCTATTGAGACGTTGATACAATGAAGATACCGTCGGAAATAGCACAAAAGGATGAACTCCTTGGAATTTTCATAAACTTCAAAACTGAATACAATCACACATTAAGTGCCTATATATAGACGCAGGCACCTCTCGACAACAAACTAATTAAATGAAAAGGACTAAAAGTAATAAAAGTGCTAACAAAGCAGCAGACTCAAATTTCTGTCAATAGCAGGCAACTAGTAGTTGCATCTCCATCATTCTCCTCCTCTTCAAGACGATTCGCCCTCGAATCGTCGTCATAAGTTGCATCTCCATCCGAATTATCACCGTGATAAGGAACCAAATGCTTGACGTTAAACACATCACTCGTACGAATATGGGGCGGAAGGCGTAGGCGATAAGCATTCGGATTGATTTTCTTGATAATCTCCAGGGGTCCTATTTTCCGGGAAGCAAGCTTGTTATATTCATGTGGCGGGAAACGATCCTTAGTTAATACGGCCCATACTAAATCACCTTCTTCAAATTGAACATCGCGCCTTCTAATATCTGTAGCAGCTTTGTATTTGGCAGTGGAAGCTGTTAAGCGTGCATGCGTAAGGGAATGGACACGCTGTAAATCAGCGATCATATATGTGGCCCTCTTGTCAGCCGAAGAGTAAGGTGGCACCGCCATTAGATCGATAGGGGCCCGAGGAATGCGACCAAATACAATGTGGAATGGGCAGAAACCTGTACTCCGGTTAATTGCGACATTGTGAGCAAACTCAGCCTGAGGAAGTTTCGAGTCCCAAGCTTTAATGTTATCCCCGACTAAGCACCTCAACAGGTTGCCCAAAGATCTGTTAACGACCTCCGTTTGTCCGTCAGTTTGCGGATGGTAGGCGCTGCTAAAATTCAATTCCGTGTTGGACAAGCGCCACAACGTTCTCCAAAAGTAGCTAATGAAACGCGTATCCCTGTCCGACACAATCGAAATAGGGAGGCCGTGCAACCTGTAAATTTCACGAAAAAACAATTGTGCAACGTTAACGGCGTCAGCAGTACGTTTGCAAGGAATAAAATGGACCATTTTCGAAAAACGATCAACAACAACGAAAATAGAATCGTTGCCCCTTTGAGTACGCGGCAAGCCAAGAACAAAATCCATGCTAAGGGCTGTCCAAGGGAGATTCGGGACAGGTAGAGGTCGGTAAAGACCCGCATTAGACGCCGTGCCTTTGGAAGTTTGACAAACCCGGCATCGTGCGACGAATCTTTCGACGTCGCGGCGAATAGTAGGCCAGTAAAATTTACGCGCGACGAGGTCAATTGATCGATCTCGACCCACGTGACCTGCTGCATGCGAGTCCGCCACTATCTTTTGACGGAGACTGCAATCGGGTACGCACAGGCGAGTCCCCTTGAAAAGAAACCCGTCGACTAGGTTAAAGTCTTTATAGGGACCCAAAGACGCAGCCTGAAAAATGGTAGAAAAATGAGTATCAGTAGAGTACAGTTGGCAAAACGTATCAAACCCAATTACAGAAATGCGAAATTCAGAGATTAAGCAATGCCGACGACTTAGCGCGTCGGCTACTTTGTTGGTCGCGCCGGATTGATGGCGGATAACGAACGTGAATTGCTGTAGATACGATGCCCATTTGGCATGGCGAGCGGATAACGACTGTTGAGTGGCAAGGTGTTTTAGTGCTTCATGATCGGTGTAGAGGACGAATTCTCGGTGGAATAAGTAGTGCCGCCAGTGTTGAATTGAACAGACGACTGCATAGAACTCGGTGTCATATGTACTGTATCGGGAGCGGGGGCCTGTGAGTTTTTCACTGAAATAGGCAATTGGTCGGGCTCCTTGACTGAGAACGGCGCCGATGCCGACCTTTGATGCATCGCAATGTAGTTCGAACGGAGTCTCGAAATCAGGGAGCAAAAGAACGGGCGCATTGGTGAGCTTGGTTTTGATTGTGTGGAAGGCCAGGTCAGCTTCAGTGGACCACGTGAAGGATTTGTTGTGCATTACGTCGGTAAGCGGAGCCATTATGGTGCTAAAATGTGGTATGAAACGTCGATAAAACGATGCTAGGCCGTGAAAACTTCGAGTAGCGGTGATTGTGGTGGGGGTGGGCCATTCACGGATTGCCGTAATCTTCTGCTCGTCCACGCTAATACCCTGAGCCGAAATGTTGTATCCCAGGAAAAGAATAGAAGTTGTGCAGAAGGTGCATTTTGCGGCTGAAGCATAGAATTTTTCTTGTCGCAAGATAAGTAGGACCGATCTGAGATGGGACAAGTGATCGACTTCGTTCTTACTATATACCAGAATATCGTCAAAATAGACGACAACGCAAGAGCCGATCAGGGGGCGAAGGGCTTGGTTCATGATGCGCATGAATGTACTTGGGGCGTTGGATAAACCGAATGGCATGACAAGCCATTCGAAGAGGCCTTCGCGTGTTTTAAATGCAGTTTTCCACTCGTCCCCAGGGCGGATTCGGATCTGATGGTAGCCACTCTTGAGGTCAAGTTTACTGAAGATAACAGCGCCGCTTAATTGATCAAGCAAGTCATCTAATCGCGGGATGGGGAAGCGATATCTTACGGTGATTTTATTTATTGCGCGGCTGTCAACACACATTCTCCAATCACCCGTTTTCTTTGGTATGAGCAGTGCCGGGACAGCGCACGGACTAAGGCTCTCGCGAACGTGGCCCTTCATTAGGAGATCCTCAACTTGTTTGCGTAATTCTTCGTGTTCGGCGGGGCTCATCCGATAGTGAGGGCAGTTCGGTAGGGGAGCGCCTGGGATTAAATCTATGTGATGCTGTATGTCTCTTAATGGGGGCAGACCTGCTGGTAGATCAGAGGGGAACAAATCGGCAAATTCTTGGAGGAGGGGGAGTACATTCGGCGGAGGCGTGGACGGGGGGCAGATTTCATGTGGCAAGAGCAAGAGTGTAAATGGGGCTGTGCGCATTTCTTCCAGAAAGGGGCCACGCGAAAGAAGTACGACTGTAGGCGTCTGAGTACGGGGTTGTAAGGAACGGGGCATTGAAGGTAATAGGGTGATCTTCATATCCAGAAAGTGGAATGAGTAGGTGTTCCGGCGGCCGTCATGAGTAACGTCGCGATCATATTGCCATGGGCGACCCAAGAGAAGGTGGCAAACATCCATTAGTACGACATCACACCAAACTGAATCTATGTATTTCTCCCCGATTGAAAATTTTACATGAACGCGCTGGTTAACCGAAACGTTGGTACCTTTTTGTAGCCACGATAGGTTGTACGGGGTTGGGTGGTTTTCTGTTGAAAGGTTGAGCTTGGCGACTGCGTCCGATGCGATCACGTTCTCGCATGCCCCGGAATCGATAATAAAACGGCAGACCTTGCCGTGTATTGTGCAAGAAGACTCGAAGAGGCAGTTCCGCTGTTCCGTCGGGTCTGGGATGCGCGGGGTCAAGCATGCTCGGCGCAAGATTAATGCTGGTCCCTGATCGCCTGTGAGAAACTGCTCGGACGGGGTATCTTGAGGTTCTTCATCGAACACTGGAGGGCCGTCGTATTCCGCATAAGGTTCGTCATCCAAAAGGAGACCTCTCGTGTTGCCAAGTTTGGGGCAGTTTGTCATTCTATGGCCATGTTCGCCGCAAGAAAAGCATTGTCCCGTGCGGGAGGGTGGCGTCGAACCGGTTGGGCGAGAGGAGTAGGTCTGTGGGGGTGGGCGAGAGGTGGAGGGGCGAGGATCCGAGGCCGTGGTGGGGTTCGGTATTTGCTGGGACGAGGGTGTAAATGGGCTTTGGGTTCTCCGATTCAACTGTCGCTCCAAATGGACAGCACGCTGATGTGCTTCAGAAACTGAGATTGGGGCGAACAAGTTCAAAATGTCCTGGAAGGGAAGACGTAGGCCACCAATAAAGCGGGAGACAAGTTGATCGTCCGATTCATTAATATCCACACGCGTTATAAGTTGGAAAAACTCCGAAGCGTACGCGTCAACCGTGCGGGGGCCTTGACGGAGGTTCTGTAGTCGCTGATACAAGACCCGTGTGTAATTGAAGGGCAAGAATTCTGCCTTAATCAATTTCTTGAATTTGTCCCAAGAAACGGCTGTTGGCTTCCCCTGGCGGTTACGCGTAACCCTTAGTTGGTGCCACCAGGACGCGGCGCGGTCACGCAGGCGGGTGGCGACAAGTTGCGCTCGGCGCTCGTCGGGTACGTTCTTGAAACCCATAAGGTCTTCCACGACAAAAAGCCAATCGACAAGTTTCTCGGGTTCGTCGCAGCCATTGAATTCGGGGATGTCAAGCTTGAAAGAATTCTCCCAAGAACGGGTCTCGACGGGGTGACGGGCCTCCCTGTGGTGCAATGGGGCGAAGGGGTTGTTGTCCAAGGTGACTTCGTCATCGGAGGAGGCAGTTGTAGGTGGTAGAAATGGGCGGTTGATGGGTTGTGGCTGATCTGTATCAGCTGTGACAGTAGCTTGAGCGGTAAGTAGTTGGACGACCGTTGCTAATTGGGCCGTGAGATCATCGAGGCGCTGGGCAAGACCCACATCGCGGTTGATATCTCGGCAAGGTGGCATGATCGGAGCGTCGGCTGGTCTCTGAATACCAACTGATGCAGCGGAATAATATCGAAAAGGGATAGAACGCTATTGAGACGTTGATACAATGAAGATACCGTCGGAAATAGCACAAAAGGATGAACTCCTTGGAATTTTCATAAACTTCAAAACTGAATACAATCACACATTAAGTGCCTATATATAGACGCAGACACCTCTCGACAACAAACTAATTAAATGAAAATGACTAAAAGTAATAAAAGTGCTAACAAAGCAGCAGACTCAAATTTCTGTCAATAGCAGGCAACTAGTAGTTGCATCTCCATCAGTATATATCTTAAGATTGTGCTAACTAACTAACCACTAATCTAACTAATTAACAAATTAACTGCCCTAACAATAAGGGTGTACAAATCTACAAGTAAAAGATAATAAGATCTAGGAGTGTATCTATTAAACTCCTTTATAAGCTTAAAATTCAATTATTACATGAAAGATGCATCTGATTATCTAAAGAAATAAATATGAGGATATAAATTTGATCTTTATATGTGTACAATTTATATATAAAAATTTGTACAATACAAATACTCCGTACTCCATATTAATTAGACCAAATTCAATTTAACTTGAGCATGACACTCACAAGAATGCATTAGAATGGTGTGGAATCTTGACCTAATGAATCATCTCACGCGATACATAACACACACCAGGGATGGATGGCCTTGAGGTTGGCGATAGAGGCGATCGTCCTGGGCCTCGAGATTTCGGGGGTCTATTTATATATATATATATATATATATATAAATGAGTTTGACGAAAGATGTGTGATACAATAATTTTTATTTTGTAGTGAATAAAATATAAATGTCATGTGCGCATTTTGTGCACATTTCATTCAAATTTTGTACATGATATATATGTTTATGTACACATTTCATACTTATTTTAAGAGTTTTTTTTTTACCCTTGGATGATTTTTACACATTTTTATACATTCTAGTGCTAACTTTTTTCAGAGTTACTATTAGGTGCAAAATGAATGGTAAAATACCATTTATACCCTCTATAAAAAGTAATTTTCCTCCCTCACACATTTTAATTTCATTATGCAAAAACTCAGTTACTTTCAAAATGCTAGAATAAGGATGCCCATTTTTCTTGTTCGTCCCCAACTTACAAAATCTCAGAACTAACTCTGAATATATATAGATGACAAATGACATTTAAAAAAAAATGTGGGACACCATATCGCTGCCTACATATGTGTTCATATAATGATAAGCACCCTACTGCATATGATAATTTTTAAAGAGTAGGTTGCACAACTTTAGAATTAATTCATGCAACTCGCGACCCTACTAAAAAAAGTAATATATTCATGGTGCAACATGTAAGAGCATTACTTACATGCTGGATTAATGTATTGTGTGAAAACATATTATAGCAAGGGAATCAAAAGTGACTGGAAGGAAATATTTAGAGATGTTTATCCGGGTCGGGCTAATCGGGCTGGCCCGTTTAACCCTGAAAAATACAGGGTTAGGGTTCATGAATTATAGGCCCGTTTAAAACTGGGCTTTTTTGATCCGGACCGGTTAGCCCGTGGGTTAAACCGGGCCAACCCGCAGGGCTACAGGGCCAGCCCGCTAGCCCGAGTTGTTACCTTTTTTTCTTTTTTTTTTAATAAATAACCTAAAAACAAATTTTGAGTCATTTGACCAATAACCATAATTATAAGCATTAAGAAGCCTATTACCATATATTAGTCATTATTACTATTTTTTATTAGATTATGATATTTGTTTAGCTTTATTTGGTCATATTAGGACCAATGAGTTCTAAAATTGTGTTAAAAATTTTTTTTTCTCATTTACTGATCATTAACTAATTATGTATTTTTCTATTTTATTTTGCTTGTTGGACGTGCTAATTGAGACATTTAATTTTAAAAGAAAAAAAATTATTGTAGCCCGTTAGTGGCCCGTTTAGCCCCTGGCCCGCTAGGGTTAGGGTTAGGTCCCAACAATTGTAGGCCCGTTAAATATGAACCGGTTAAGGCCCTAACCCGTTTAGCCCGTAGCCCTGTAGGGCTGGCCCAGCCCGATAGACATCTCTAGAAATATTGGATAATGGATATAAAATTAAATTTCATAATGACTATGGCTAAATGAACATCACATGTGTATTAAAAACTTAGTCCGATGTCAATATAATAAAACTGGCTTTTAATGACAGAAATTCCGTCAGCCTATCTAAAAGTTTTTATCGATAAAAAATGAGAATTAATGATAAAATTTATATCATAATTAAGACAATTTTCTCATAGTGTGGGTTGAGTTGTACATAAAACAGCAAAACATATATATGCCCAAATAATCAAATTTTGCTTTGTCCAATTTTTTTCGCGTAAGTCCGTATACCGTAAGCAGAAGACAAATTTCGTTTATTCAAATTGAGCGTATATACAATTGAAATTTAAGTTTTTTTTATATATTTTCAATTGTTTAATTAATTTTTTTAATGTGTCACAATAAATTAAAATTAAAATTATAATTAAATTAAGGGTGGGGCTATTAACACCCCACATAATGTTATACATACCCCATTATTTTAAAGACAAAAACAGATATGGATAAAATGACTAAGTAACCCTTATATAAATATAGAGTACAATAATTAAAAAATAATGTGGAAAAAACCAGAAAAAATATATTTGAAATTTGAAAATATTTTTAAAAAGTCAGCAAAATATTTCAAATAATAAATCAATTAAATTTTTTGAAAAAAAAAAAAAAAGATTTAATAAAATCTAAAAATATTCAAAAATAAATAAATAAAAATTTTAAAAATTAATTAAAGATAAATAAAATCGTAAAAATATTTAATAAATTTGAAAACTTGTAAAAAATATTTAAATTAAAAAAACAATTGAAAAATTAAGAATTCAAATTAAAATAAAAAAGATAAATAAAAAAAATATTTAAAAAAATCACCTAAATCTTCAAAAATTCATTAATTAAATAATTTTTGAAGATTTAGCTGATTTTTTAATATTTTTAAATTTTTTGTAGCTTTAATTTTTTTAGAAGATTTTTTTTTTTTAATTTTGTAAATTTTTAAGATTGAATTGATTTTTCTTTCTCTTTTTTATTTAGTTTATCAAAATTTTGAGTTCTTAAAATTGATGTTTTGAATTTATTTATTTTTAAATTTTATTTAATTTATTTAATTTTGTTCAGATTTAATTAAAAAAATCAATTTAATTATTTTGAAATTTTAGTTGATTTTTATGATGTTTTAAATTTTTTAATTGATTTTTTCATTCAAATATTTTTTTAATATTTATTTGATTTTTTAAAACATTTTCAACTTTTATTTAATTTTTTTTTATATTATTGAATATTCTTTTTTGATATTTTTTTTACGGATGATTTTTTTTTATTTATATACTTTTAAGATTTACTTAATTTTAATAATGTTATTTTGATTTTTATTTAATTTTTATTTTGTTTTAAGTGTTAAAAGGGTAAATATGAAAGAATTGGGGTATGTTTAGTAATAAAAATTGATTTTTAAATTTTAATGGGGTGTGTTTAACCTTTGGGGTGTGTATAACATTGTATGGGATGTTAATAGTTCCACCATTAACAATGCAATTTTGTACCCACAATTGGACGAGGTTGAATAGTGTAGCTCAACATTTAAGTAAAATATTATTTGTATCTAGTGACAGTGATAAAATATTCGATCAATTTTCAATATGGAAAGTTGACAGGAATGTTGACATAACATATGAAAAAACCAAAATATAAGACAATTATTAAACATTATATTTATCACTAAATATAAAAGCACAAAGTGTTGTGAAAAGATACTATATTTTAATTGAAATTGATCGCAAATCTAGGATCGGATCAAATTGCACAAAGCCTACAATCCACGTGAACTTTTGCGTTCTTTTAAAAAGGTTAGCTATGGTTGATAAGCCAACTTTATATATTTTGGGTGTCAAAAGATAATTGAGGGTGTTTCACTTTTATTAAAAAAACACTACTAATTAACAAGTGTCATACTTTTTTATTAAATATATAAGTAGTACTCCCTCCGTTCCACAATAATTTTCACACTTTAATTTTCAGGACGTTCCATAATAACTTTCACACCATTTAAATGGAAAATTCTTTCTAAACTTCACCCTCACAATATTCTCAATTTTACACAAATGTCATTACCTTTTCTCCACACATACACACAGTCAACTCATTTTTTTTACTTTATACATAAAGTTTTACAAAATTACCCCTCAAAACTCCACTTATTATTACACTTTTTTAATATACGTACCCATCTACCTATGAAAATTTATATGGGTCGGAGGGAGTATTAACTAACAAAATTAACACAACTTAAATAGATTAGGTAAAAAGTTTTTTTTTTTTTTTTGAGGATTTTTGCAGGAAAAGAACTACATAGCTTACAAATTGGCACCAGGTTGTGCCCTTTACACATCTCTACCAGTTATGTCTGCAAATCTTCGAGTGACATTGTCGTCTCTCCAATCTTGAGAAGAGTGCGTTCTTGCAGCCAACTTTGCTAATTCATCCGCTGTTGCATTCCTCGTCCTTGGGATATATATATGAAACTTTGCACACTACAAAGTCCCTTATCATCGTATAAATCATCTCCAGAACCAAGCCTTCTATGCTCCATATTTTCTCTCCTTTGTTTATGGATGTCACTGCCTTCATCGAATCCGAGCGCACTTCCACTCTCGCGATCTCTTTCTCCTTGCACCATATTAACCCTTCTTCAATGGCCTTTAACTCCGCCCCTAACACAGTCCCTGGGTTCAATATTGGTTTACATCTTGCCCCCTGTATTGCCTTCTCTGCATTTACCAGAACCGCTCTCACCCCATATCTCTCTCCCTTTTCTTTAAATGTCGCATCGACTTGAAGGATGCATCCTTCATTTTGCTCACTTTCATGAACACTCTCCACAACCACCATCTGCGTCGCCAATTGCCTTCTAGTCTCTTGATAGTCTTTCAAAATACTCCTCACCCATTCCAAATTTGATAGCCTCATTCCCCTTTCCACCGTACCTTGTTGAATTTTTGGATTGTAAATCAACTGGCACCTTTCTTTCCAAATTCTCCACGCCAAAGTTACCACTATTTCCATCTTCTGGTTCCCCACCTCATTCTCCAATCCATCCAGGACATCCTCAGTCGACAAGGACCTCAACCTCTTCAATGTTTCCCACCACCCTTGTGCCTTCCAAATATGCTTATTACTAAGGCAACAAAATAAAGCGTGAGTAGTAGTTGCCTCCCCCACTCCACATAATGTGCATATACCTGTTGTTGGTACATGATGTTTTCTTAGATTTTCTTCCGTTGCCAAAATATCCCATTTCACCTTCCACCAAAAAATCCTGATCTTCGGCGGCACGTTTAATCTCCAGACCCTGTTCCACTTTTCTCGGCTGCTGGTGTCCGTCGAACATGTCGGTTTCTGTCGCTCCTCCTTCATATCGTCCAAGCTCTACCAGTAACCTGTTTTGACACTATATTTACCTTTCTTCCCTGGCTTCCAAAAGAGGGAGTCTCTTGTCTGTACTCCCCCTATCGGTGTTCGTAATATTGCCTCTTCTTCCAAAGGTAGAAAAGCCTGGTGTATTAACTCTCTATTCCAGGTAGCATCCTCATTTATAAAGCGGTTTACCCTCGAACTGCTTGCCTTTTTAGATATCAGTCGACCCCTTCCATTCCAGTTACCCATCTATCGCGAAAGAGCTTTATCGACTCCCCATTTCCAACTCTCCATCGTAGTCCTGACTCCAACAAATCTTTACTCCAACATAATGACCTCTAAATGAAAGAAGAATTGCTACCCACCTCAGCTTCTAGTATCTCATTATGTTTAAAGTACCTTGTTTTCAAGACTCTGCCCAGCAACGACTCGGGGTACTCCAAAATGCGCCACAATTACTTTGCCAATAACGCTTTGTTGAAGTGCACCAAATCTCTAAATGCAAGCCCCCCTATTTCTCGTGCATCACACAGCACTTTCCACTTTTTCCAGTGCATTTTCTTTCCATCCTCCTTTAACCCCCACCAAAAATCTGCTACCAGTTTTTTGATATCCTTACATATCGACGTTGGTACCCTGAAACATGCCATTGTATACGTTGGGACCGCTTGCACCACAGCCTTTATCAATACCTCACGTCCCCCTTTTGAGAAATTTGTCCCCCTCCATGCCTCTATTTTTTTTACTAACTTTATCCCTTAGATACCCAAACTGCAACCTCTTTGCTTTCATTGAAAACGTAGGAAGATCCAAATAGAGCTCATGTCCACTTGTCATTCTGATTTGTAGAGTATTCCTCACCATTCCCATATTCTCCTTTATTGTTCTTGGGCTAAAAGACACCGCGGACTTTTCAAAATTTATCAACTGTCCCGACACCTGCTCATATTTCTTTAAAGTCTCTCTTACTTGTAGGCTTTCCCCTTTACATGCTTTGAAGAACAACAGACTGTCGTCTGCAAAGAATAAGTGTGTGACTGTCGGCGCTCCTCTTGCTATTCTCACTCGGATATCTTCCCCTCGATTAGGTAAAAAGCTTAACAATTCAAATAAATTATAAATAATGCATACATAACCAAGGACGGAGCCACATTGGGCCCAGTGGTTCCCCACCAATTTTTTTTTTTTATATGTATATATGATAATTTTTTAAATAATTATATGTATTGTTTTAGTAATAATTATTTCTATTATATATATATATATATATATAAATGAAAATAAAACTATTATTTTCATTTTAAGTACTACATATTAAGTTTAGACGGAACTAAAAATAAATGCTTGCATACAAAGTTTGGAAGGAAGGAATTTTTTTTCTTTTTTTATCATGTATTTTCTTATTAAATTTGTTTCATAATTCTTTAATTTTTTAAAAATAGAGTCAATGGATTAATGGTGTATTTGAGATTATTGTGTAAATTTTTGCTAAGACTTACAAAAATGTCCTTAAAATTGAACAATATTATTGATGTTTTTAAAAAATTATTAGTTTAGTGATTTAAATTTTTTGTACATTTATATTTAACAATATTATATATATATTGTATGAAACATAGAATATTGTACTCCCTCCGTCCCTGAAAAGCTTTCATTTGATGAAATGAAGTTTAAGGAAAAAGTATAATAATTAGAGCTTTGAAGGTAATTTTGTAATATTTTATATATAAAGTAAATAACGTAGTTTTAATTGAGTGTATGAAGGGTAAATATGTGTATATCGTGAAAGTAACTATGAAAACTTTTCAGGGACGGAGGTAGTAACACATTAATGTAGCTTCATTTTGAGTCGGAACTATCAAAACTTCTTACAAAACTTAATTGTTCGATTTAATTTAATGAAATGAAATGTATTGACAATTTTATCATGAGAAATTTTAATGAGTGTAAACATATTGTTTTATCTTTAAAGTAATGTTAATCGGGCCCCAGTCGGAATTTTCCGGCTCCGTCACTGTACATAACCAAGAATTTGAAGAAGAGTTGCCCATGCAAAAAGTATACACCTGGTAACTCAAATGCATTTTTTAGGAGTATCAATTGTTTTACTGAATAATTGCAATTATTTTCACAAAATACTATTTCCTCCGCTCATAAGTGGATGAACACACATATTAAGAAAGTGTAATAATGAGTAGAGTTTTAAAGGGTAATTTTGTAAACTTTATGTAGAAAGTGTAATAATGAGTAGAGTTTTAATGACATTTATGTAAAATTGAGAATATTGTAAGGATGAAGTTTATAAATGTTTTTCTATTTTAATAGTATGAAAGTTATTGTGAAACATTACGAAAAAAAAATGTGAAAATTATTGTAGTAGAATGCAGAGAATATCAGTTTACCAACTATAACTATCAAATAAAAATAACTACTAACAATTAGAGACTCACTTAAATTGCACAAAACATCTACTCACACCTTACTATGTTTTTGTGATTATACAAGACCCCAACTTGTAAAGCGAAATATTAAAAAAAACCTATGAACACTTGTAAAGTGAAATAAAAAATTAGTGAAGTTGTAAAGTGAAAGTCCTCTTTTTCAAAAATAAATATATCTGTTCCAAAAGTTCAACTATAGAATTGAATATCCACACTGGAGATTGTGGTGGTGGGTGTAGATGGATGATAAGTGATTGCTAAATATTTTGTAAGTCCCACAATTGATCCCTCACACGCGTATAGATAAGAGAAGTCATTCTCTAATGGAATGTGCAAATCAAAATGCACATGGGAATGGGACCCTCACATATATAATTCATATTTGTACATGGATGAAACCCCCAAATGCTTCTAGACAATATGCTCTCACCCTAGGCTATTCTTGATCCATTTGTAAGGTACAAACTTTGAAAATTAATGTATCCGATGATGCAGACAGCGAGAGCAAAGCAAAAAAGACAGATACCTAGAATACAAATATGTTGATTAACGAAAAACTCTCATATTTTATTAATTAAATTCAACTCAGTAATAACATTTTAGAATTTGTCCATTTATAATATCTAATCATTTTAAAGAACAATAAACTAACATAAATTAACTCTAAATGTAATAAAACAAAACAAAATCAAATCACAACATAAATATCTAAATCTAAATAGATTAACACTTCGTATAAAATAAAAATAAAAATATAACATTAATCTTCATCAGTATCTCTATGATCACCTAAAGAAAAAAAAGCCTTTCAAGTACTCCTACAAATATTAACATTTTAAAGGTAAAAGTTTTAAAATATTACTCCGTATATTACTACTTTTCACAAAAAAATATTACTTTTGTTCTATGCAATTATTTATTTCAATTATAATTTTACATGTAACATGCAAGAATAACTTAAATTATATACTCTTTCCGTTCAAAATTAATAAATCAAATTTTATTTTTGATTTGTCCAAACTTAATATGTTCATTTTCATAAATATTGAAAATATATTTCTTCGATACATTAATACAATTTTCACTTATTACTTTATACATAATTAAGTACTTCCTCCATCCGTCTATAAGTTTTTCATTTTGTCATTTTAGTTCGTCTATCTATAAAACCTTTCATACATTTTTTGACAAATATCTTTTTATTTTTTATTTTTACCCTTCACAATCTTATTTTTCTCTCCATTTATTTCTCTCTTAATCTAAAAATAATGGAAAACTTAGGAGTAATATATTTTGAAACATGTCAAATGAAATATACTTATTTACATAAATAAAACGGTAATGATCTCTATACGGAATCTGTATATACAGATTCATTTATTTGCTTTAATTAATGTTTTATTAATTACTTAATTATCAATATACTCTTAATTAGAGATTCTGACTAAATATTAATTAAATACATCACGCGTGCTAATCTCTATACATTTACGCTAATCAAGGCAGGCAATAACACACGCAAACGGCTGTTTTATTAATTTCTCCAATACCCATAATTATGGCACATCATTACCTCTAGCTATTTTGAAACTTAAATTGTGTTGCAACCATTACTTCAAATTTATTCCTTCTCCATCTTCACCATTAATTCCGTTCCTTCTCCATCTTCACCATTAATTCCGTTCAAAAAAAAAAAAAAACTCTAACATGGCTGATCCAGAAATGCTCCGATCACTTTTTGGAGAAGATTCCGACGACGAAGAGAATATTGAAAGTCACTCGACTCAATCACCTATTCCGACAGTTAGCAATGAGCAAATCGTTGTAGAAACTGGAACGATCTTTGGGAGCATTGATGCATTGTTTAGGGCTTATCAGGAACATGCGAGAAGAAAAGGCTTTAGCATTGTCAAACGGGCTTTAGTGAAAAGGCATGATTCACAACTAAAATACGCTTTGATGGCTTGTGATAAGGGTGGGATTTCTAAGGCAAATAAAGCGTCAAAAAAAATTGATTGCAAAGCTCGTTTGAATGCGAAGAAACTCGAGGATGGAACTTGGATTGTTAGTAAAATGGTGGATGAGCACAACCATGAAATTAATCCAGTCTTTTCTCCATTAATGCCAGCTCATAGGCATTTGAGTGTCCACATGAAGAGGCAATTAGAAGCAAATGATATCGCAGGAATAAGGACATGCAAAAATGTAAGGTCATGTGAAGTTCAGTCGGGTGGACCAGAAAATATAGGGTGCCTCCCTAAGGACTGTAGAAATTTCATTGAACAACGAAGAAGACTGAGATTAGGTGATGGAGACGCAGAAGCAATCTGCAAAATGTTTGCTAAACTTCAACTGAGAGATAACAGTTTTTTTCATTTGATGGATATTGATGATGATAATAGGCTATGCAATGTTCTGTGGTTTCATCCTAGAAGTAAAGCTGCTTACGAAGAGTTTCACGACGTCGTGAGTTTAGACACAACCTATATCGTGAATAGGTACAAAATTATTTAGGGTTTTTGTTGTTCATCCGCTTTACGTAATTTTTTAATTTATGGATGCTTACATTAATATTTAGTATTAGGGTTTAGGATTTGTTGTGTTGTTCATCAATTTTAAGGGTTCGTTTTAGGGTTTGACTGCATGTTTAATAAATTTTCTGTGCATTGTTTTGTTTTTGAAAATTAGGTACAAAATGCCATTTGCAAGCATTGTTGGCGTTAATCATCATGGTCATTCGATCTTGCTAGGATGTGCATTGGTGAGCAATGAAAAGGCTGATACGTATAAATAGATTTTTTCGAATTGGTTAGAAGCAATGGGTGGCATTCACCCTACTGCCATAATTACGGACCAAACTGAAACCATTAAGATAGCCATAAGGGAGTTGATGCCGAACACTATTCATCGGTATTGCATATGACATATTCTATCAAAAGTCGGAGAAAAGTTCAAATGGGTTGATGATATTAAATCATGCACCGTTGAATTTAAAGGCCTCGTGTACGACAGCTTAACCATTCAGATATTCGAGAGCAAATGGGCTGAGTTCTTGGTTAAATACAGGTTGGAGAATAATGAATGGTTAATAAGTTTATACAATGAAAGGGAGAAATGGGTTCCAGTTTACTTGCACCACACGTTTTGGGCCGGAATGATATCGACACAACGAAGTGAGAGAATGCATGCTTATTTTGATGATTTTGTTCACTCTAGAAGCTCGCTCAAACAGTTCTTAGAACAATACGATGTTGCTATTGGTAATAAGTTTCAGAAGGAATTCCTAGCCGACTTTCAATCGAAGAACAAGGTCATTAATTGCATTTCTCAGTTTCCATGGGAGAAGCAATTTCAACGGGCATACACGAATTCTATGTTCAAACGTGTTCAAGAAGAAATACAAAGGTCGCTTTATTGTCATGTTGTTCAACCAACTGACGAAGAGAGAGCTCAAGATTCGAATGATGTTGGAGTTGAAAAAATTAGGGTTCTTGAAAGATGCATTGTGAACAATTTTTATGTCAAGGAATTTACTTATACTGTTGATTGGAGGGAAGTGGGAGAATACATCAATTGCAATTGCAGGAGGTTTGAGTTCAAGGGGATAATTTGCTCTCATATAATGAAGGTGTTGTCACAAAAGGACATCCAAAGTGTGAACGAAAGGTATTTGTTACGCCGATGGAGAAAAGATGTGTACCGACGACATTGCCATATTTTTGTCGGAGGAGGTTATCCCCACATGACTGATGAGTACAAGAAATACCAAGGAATTGAAAAAGTGTTCTAGCAGGCTGCGGATTTGGCCATGGAAAACAATGCGAAGCTGGAGTATGTTGAAAATAGTTGTATGGAGATGAAAAATGCACTGCTTAATTGGAACCCTCCTACAACATCAACCGATGATGATGATGATGGTGGTCCCTCAATGAGATCACAAAGTCCTGAAACAGCGGGGAATCCACTGCTAGACCCCCATGTTGCAAGAACAGTGGGACAACCAAGAATTAATCGAAACAGGGCAGCTTCGGAAACACGTGGAAGGGGTGGAACTAGACGTCCACGTGGACGTCCACCTGGAAGTGGTGGACGAGGAAGAGGAAGGGGGGGAAGGGGTGAACCCGGTACAGAACCCGCTACAAGGGGAAGGGGAAGAGGAAGGGGAAGGGGTGAACGTGATGCAAGGGAAATGGATTCAACAGTTCAAGAAGACAACAATAGTGAATTCCTTTTAGACTTAAATGATGATCAAAATGTATCAGAATCAGAAGGGAGTTTTAGGTTTTAATTCAGCTATTTCAGTGTAATTCATGCATATTGCTATTTCAGTCTAATGTTTACAGTTTAATCCAGCTAAACCCTAACCCAAATTCATACATTAACATACTGAAACATAATTATAATCAAAATTAATACATTAACATACTGAAACATTATCATAATCACATTAAGTCCAAAATGCTGAAACATAAACGTCGATTCAAACATAGTATTCAAAAGGTCAACACAAAACACAAAACATAAACACAGAATTCAAAAGTCATTACGAAACCCTTAAATCCAACCCTCGTCCTCCACCTTGATTGCTTTGTCATGTTTGACGACCGACACATAGAATTTGGACGGAACCTGGACATCACGCTCGAAGTGAAGAGTATCTCCTTGGCTAATTCTCAACGTATCCGCAAGCGAGGTCCAACCACTGGTCAATCGACAAATTCCCCTTGGACATGCGTCAACCCGATGAAACTCGTACCTGCACTCAAACTCAATTTCAGAGTACCCAGCACAAACCGTGATCATCTTCTCCTGGTACCCCAACAGATCAATTACATTCCTCGGTAGGTTCTGCAAAAAATAGATGTCAAATAAACCTTCAAAAAAGATAGCAGGAATTTACATATTGGAAACAAAATACCAAACGATTGTGGCACTCGGTTGTCTTGCACTTGACTGTAAAAAACCTTTGTGGATTCTGCCGAGTTTCATTTTCGATCTCTTCTGGGTTGTTTCCGATGGTGAATCGTATTTTTCTTGCGGCTGATCTTGTGGTAGGCATGTTTGCAATTCGAAAAGGGAGAGAGAGAGAGAGAGAGAGAGAGAGAGAGAGAGAGAAAGAGTTTGTAATTCGAAAAAAAGGGAGAGAGAAAGTAGGATTTGGGAAAGAAAAGTGTGCCACAAGATAAGGTGTATGATGGAATTAGGGTTTTTGCGAAAGGGGAAGGGGTGTATGTGGAAGGGGAAGGGGTGCATGCGAATGGGGTGAAGAGGTGTATGGTTTTGGAGAAGGAAGATGAACGTGGACAATGGTTAGTGGGGAGTTAATGTTTTTATTTTATTAAATGAATATCCTCCACAATTCATCACCGTTGATGTAATTCAAATAAACTGATCTTGACCGTCAATTTAAATGCATTTTATTTAGATTTAAAAATCACATCATAATCATCATTTATGGAAGGGATTCGACAGACGGTAGACAGATCTTAATTCATCTCCAAGCTCAATCACCGCCGTTGATTAATTTCAGCAAAAAAGATCTAGGTCGTTCACCTTGTTTGACTTTTAAATTGAATCAAGCAGATTAGCAGATTATCTTCCTTGATCTTCCCCACTTCATCGCCACCGTTGATTTAATTTGAATAAATTGACCGTGTCCGTCCCTTCACGTAATACAGTCTGCAGTGCATGGTTTAGGGTTTAATATGTAATCATTGCGTCTTGAAAGTAGGGGTTAATTATGGTGAATTTCGTCATCAAGAAAACGCGTGCATTCATTACGTATTGAAGAGGGTTTACTTGTGGAGGAGAGAGGGAGCTTTAACGTGGAGTGAGTGATTTAAAACGCGTATTTGATTGTGGATTATAATTAAAGGCCCTAATTAAAAGGTGATTAGTATAGTTAGGGACTAAATACTGATTTCCTAATTTAATTAATTTCCTAACGCGTATTAGAGGGTATTAAGTTACAAGTGATAATTTAATTAATTTACTAACGCGTATTTACTAAAATATTTTAAATAATCATACCAAGTGCACATTTAAAAAAATAAATTAAATTAGTATTTATAAGTGCACATTTAAAAAAATAAATTAAATTAGTGAGTGAGTGAGACCTAAGTATTTACAAGTGCACATTTAAAAAAATAAATTAAATTAGTGAGTGAGTGAGACCTAAGTATTTACAAGTGCACATTTAAAAAAATAAATTAAATTAGTGAGTGAGTGACACCTAAGTATTTATAAGTGCAAATTTTAAAAAATAAATTAAATTAGTGAGTGAGTGATATTTACAAGTGCACATTTAAACAAATAAATTAAATTAGTGAGTGAGTGAGACCTAAGTATTTACAAGTGCACATTTAAAAAAATAAATTAAATTAGTGAGTGAGTGAGACCTAAGTATTTACAAGTGCACATTTAAAAAAATAAATTAAATTAGTGAGTGAGTGACACCTAAGTATTTATAAGTGCACATTTTAAAAAATAAATTAAATTAGTGAGTGAGTGACACCTAAGTATTTATAAGTGCACATCGAACATAACTTAAACATTTGAAGTTTAAGTTATGAGTGAATTATTAGTGTGCACGTTGAAATGAGTAATCGGACACTTTACCCTAAACCCTATATGTCGAGAAACAAGTAATCGCGGATATAAGTGTACCACATCGAACATAACTTAAACATTTGAAGTTTAAGTTATGAGTGAATTATTAGTGTGCACGTTGAAATGAGTAATCGGACACTTTACCCTAAACCCTATATGTCGAGAAACGAGTAATCGCGGATATAAGTGTACCACATCGAACATAACTTTAACATTTGAAGTTTAAGTTATGAGTGAATTATTAGTGTGCACGTTGAAATGAGTAATCGGACACTTTACCCTAAACCCTATATGTCGAGAAACGAGTAATCGCGGATATAAGTGTACCACATCGAACATAACTTAAACATTTGAAGTTTAAGTTATTAGTGAATTAAAATTACCATTAAATTAAATCCACAAAAATAAAATAAAATAAAATCACTAATTAAAATTCTCTAAATCCATTAAATCACTGATTAAAAATAAAAGTAAATAAAATCAGAATGAAAATTTTGTAACCTTTCACTTCCAACGCGTGTCCACCCCAACACACCCCTTCAAATCCAAGTGTCCACCCCAACCCTACCCCTTCCCTTGGTATAAATAGGGACATTTTTAGATGAAAAAAATTATACTTTCATCTCTCATCTCTCACCATTATCATCTGCGAAAGATACCTTCTGGAAAGGTAGGTTTTTCTCAAAAAAAATCATGTATGTTCTCATTTTCGAAAAACTGGGGTCTAATGTCTGATGTCTTTTTTTTCTTTCTTTTGCTATCTGTAGGATATATTCGAGGGACTAATGGAAATTTTGGAGAAGAACCAACGGGCCTTGGAAGAGTTGCGATCGAGGCATGCAGTTGAACGACGTTTACTGTGGTCTCACTTTGTTAAGATTCGGTCGCTACTGGATGCACGCCAGCAATTGGAAAGTAGGGTAATGTTCCTGGAGGAGGAGGTGAACGAGGGAGACGAGGAAGACCGGAAATATGTTGAAGCCCTACTCGTGGAGGCAAGGGTGCAACTGGAGACTGCTATTGCTGAATATGATGCTTATCACCAGATTCTCTTTGGATATTGAAGGGGGTTGCTGCTGAATATGTTCTTAGGTTTTACTTTTATGTTCTTATGTTTATGTTTATATTTTGAATTCTTTAAATTTATGTTTTAGGTAGTTTTTGGGCATGTAGCCCCTTGATCGGTTGTTTTTTTTTTTGTGTTTTTGAAAGGATCTATCAAATCAATCAACCGACATATAAATTAAATTAGCGTGTTTATGTTAAACCTAGTAATGTTTTTAATTGCTTTGTTTTGAAATTTATTAACGTATTAATTGTTAAACAACAAAATTATGTGAAAATTGGCTCTATACACAGAAAATTTGTGCATTGATAACAAGTTAATTTTAATGTGGGTAATCACTTAAACAATGTAATTTTAATTTAACAAGACAATCTACCCTTAATTTAATAAGGTGGTGTTAATTTAACAAGTGATTAAAAAATAAAAAATTGATTTTAGACCAATGTCAAATCTGGCTCACATGCAGCAATAAAATTTGGTGGATCAAAAATAAATTTTAATTAACAAGCTAATCAGTGTTTAATTTTACGTATCTTTAATTTCGAATCCTTATAAAAATTTAATTATTTCTCCATATATCACCACCGTATCACCATATGTAATTCGAATCTAATCTAATGTAACTATAACTTAATTTGTGCAAAGATTCTAGGTTCAATTTAATTTAAGTAAATGATACTTAATTTATATCATTTCTAGGTTCAATCGTTTAATTTACCCTTTAATTTAAGTAAATAAGACTTAAATTTGTAACAATTCTAGGTTCAATTTAATTTAAGTAAATTTGACTTAATTTGTAACAATTCTAATTTAATTTGTATAAGCCAATCGGATGTTTTATATTAGGTGAAGTAATTTTTTCAAATCTTTAATTCTATTTTTTAATTAAATTTGGGGGGTAATAATTATTTTTTTGGGGGGCTGCAACGAGTGTGTATGGCAAAGGGGATATTGCGTATATCCAACAAAAAGATGGACATAATGTAATGATGACCTTTATGGGGGAGTGCAAAGGTTGCAAAAGTTCTTAAAGATGGCATTATAAATACCCCCAGACTTGTAAACCCTAAACACTATACCCAAACCCTAAACACACAAAAATCCGAAATGGCAAGAACCCCATCCAAGTCGGCCAGATTCACTGAGTTCGTGCCCTCCTCACCAAAGGGTCTAATGTCTATGTACGAGTATACCAAAAGGCAGAATGAGGAGTTGAAGGAAGAGATGAAGACTTTTATGAAAAGGTTGTTGGTCCATTGCACACCACATTCGTTAAGCGACGTGATCCTGGAGGATGATCCTTAACATAAAATTTACGAGTTCTTTGTTGAGGCACATAGGGTCAAGGAAATTCCAGGCATTGTTCTCTCTGATTCAACAGTTCGAGACAAAGAAGATTCGGCAAGTGGCAATGGAGGTGGCGGTGGCGTTGGTGGTGATGACGGTGATATGGAAGAGAGCATGGAAGGAGGTGGCCAAGAAAACAGTGTTTAGGTGTTTAAGAGTATAAGTGTTTAGCTATGGGTTTTTATGTTTTTTATGTTTTTTATGTTTTTAACTTATGGGATGTAATCTTCCCCCATTTTCCAATCGAATATAAATGTTGAAGTTTTAATTAAATCAATGCAACCTACTACCACCACAACCCACTACCACCACAACTTTTAATTGAGGTGTATGATGAGATTAGTGTAATAGGGATTCTAAACAAAATTAATATTTACAACAACCCCTCATTAATTGAAATAAATAGCCTAAATTAAATATTAGAAAATGTGGAATTGTAAAGACAGAATCATGATTAAAATTGAAAGAGGGCAAAACTTGATAGTAACCATACGAAAAGGTTGCCTAAATTAAATAAGGCAGTGGTGTATCTACCAATTTATTTGGTTCTAACCGGGAGGTGTATTTATCAATCCTTGATAGTAACCATCCGAAAAGGTTGCAATACTTGGTCAATTAAACATCCTCTCTTCCACACCCCATACGAATTGCACCTTCAAATTCTGGAAATTTTCAATCCAATATAAACGGTAGATTAATGCAACTAAATCCTACAAAATCTGAAAAAAAAAACGAAATTCTTATCTAAATTATCAATTTTAAACATCACCATTCACCCTTCACCATTAGCCCTAAAACATCTCAAACAAAAAAAACGTATCTTAACTTAGTAAAATTTCAACTAATGGTGAAATGGAAGAAAACTTAGTAAAATTTCAACTAATGGTGAAATGGAAGATGAGGATTAGGGTAGTTGTAAAATTCGAAATGGAAGATGAGGATTACGGACCCATTCATCCTACTAATTATCTACATTAAAAAGGTGAAATCAAATTAAACCATAATTCCTAAGAAATGCCGAAATTGTTGTACTACATAAATCTTCCCCAATTTTCTTCTCAATCTAAATCATACCTAAAACCCTAAAAAATTTCAAACAAATTGAATCCTAACAAATCAAACTCAAACTGAACTTGGTAAGGAAAATAAAACCAATGACATAAATTGTTACAAAACATAAACTCTAAATTGATCGAAATAATTACTTGCTACAATTGTGGAATGAACACCAAAAAAACAAGCTTGCAAAACCACCTACAATTCCAGGAACAAAACAAAAAAAATAAAAATACAGGAAGAAGAATGAATAAAGACCGATAATATTGCATAACTTCGTTCCCAATTCTTTTCGGATGATAAGAACTTGAGGCCTCCTTCGTTTCATCCTCTTTCAGATTTAATCCAATATTCGAATTTGAATCATCTTCACACGACTTCTCCTGAAAATACGTAGTGTATGCATCGATAGCCTCGTTCTCACTCCGAAAAGATTTGTACATTGAACCTTTGAATCCAAGGATATGTGGAGCACATTCACTCCAACTATCATAAATCTCGACCCGTACGCCTTTGAAGACTACATAATATTTCTCAACCTTTTTTACGCTTGTGCTACTAAACATTATGGTAGAATTTTTTTTTTTTTTTTTTCAATGTAGAAGATGAAGCTCTGTTAGAAGAAAGAATAAGAAAGAGAGGAAGAAGAAGAGAGAGAGGAAGAAACGGTAACAAAGGGAAAGAGAGAAAATGGTTTTATTGTGTAATTATTACCTGCCTTGAAGAAAGAAGAAGAGAGAGAAAATGGTGTCAGAATTTAATATTTTATTCAAAAATAATAGTTAAACAATATATTGGAATCAAGGGTATATTAGACATTCTAGCGCAACTTAAACAAAAAATGGACGAAAATGCCCCTGTTTGTACATATAGATTCTGTATGTTTAGCATCACCCTAAATAAAATGGATTAGTTTTCATTATTACATAAAAAAAAAATATAAAAGGCGCTTTATTAAATTTGGGGGTACGATTGTACCCCTTTCCCCGCACTAAGTACAGTAATAGCATATTAAGGTTGTACCCCTAGCTTCCTCCGCAATAAGTACAGTAACAGTACTAGTATAACAAGGTCAACGGACCCCCAAATTCCACTCTGGCATATACTAGTATATAATATGAACATAAACAACTGCATTATGATTTATGAACTAGTACTACATCCGACCCTAAAAAGTTTTCATAGCCTCTCTCACGATATATACGTATTTACCCTTCATACAATATCTTTTGGAATTCATCATACACTCAATCAAACTACTTTATTTATTTTATATATAAAAGTTTACAAAATTACATTCAAGGCTCTAATTATTATACATTTTCCTTAAACTTCGTTCCATCAAATGAAAGCTTTTCAGGGACGGAGGGAGTAGTACTTTTTATTTATTTATTATCATACATATATATATATATATATAATTCCCATTAACAAAACTTCCATGTTCTTTCCCAGGTATGTGGGCCCCCGAACAACATTTTATAAGTATTATTGTTAATTACCACATGGGCAACCAAGTGTTGCACATCCCACTCTAACTCTACTATTGGAGGATCCATGTTAGATATCAATAATGTACAGTATTACTTACAAGGACTCAATCCGTATCGTTACATATAGGGATTAAAGTTTTTTTTAGTCATTTAAGTTGGACTAATTTTGAATTTGGTCCCGATGGAATACTGATTTTGATTTTAGTCCCATAAGTTGGTCGAAATTTTGAATTCAATCCAATTACTACAATTTGAGATAAATAAATCGATCAAATCAATTGATATTTGCATTTTTCTGCACATGAGCAAATTTACAGTTGATTTGAATTGCACACGAGCTAAGAATTTGATCGATTTATTTATCTACAATGGTAGTAATTGGACTGAATTCAAAATTTTGGCCAACTTATGGGACCAAAATCAAAATGTGTATTCCATCAGGACCAAATTCAAAATTAGTCCAACTTAAAGGACTAAAAAAACTATAATCCCTTACATATATGTGTGTATATACTAGACTGAGTTTGGACAAGTTTTCATATGCTCTCAACTTTACACAGCAATACAAAGGCACGAGGTGAAAAATGTTACTCCACAATTTTAACACTAACTTTAACTAAAGTGTGAAATTAGTATAACTAAACAAATAATTACTTGCATAAAATAATTATAAATAAATAAAACATGACACTGATTTTAATTGAAATATGATAATAACTTTTAACTAGATTTGTGTGCGTGCTGCATATAAGATATGGTGGGTGTTTACAAACTCTATTAACAACTTAGAAGTATTTATTAAAAATTAAAAATGTGAGAGAACAGTTTTAAAGAGAACCTCCAATTGAGTTTGCAAAACACTCTCATTCTCTTATGAGTTAGAGTTACTTTTATTTTGTAATAATTGTTCTGATCAATTACATATGTATTAGATTAACAGTTTCTCTTAGTACAGTTGACCTCCTCTTGTTCACATGATCATACATATTTTAAATTCGTCCTTATATATACTATGATTAAGAGGTGGAGTATATAGTAACAACTACTATTATAAATCAGACTTCAAAAAAAAAAAAACTACTATTATAAATCAAATATATATTATTACTTCTGATTGTATAATCTATATATATATTGGTAAGGGCCCTACCTTTCCCAATTACAAACACAAATAATTGGAAACTTTACATTACAAGGAAAAGCACGGAGAAAAAAATTATATAAAAGTAGCTAGCTAGCTAGACACATTAAAAATTATCAATCAACTAAAAAAGGTCTGAGTTTTGTGTCGTCTCTTTTATGAAATAAAGTTTCATTTTACTTTCTTCATGATTTTTAGTAGGGTTATAAACGTCCCATGCACGTGACAAGTCTGTCTAATACAATTTTTTATTTTTAAGGGTTAATTGTAAAAAAATAAAAATAAAAACACAAATTTTAGGTTGTTTATCAATTACAACGTATCATTTTTTTCTTTACAATTCGATACACCAAATTTTTTAGTTTTGTAATTCGATGCATCTGACTATTTTTCAGCAATACATAAATGTTGTGAATGTCGAAGCCACATTGAGGTGTCATACAAATATTCACGTAAATGTCAGGACTGTTGAATGAAATATATATATATATATATATATATTATTTTCAAAACGTTTTTATTCATTAGTCATGACATTTATGTGGCACCTCACGACAACTCTAAATTATTTTTATTCATCAATGATTTAATTGGTGCTAGAAAATTGATGTATATATACATTAAATTGCAAAACTTAAAAAGATGATCTATCGAATTGTTTTGTTTTTTTTTACAATTAACCATATTTTTAAAGAATATCAAATAAATTATTTAATTCATAAACAAACAAAATATATTTAATTTGAGTCAGTTTTTCGTGTATCAGTTGCATTGTACAGTTAAACATAGATGCAAAATATAACACCGGCCAATTTAAACTTAAATATAATTCTAATTTTAATTAAAACATGCAAACTAATATAAACGAGTAATAATGTATTAGTTAATTATATAAAACAATCACAAATATACCCTAATTTTAACTAAAACAATAATTTTAATTAACTATACCATGATGAGTACTGTACAGGATACTCAATCTAGTGCATATAGCAACTTGCAATTTAATTTTATATTCATTTGCCTCCGAAGAAAGTGGTATAGAATTGCTTTGCAAATTATTGGATGGCCGAAAAGTATATCCCACCTTACTAACTTTCCCCTTCTATAAAACCCTAACACATATCCACCCACATCTTAAATTAAAACCATTGCAAAGCAAATTAAAGCAAAACATACCAAACCAACTCCATTCCAAATGGGTGTATCACTCTCATCCTCAATTCAACACAATTTCCTCTCCTCAAGAAGAATGCTACTCCACAACCCTAACTTATACACCCCCCAACCCTCACCCACCCCCTCAAACCCTAACAACACTTTCGACACAAACGTCGTAATGGTCCTCTCGGTCCTCCTATGTGCCCTAATTTGCTCACTCGGCCTAAACTCAATCATCCGGTGCGCCCTCCGCTGCTCTGCCCTTGTCGCCACCCCCGACCCCTCTACCACCACCGCCTCTGCACGACTCGCCAACACCGGAATCAAGAAAAAGGCCCTCAAAACCTTCCCGATCATTAACTACGCAGCCAAACCCGGGCTAGACACCGAGTGCGCCATTTGCCTCTCCGATTTCACCTCGGGCGAGCGAGTTAGGGTTTTACCGAGTTGCCACCACGGCTTCCACGTGCGCTGCATTGATAAGTGGCTCGGCTCTCACTCCTCATGCCCTACTTGCAGACACTGTCTAATTCACACGTGTAATAAAATTATTGGTTCCTCTGACCCTCCATCTTTTCAAGATCATGTTGTTATCACGATTCAGCCTCTGCAACGAGAAGGTTTGATTTTAAATCATCAAACTTAAATCGTAAATTGTATCATACTGTAAACCAGTTTTTTTTTTTTTTTTTGGTGGGGGATAGTAGCTAGAAAGTAGTGGAGAGTGACAACATTGTGCACTCGGGTTTCATGGGGAACAAATATCAGTGTAGTCTAGTCCAAAGTGTATATAATAATTTCAATTTCAGTAATTTTGATTATGACTCTGTAGCCAACAATTAGTCGATAAAATGATCATGCACTATGGGACATAATTAAGCACCACCAAAGTCGCATTAAAATTAAATCATGATAAGTTTAATTGCTAATAATTGATGCTCAATGGAATGTGGGGTACTTTATATTATAGAAAGTCAAAAAGTTACAGAGTTGTTAATTGAAAAAAAAAAAAAAGTAACATATTATTTTCAGTTCTAGCATGAACTTTTAATATTTAAAATAAAATCGATCAATACATGGTTTTCTTTTTTAAATATATATATATATATATATATATTTTTTTTTTTTTTTTTTTTTTGACACATAATTAAATTGCCCATTGAATTAATTTTCCGGTCAATTTTTTACTGGTCTGGCAACTGAAGTCATTCTCCTAACTCCTAAGTCACATTAAATTGCCACAAATTGAAAATCATGTCTGCCTCGACTAATTAAACGAAAGAAAATAAAAGATGCAATTTATTGTCATTTTATGTGATTAAAGTATATTTGGGAGTGATGAAATCATTTGTTTCAATTTTAATTTGGTGTTTCACATCTTATTCTAATAAATAAATGATTGACGTATATGTCATATTAAAAAAATGGACTAGTTTTATGTGAAATATTGCATATATGCATTTCAGTCATTCACACACATGTTCTTTATAAATACACCCACTGACAACTCAATTCACACCCACATTTTTTATAAATGCACCGACTGACAGAAATTGAACATAGTCTTCTTCTCCGAGCAGTTTTCGGTCACCCCAAACCGCGGTCGGACGCTGCAATTTATGACGGTCTTAATCTTTAAGGGCATGATTGGTATGGGGTAATGGGCTTAGAATGGAATGAGCATTCATGGACCTATTCCTAATCTCATGATTGGTATGTTTTTTTACACGGAATCGTGATTTCTCGTGGAATGGTGATTCCCAAAAATAAAGAATTCTGATTCCTCTCCATCCCCCTATCTTTACCCATTCCATTCTACGTGAAATCAAATTATTTTTATTTTCTAAAAAAAAATATATCATTAAAAAAATATTTTTACAAAATTATCCTTATCAACAATTAAAAAGATTTTCATTAACCCTCTTATCCAACCTTAATCCACGATTAAATACGATATTCATTAACCTTCTTTAATCTAATTCATCCAAGAGGGAAGGATGCTGAGAAAGAACGCAGAAGAGAAAAAACTCAGAAGAGAAGAACGTTGAGAAAAAAACACATAAGAGAAGAACACTGAGAAAAAACGCAGAAGAGAAGAACGCTGAGAAAAAAACGCAGAACGCTGAGAAAAAACGCAGAAGAGAAGAACTAGTCAAAGAACATAGTGTATATATATATATACTATGTTTCGTTTTTGCTTTTATATATATATATATATATATTTCATGATTATCATTTTTTTTAAATAACGATTATTTATATTTAGTTTTATTATTAAAATAATAGCATATTAATCAATTTAATATGTTTCTATAAAATATGTATAAGGGTATTTTAGTCATTTAAGATAAACTTTTTACATTATTTTGCATTCATTTTATTATACCAATCATGAGAATGAAATCAATCAAGGAATGATTTTTCCGTTCCTTGTCAATACCAATCATGAGAATGACCATTCAGACTTTCATTCCATTCAGACATTCATTCCATTCATGAGTTCATTCCATTCAGTCACATTTTCATTCAGTCATACCAATCATGCCCTAAATATTTTATATTTCTTTAAATATTCTTTAATAATTATTATGGGTCAATGTTATTTTGTAGGGTTAATTGCAAAAAAAATCACCACCTTTAGTGTATTTATCAATTACAACATATTCTTTTTTTCTTTACAATTTGATACACCACCTTTTTAAGTTTTGCAATTCGATGCACAAATATATTTTTTCAATCAATTTTAATTTAACTTAGCGCCGAAAAACGGCGAACACACCACGTTATCAACACATAAACTATCACTAATAATTTTTTTTAATGAAAAACACACGCACATTTAAAAAAATGTTTTTTTATATAAATTGCACACCAAATTCATCTATATTTTTATATTTTTTTGACAAAATTCTCCAACTTTACGCTTGAATATTATGAATATTTATTTGATATTTTCTATTTCAAAGCTCTCTTATCTTCTACATAAATGTAATATCTAAATAATTTTATATATAAAAAAATCTAATAAAAAAATTCTGCAAAATAAAAAAATTCTTATAATTATATATATTTATTCCTATGATGTCCATTAACATGTTTTGCTAAAAAAAAATTTCTAATCACACAAGTTGTGCATTAACTAAAATCATATTTATTCCTTGTCTTAATATTTTTTCTTGATTATATTGACTTGTTTTTTCTTAATTACAAAAAATAAAAACAAAACATTTTTTTATGTTATGCTACAAAAAAAATAAAAAATGTGTATATACATATATAATCGCGCAAAACATGACGAATTTGAAATTTTTAGGAGCCACGTCAAATTAAAATTGATCGAAAAATATATCGGTGCATTGAATTGCAAAACTTAAAAAGGTGGTGCATCGAATTGCAAAGAAAAAAAGAATATGTTGTAATTGATAAATACTCAAAAGGTGGTGATTTTTTTTTTACGTGCAATAATATATCTTATTACATGCAACAATATATGTTACTATATACTCCCTCCGTCCAATTTCATTATTCTCACTTTCCTTTTTTGGTTGTCCAATTTTATTATGCCCATACCCTTTTTGGAAACAATACTATTCATACTACTTTATCTTCACCCTCCTACCATTACTTATTTACCCACTTTGTCATTCACTTTATTCATAAACAATAATTTATTTACAAATGGACCCCACAATACCCATCATACCCTCAACTTATCTACTTTATGAATAAACTAATCAGTATTCATTAAAACCCGTGCCCGAAGAAGTGAGCATAATAAAATTGGACGGAGGGAGTATTATAATGTGGGTTACTTAATCAATAAAAATAATAGAAAAAAAATATTTTAATACATAAAATAATCAGTATTACTATATAAAATTGTGTTATTACTACATGTAATAATGTGTTTAACTATACAAAAAATTATATGTCACTACATACTACAGTTTGAATTACTACATTGAATAGATGTTTGTTACTATATGTAACTTTATCAAATGATCTAATATTTTTCGCATCATCTTGCAATAAAACAATTTGTATTACAACATGATAATATATGTTACTAAATATTATAATGTGAGTTACTACATCAATAAAAACACTAGAAAAAAATGTGTTACTAAATAAAAGAATTTGTATTATTATATAAATAGTTTGTGTTATTACTACATAAAATAATGTGTATTACTACATATTACAATTTGAATTACTACATTTAATATCATGCGTTCGGCAATAAAATAAAAGATAAAAAAAATCACAGAAACGAGTAAAATAAACGGGTTAAAAATTTTGGTCAAAATTATAACACAAACGGACCAATTGACAAAGGGGAAAAAACAGAATAGGCCAAACCACTCTAAAACTTTAAGATTTAAGCTAATTTTATTTAGTAAAACAATTAAGGACAAAATCCAATCTATATAGTCGATTATGCCCCTATTTTTTAATTAATTAAGAATTTCAACTACAATTAATAATGCTAATAGAAATTTAGGAAAATCAAACATTTAAATTTTAAATTAAGCTGGGAGATAATTCTTCTCGATTCTAGCGCTGGTTTTAATTTCGAATTTTCAAATGATTTAATTATCCCTCGATTATAGCGCTAATTGCAATTAAAAAAACTTTCCTAAAATTCGAGATCATACTTTCTGTTTGTCCACACTCATATTTTTATATATTCAATAATTTTCTTATTAATCGAAAATATACTTTAATTAATTAAATATTCATATAGTTATTATTTTGCATACCATATCTTTATTAAAATATAAATTATATTATAAAATACTTAATAAAATTAATACATTCAAAAAAATTATTTTACTCCATACACCTCTAAAAGTGTTTAAATTAATTTAATGAACAACTTGTATTAACAAATACTTGTTGAATAACACCCATATATGTTTGCATGATGCATATACGCATATTTTATTAAATGCAACCGAAAAGTGCATATACTTTCAAATATGCATACGTTTTTTTATATATGCAATCGATAATTGCATATACTTTAATATGTGCATGTGTTATTTTATCTATGGAAATTGTCAAATATAGTCATAAATATATTGGATAATATCTTTACATATAAAAATTGTTGCATATTCTCAGTACGTACATGCATATATATAATGTGTGCATTGCATAATAATAATATAAGACTTTATCATAAATTCTACAATAATTATGATTTTCTTAGTTCGTGAAGTAAAATAAATTATTGAATCTAAAAATTACATTATACGAAAATACACTGAATATGCATTATACATACAAATATATCTAGTAAATTGAGTTTATATATGCAACGAAATTGCAGAAACTGCGTTATTAGCAAAATCCAACTTTAAGTGTATACCCAACTTTAACAACAAGAATCACCTTCCTCTGTTTAGCTTCCTAGAATCCGCTTCTCATAACATCAGCTTCCTGCAACAAAAACATAATTTTAGTTTATGAAATTCAGATGTGATTATTATCTTCTTAAAGCATTACATCCAAATGAATAAGAAAACATGCCAGAATTCTGAAAACATGCTTACAAATTAGTGCAAACTCCAATAGCTTGTATATCACAAAATAATTCTGAAACATTATAATATTAAGTATACCAATAGCAAACTCCAATTAAGAAATCATGAAACTCAAGTCTTATATAGTTAACTCCAACATGTAGTTCCATTTATATAGTTGTTTGATTGAACAAACTCTAATTGGATAGATAAATATCAGCAATGAAAAAAGAAAGAACCCAACACCCATACAGATATGAAACCTATGGAGAAATAGGTTGTCAACTAATCACCATTACAAAAATAAAACACTTGCGAAATAAATAGAGATTTTTTCGAACCCAACCAACAAATCAAATGTATGACTTCAAAAAATAAAATTTAACATTTTTACAAACCCAACATATTCACAAACAGACAAAAGTACACTCAGAAATTTTTCTATTCTATACCCCAATCTCCAGCAATATATAATAAACAATGAGCATTCTTTTAAATGTGGCCACAATTTATGCAATTTCAAACAATTTGCTGCATATTAGTTTAAAGAAAATAAAGTGGACATGTGTACATTTTGTGAGGAAGTTTTCCATGGAGGAAAAGGAAGAAGGACAACATTAGTAGAAGTTTGGAAACTGCAGTTATTAATGTCAATCCAGTTGCTACGAAGTTGAAGTAAAACGTAGCAAAGATCAATAGTACAGTGAGTGTTTTCTTTAGGACAAACAAATAAACAAAAGCACAATATGACTTCTAAGTCCAACACATTTGTAGGGGGAAATAAGTATGAAGAAAATACCAATTTCCTCTGTTCCTAGTCATTTCCTCTGCAGTAGTCCATATCAAACCTTTTACCATTACAAACTACCTTTACTGCAAACACAACAAATTAGTTAACCAATTTCTGCAGAATTTACAATGTATGCTCATTCAGGTATTTCATTGAACAGTTTCAACGCACATAGTTTTGTTTAACTATTCAATAAAAGGAAAGGAAACTACAGATAAATCGAAACTTTTTGATGCAAATGGATTGGAAAGAAAACTCACCTCTCAAACGATCATCGCATCTTGATTAATAAAAAATACAAGTTTTTGTGGGATACACACATATATGCGAGAAATAATTCGCCCACCAAAAAAATCTGGAAACGGCGAGAAATGCGAGAAAGAGATCGACGCAAGAATTTACAAAGTCGCGTTTTCGATTCGTCCATATCGGCGGTGTACAATCGAACTCACCTCCGATCCAGTAAAGTTTGCACCGCCAAAGGCTCCCACGACCGACGTGTCCGCCTCACCGCTCACACTGCCATTCAGTTTTGCGATGTTCAGGACCGCCTCGGCTATGACCGCTCTAGTAAGACCGTTGGAATTAATTTACTCCTGCCATCGAAATCGATCTTCAAAATGACGGATGACTCCATTGTTTGAAGAATACTATAATTTTTTGGTGATAATTTAATTCTGCAATCCCATAAAACCTAATACATAAGACTATATGCAAAAGGATTATCTAAAAATGAGAAATTATAAACGTGAAACAATATGAACAGAAATTGTATACAAAATTTACCAAGATAGACAGAATTGCATGGAAGACCAAACGACACGAAATCGTTTATGGAAAATCATCAAGTTTTTGGAAAGTGTTTGACTGCAGGAAAAGAATGAATCTACGATTTGATTTGAATTGAATTGAATTGAATTCAAATTAGATTGAATTCGAAAATGGAATGTGTAGCCGAAATTCAGGGAAGACATGCAGAAAATGATGCTGAATGAATTGGAAATACATATTAATTTCAATTAAAATATATAGAGGGCATAGATGGAAATTTGCAGTGTGTTTTGGTCTTAGTTGTTTTATTGAATTTTTTTAGCTTATTTTGTTTATAAGACTTATGGATTGTCTTATATTGTTAATAAACTTATTGACAAAATAGATTAAAAATTAATCTAAATAAATTTTAATGTTGGCCCAATAATATATATTTTCAGCCTATTAACTTAATATTTTCAGCCCAATTGACTTAATTGGTCAATATTGCATAAAAGTTTTTGTGTAAAAAAATAATTAACTTTCTATAATATTGAGAGCGACATATGTTAAGTAAGATGGAACACGAAAAATGGAACAACAGGAATCAATTCAATATTTTTAATGATTAGTTATGGAGATCTATAACTTCTCTAATTTTCTTTAATAACAGAAAATTAACTTTTAGATAGAAAAGTTAAAATGAAATGATTTTGTTACTAAAATTCAATTTTCTTAGATTTATCGAAATTTATGTTAGTCAAGGTAGATGTGGTAAAGGTGAATGCATGGAGTATAGCTGACTAGCTGTATAGGTCTCCTATGAATCCAGGTTAGCAAGAATTTTTTTTTCAATGTTGACATATCGCCACATCAACATAAAACATTGGAACTTTTATAGTGTATCGAATTACAAAATTTTAAAAGATCATATATCAATTTTTTTTTTTTAAAGCTGGTGATAATTAAATTAAAAAAACGTGAGAAGATATCCAGAACATTATTAAAAAAAATAAAAATTTAACCCTAGGTTAATTATTGATATCATTTGACGCTGAGATAACAACATTAATAAAAATCACTAAAAAGTTCAAAGAAATGATTTTCAAATGGGGGCTAATATAAATAACATCAACTCATATTTGCACACAGTGAACAAATTTTTAATGGTACATTCACCATGTTTAAGTTAAGATTAGTGTCACATTTAATTACTTACAATCTTTTTATATAAATTAATACTGTCATGTTTTAGACAAAATCGATGTCAAATTTCACAATTATATTCCATTACACCATAAAATTGGTGCATGTGAGAAAGATACTATAAATAAATGAGGAAAGTAACAGTTAAGTAGAAAGAAGAGATATTATGAGCCTCTAAAAGTGATGTCCGAGTCAACATTCACACTCAAAATATAATTAAAAGGCAATTGATTGTCCACTGAAGAAATCGTTAGCCAATGTTTTATAACAGCCAAGAGCCACATTCACCCAATACTTATCTTCATTAACCAAGAGTTGATAATTGATATGCATCATGCATGTATGCACTTTAAATAAAAAGGTAAAGCTTTATTTCAAAATGGCCGGGTTAATAAATGAAAAAAAAAAAAAAAAAACCTCCTTAACTTTTATAAAAAAATATATATATAATTTCATCACGTTTTTTTTTTTTTTTTAAATTTGTTGCATGTTCTCTTTAATTTTTATAATTCCATGCATGGTGTCTTTAATGTTAACTTGTAATTCTACCACGGGTTATTTTCAGCAACATATTGCTGACTTGTTAATCGAATCACACTTTTAATAAATTACATATAAATTTACATTTTTTTATCGTATTAATTATTTCAATTTTCACAGACCTTTTAATTTATTTATAATTTCATATACAGGCATATTAATAGGAGTTGTCCAAAAAAAATCATGTGATGAAATCGTAACAATTATTTAAATATCCCGTGTATTCAATTGCCAAAAAAAAAACGGGATAGAATTGAAGAAATGCCACAATGTCACGTGTGGAAAAGGAGATGAAAAGATCCTATATAGAATTCAGAGGCGGTCCTGAGATTTTGTAGGCCTGGGGCGAACAAGAAAAATGGGCCCCTTCTCTCTGAACAACATCAAATAAAATAAGTGAAATATGTATGTACATATTAAAAATGAATGAACGTTTAAAAATAAATCATTTTTTGAGAAGCAAATTCATCAATAATATTTCAAAGTTAATTTGTTCTAGCATATCTTTTTCAATACATAAAGTTAATAGTGGATCGTAAATATGTTTCTTGTGACATTGTCCTAAATTTTTTGGAAAGAATTTATCTAAGGCTCCTTTTTGTGATAAAACTAGCTGTTCAGATCTCTTTCTTTTTTTTCTTTTCTCACTACCAGATTCATGTTTTTTAGAAAACATATTTATATTAAAAAAAAGGTAAAAATTGATAACTAAATAACAATAAACAATAAAACAATAAAGTAAATATAGAGAATCAGAGATAAAAAAAACTAAAATAATAAAAATTAAATAAATGAATAATATAACCGTAATTGTGGATCGTGAAAAACTGAGAGGGAAAGCCGGATGTAGATTGCCAAACGTGATCACCGATCCAATGTCTTGATGAGATATAGCCTCTTGAATGCAACCAAGTATATTGGAAATTTGGAATGGAAATTAGAAATATGGAATACAACAAGTATATTGAAAATTTGGAATGGAAATTAGAAATATGGAATACAAAATTTGAAAGCACTCTGGATAATTTATAGGCACAACTCATGCCTGTTGGTGTGGTATTTAATTAAATATTGGGCCTTGGGTAATTACTACGGTCATTTTTTGAGAAAGAGTGCATAATAAATTCATATTTAATATTTTACCGTTATAATATTATTGTAAACTTATATTAGATATTCTGATTCGACGATTCATTATATATTTTTTTTACCTTTTACTTTTTTTAAAAATATTAATTATATATATATATATATATATATATATATATATATATAAAAAGTAGGCCCCTGAAAATTCGGGGCCCAGGGCGGTCGCCCCTCAGGCCAGGGCCGCCACTGATAGAATTGCAACTAGTCCTTTTAAAATTGTACTCCCTCCGTCCCACAATAACTTTCACACTTTCCCTTTTTGGACGTCCCACAATAACTTTCACACCCTTAAAATGGAAAATTCTTTATAAACTCCACCCTCACAATATTCTCAATTTTACACAAATGCCATTACTTTTTCTCCACACATACACAAAAGTCAACTCATTTCTTTACTTTATACATAAAAGTTTACAAAATTACCCCTCAAAACTCCACTCATTATTACACTTTCTTAATATTTGTGCCCATCTACCTATGCAAATTAATATGGGACGGAGGGAGTATTTATCTTCTGATTTGTCAATTGGATTATCGTCGCTGAAATATTATATACTACGGAGTATCAACTAATAAATCATTAATTGAATGTTTAAATGATATTTTACTTGGGAGATGCAATAAACGTAGTGGGCGCAATAAACTCGACAAACAAGTTGGCAAGTGTTTTTCATCTCCATGATAGCTTTTTTTGCTTAGGCAAATAATTTTTTTATATTTAGAAGAAAAAGAAAAAATATCTAAAACCATAAGTCCATATGTCGGACAAGAGGTCGGGGCGCCTTTAAAACATTGACGGGAAAAATCCTCCTTAGGAACAAAATTTGGGAAAAGAAAAAAAGTACACCCCTCTAAGTAATAGTGCTACCAAAACGAAAGTACTCCCTATGCACATCACGAAAAATGAAAGGTACAATAAAATCCGGACATTGACCTCTCCAAACAGAGGAGGTGGCCCGGGTCTTCGCAATGGAATCCGCTGCCTGATTCGCTTCCCTGAATATGTGAGTGAAGCGGACAGTCATGCCCCCATCAAAAGTCGGTTGTACTCCAGAGGCCCTGAAGTCTCCAAGGAATGATGAGAATAATCCCCTGCCAAGTCTTGTCGACAACTAGCTCAGAATTCGATTCCACCCACAAGCATCTCCAACCTTGACTTTTGGCGAACAAAATAGCATGCAAACCAACCGCGATCTCTACCTCGATAGGAAACCTCAACTAGCCTTCCGAGCGAAAGGCAACGAAGAACCCTCTCGAGTTCTGGAATAACGCACCAACAAAGATAGGCCCTAGAGAAGAGAAGCAACTACCAGTCTACCATTCACATTGACCTTGTACAACCAGGGTCCGGAGGGAGCCATCTAAATCGGAACCCATGGGATCACTTCTTCATTTACAATAATGAAAGCTAACTATTCTTACTTCTAAAAAAAAAATAAAAATGATATTAATGAAATAGATAAAACTAACCTCAAAATGAGAGTTTGGTTTCATTTTATAGGATAAGCTTTCTTAAATTTAACACTATAAATATGTCACATGATGGAGACAGGATTTTGTTTACTTGGGGGGCCTAATTAAGAGAAATAAAAAAAATTACGGAAGCAAAATTTTAAAACAGGAACATAAACCAATACCTATATTTATATTTATATAAATGAACATTCCTCCTTGATTCTTCATGTTTTGGAAGCGTTGTAAGATAGCATCGTTACTAACCCACTGAAAAACATCATTTTCATACACAATTGAAGCTGCCCTAATCAAAATTCAAAAGGATGAAGCTAGTAAAGGAATTACAACGAGTATTCTTCTAAAGAATTAAGGGAAAAGCAACACAGATCATATGAAATCTGTGTATGAAAAGTAACTTGATGGAACCAAATTATCAAGCATAAACAAGTTAGTGCGTATGTGAAAATAGGTGTTGATACCTTCGACAAGAATGGTTCAAGGCAAGTCACAATCATGTTTACAATCCAGTCCTATCTCCTCCTTAGCTTCCCTTGTTGCTGTCTCCTCTGCTGGCAACGAAACTTCACCTGCTTCCAAACACCACATATATATATATATACATACATACTACTCAAATCTAAAAAACAAAAACATACAAGAGATGATAACAAACACCAATACATTGAGAAACCACACAAAGGAATCAGGTCAACCATACTAATATCCGAAGCTCATAGGAATTTCAATAAAAACATCTGATCTCGGAATTTGGTATAATTGAGACTAGCTCGACATCCCTTGAGTCCATTGTTTCATTCACAGTGACAAAGATATCCAGAAAAAAAACAAAAAACACTCAAATTCCACACATAAATCATGTCCAAAACGCTAAACACAACATCATTATATCCAAAATACTCGGCTTTTCACCAGATTTATCAGGATAAAGTACTCAACTGCTCAATATATATAATTTGTAAAATTACTAAAATACCCATGAAAATTTCAAAATATATCCAATATAACTCCCTCCAGTATCAAGGTACACACAGCCCTCATACTTGTTCAGACAAAAATGTTTAATAGATCCCAACAAGCTTGACAACCAATTTACAAACATGCAAAATGGAATACGAACGATCTGAAAGTGTAAAACAGTTCTCTTTCAAACAAATATGCTACATGGTACCTGATACAAAGTTTTACCTAAACTGGGCCTTCTTAGGAAGCCTGCCTCCCGATTGTCTCTCTGGTGGTCTCGATTTCCCAAATGCCTTTATTTTCCTTAGTTTCTGTCTTCCTCACTATCCGATTCATGCCCCTTCTCCCTGTCTGCATTACTAGCCTCCCTTTACAACTCCTCCCACGTTTTCCCTTCATCTTCCTCCAAATCTCCCATCAGTTTCATCTTCCTCATCATCCGAGGATTTCATAGGACCGTTATTTGTACCTTCATAGCCACGACCAGTAAGTCTCCTTGCAGTTTCTTCGTTCTTCCGACGAGCAAGTGCCGCCTGATGCTGCCGCCTTAATTCCTCCTTGGATACCCCATGGTTAACTGATCTTAGATTTGCTTTGAACGAGAATGCACCAGCAGCATTAGGCATGGGTTTGACTTTAAGTGGCTCTTTGTCTTTGTTGAATGAATACACAACGCCCTTCACAGCCTTTGAACACTATCACCGATGATAACTGTGTCCGCCAGCAAAACACAGAACTTCTGCATTTTTGGATTCTTCGTCTCTATTTGTAGATTCTGAAACCCGAGAGATAAATTGAAGATCATGCCACTCTTTATCATCCTTCCGTTTTTGCCATTTAAATTGAGGTTTGACTCACGAAACTCTAGGCCTAGCCCGGTTCCTGCAAATTTAATAAAGTTTGGAAGAAATTTGTTGAGAGGTGAGTCAAGCAAGAAACAAGATAACGAACTCGGAACTCTTCCAGCCTGCCTCGAGGCTAAACTTTATTTAATTTATCAATGATTCAACAATACAAACTACCGAGACTAAAAATTCTCACACACTCAGCCCACAAAGCTATGGGCCTTGGGCCTACAAGCCCACTAACAAAAATAAAGATACTAACTCAACTAACTAGTTTTATGATTATGTTTGGCTCGCCTCTTGTACACAATGAGAGGCACATTGTGTAGGAATCAGAATCCTTGTTTCCTGGCCTCAAAGCAGCTATTGCAGCATTGTGGGCCTTTAGGAGGATTTCATATGCCTTGCTCTGCACCGAGTTGGCATCAATTAGAAAAGTCCAGGCTACATTTGAGCATAGCTGTTGTAAAGAGATCCTATTGCACATATGATCACACTTGTGGAATCATATGCATTCAGTATCAGATCAAATTCTCTGCCACTTTGAAAAATCAGTGGGTAGCAGATATCAATGTTGTCAGCTTTCAACTTCACTTTATCTTTGCAAGCTCAAGTATGATCTTTTCAGTGTCGTCCATCAATGAAGAATGCGTAACCTTCTTCTCTTCATCAATTATCTTCTCCAATTTAGGAACCACAAAATGCTTCATAACCGAGGAAGTCAAGTAAGCAGCCTTCTTCACAATAGTAATTTCAGCAGCATCTTTCACAGCGAACAGGCTGGAGAAACCATTTGTCACATCAATGAGTGGAAAATCAGCATTCTTCAACTTCTCATCCCACATCTCCAGAAGATTCCCTTCAGGGGTTTCTCTAGCAATGTGGCCAAAAGCAGGCTCAGAACCATCCGATCGTGATTCTGTACGAACAGCTTTTAATATATCATCCATTAATGATGTCCCATTGTTGTTTTTGGCCTTCACATGCATTATTATTTCAACTTTCACAGCATCCTTGGTGGATTTTTTAATGGCTAGTAATAACGACACTTTCTTTTGGCTACACAGAAATGGATCTCCTTCTTCATGAGCACCATGATAGCCTCTGGGAACTCATAACCAATCAACCATATATTCAAGGCTGATGATTTTAGGTAACGGAGATCATCTGATGGGGGAGGAGTTGCTACTGAGAAAACCTCAGAACCACCCCAAATATCATTTTGAACACTTTTCCAATGGGAGTTTAGCATCTTTAACCGTTTGCTAAAATTTTCAAAATTGATCGTGTAGCCAGAGTCTGTACTTGCTGATGCCTTGGCATTATTAGCATTGCCTTTAACATTGCGATGCTCACCCATAGGACAAGCAGAAAACGAATCACCTATCTGCAAATTTCTGCCAGAAACAAGAAACAATTTCATAAGCATACGAATGTCGTCTGAAAAATGGCAATACTGAAGAATTGTGGAAGCTCAGGTACAGCAATAAACTTTCACTGCTATATAAAAATGTTGTTACAACATCTTTGCATAATCAAATACTACCATAATACTCTGGTTTAGCATCAGTCTTTTCTACTAACGAAAGAACATCTAAATATCACATTTTGCAACATAAACCAGTACCCAAAATAAAATGATGGCAATATTAATATTACAGAAGTATAAATTTTACAGAATACAAAATCTCAACAATTAATTTCGGGTTTACAGAATAGAAACCAATAGCAAATATAATTGATGCAATCTGAATCTTACCGAATAGATAAGTAATATGATTACATAATGAGAGAAGAAGACGGCTCCGGCGAGATGAATCGGGCGATCGGACGGTGGCTGACTCACCGCAGCCGCGACTAGGGTTTGGAGTTTGTACTTTGGAAGAAATGAAATGTCCGAGGAATGAGGATTGACGAGAAACAGTAATTTGCCACGGTGATGTTCGGCCCATCTCTGCCGCCGGAAAAGGAGGAGGAGCAGATCGAATTGTTCTAAGCCACAACCCTTTTTTGGCAATATAGTGTTTGGGCCAGGGCCGATATTTATTGGGCCCAATATTTTCAATAATCCGTTTTCTAAATTCGGTTTCTCTTTTTCTATAAAAAGAAAAAGGAAGTATAATTATATGACAATGGCACTGAACCAATATAAATAACAAAACCCTTTTTTCCCTTTCACTACAAACGCTGCCGCTGTAGGCTTCAACGCCCAGATTTCTTAAAGAAAACCCAATCAATATCGGCGATTCCTACTTCCCTCCTTAGAAACCCTAGGGCATCGGAGAAGAATGGGGGACTATGGCGATGCCATGCTGCGCAACCAAAACGCCGCCGTTCAGGCTCGTACCAAGGCTCAGAACCGCGCTAATGTCATGCAACTCAAATTGGTAAACTCGAATCCGTTTTGTATTTTGATTTTTTTTTTTTTACAGTCGCGATTTAGGTTTTCTTTTTAATTTGATTTGATTTGAGCATTATTTTGTAGCTAGGTTTCTCGCAATTAAGGCAATAGTAAGCCACTTTTTTCCTATCTAATTTTTATGGGACGTGTTTCTTGAATTTGATAATCTGTAATTTGTAATTACAGAGTCCATCTGGAAAAAGGAATACGTCTAGATGTGCATTGCCCTAGATAGTTATGACTTATGATTTGTCAATTCATAAGATTTATCCCTATAACTTTTGCCTAGTTTGTTGCTGCATTTGAATCCAATACCTATGACGGTTTTCTCCGACCTTTTATATCTTCTAACTCATTTCTTAATCCCACGAGTTAAGTTTTAGGGATGTTATGACATTTATGTCTTTCTTACGGGTTTGTCTATATATGAGTTTTTTTATGATTTAGTCAAATCTGTATTTCTCCTTATATCGGTCACGACTGCATCATAAGTTTCATGCTGGTTTTATTTGTGTTAAGGCAAAATATTTTTCATTTTTACTCTGGTATGTTTGGTAATTTTACTTCTAGGACACTTTTCTGATTTAAATTTTGTCATGTTAACTTTCAAAATTTGATAGTTTTGTCATCTGAATGGATACAGTTGGCAATCAATTTTTTACGTACATTTTTCTTTCTTTCATCCTATTAACATTCAAATACGGTGTATATAGTACTTGACAAAAGTAATTTGCTCATAGCTTGCATATTTGTGGTATCGCTAATGGATCTTCTGTTGAATAATATGCAGATTGGTCAGAGTCATCCAACTGGTTTGACAACTAATCTTCTGAAACTGTTTGAACCTCGCCCACCATTGGAATACAAACCACCTCCTGAGAAGAGGAAATGCCCACCATATTCAGGTCTTTAGTTGTTATAACTGTGATAAAGTCTTCAAATGAGTTGAATTTCTTCCTTATACTAACTACAAGTTTGTATGTTACCATTTAATTTCCCAGGAATATCACAATTTGTCAGCAACTTTGCTGAGCCTGGTGATCCTAATTATGCTCCTCCTGTGCAGAAGGGTGAAACTCCGGTAAGCCATTTTTTATGTGGCTCTCCTCAAATTCTTTGATTTTATAGACAGTGCTTTTAGAGAAAGCTCTATGATACTACATACAGATGCTCTGTTTTATAAATTTAAATATTTCATATACTAAATTATGGCCATATACCATCTATGCATACCTCTATCTAGCTTTTGTTTCAATCTCATTGGTTTAATTGTGTTCAAGAGTTATAATCATTGTTCAGTTGATACTAGAGAAGTACGCTATGGAAATTTGACTAGGGTGCCACAATCTTGGATGTGTATGAGCTAATCTATGACTTTATAACATGAAAGTGAAAAGTCCTGCAGTATGCAGTGAAAATATCCTAATAATTATGCTCAGGGATCTGAAGGATCATAATGTCTGGTTTTGATTTAATGAAAGTACTAAGTGGACATTTCCTTTTAGTGGATATTGTGTGCTGCTTGAATTTTTTTGCTTTGCCTTGCTTATTTCTTTTCTGAATGTGTTAGTAGTCATCTTGGAGTAACTTTTTTGCAGAGTTGTAATAACTCTGAGAATGTTACAAACTAACTTTAAAGTTGCAAAAGATTTTTTACCCTCTCCAAGTAGAAATCTTTTATACCTACTCTCGTTTTTCATACTTTTGAGACCAAAATACTGTCGAAAGTCCGTATAAAAGATTAATATTACTTGAGGTGGTGGGCCATGTGCTGTGTGGGGCACCAGTACCAGCCCTTTTTGAAGGGCAAGAGCCCCCGTGCGCCTTGGTTGTGCTTCTGAAATTTGCATATCTTCTCACCCCTGAACATGTTTCGTGCACTATCCCTATGATATGAAACAAGTTTTGGCATAAAAACTTGGAAGAAAAGAGCTACGTAATCATAAAAAAGAAAATGTAGCTGAATTCAAGCCTTCTATGTAAGAGAAACTTGATAAATAAAAAGAAGAAACAACCGTTCCTCTCATGCTGTGGCCATGTTATTATTCTCTCTTGTTTTTTGTGCACATCTTATCTCTTTTTGTTCCTTTGTCTGGTATATTTGATACCCCATAAGAAAAGTCTGTCGTTTGGGCATGCAATGTATAATTTATTTTGTATGTATGTTTATACAGGTAGAAAAAAGAGCAAGGATTCATCAACTACGGCTGGAGGAGGGAGCCAAAAAGGCCCTAGAGGAGCTTGAGAAATGTGATTACCGAACTTATTTGTCTAGTATATGATTATACAAAATTTTCACACTTTGATTGCAACACACGGAATGAAAAAAGCATGCATCTGTTTGTCCAAGTAGAAATCTATTTTTATTTTTTTAATGAGAACCCAGACAGAAATCTAAAGTTGCAACTTGTATAGATATTTGTAGTTGGCAACCTTTCTCACCTTCTTATGCAAAATTTGGTTGCAGATGATCCAAGTAATGACCCTGGTATCTCTGGAGATCCTTACAAAACGTTGTTTGTGGCTAGGCTTGTGAGTAGTAATTTCTATTTGGCAATTATTTTTCAATCCACATTATTGTTTATTGCCGAATTTGCTTATGTACTGCTTTTCCTTTCCAGAATTACGAGACAACTGAGAGCAGAATCAAAAGGGAGTTTGAGGCTTATGGTCCTATCAAGCGGGTAGGTATTTTGGTATACCCAAATGTGGCTTGGTTTATTGCCATTTGGGTTTGGTAAGAAATTTTACATGTGTCTTGGTATTGCTGATCTGAACTCTCGTCCCATGAAAAATTTCTACTCCAGAAAGTCATTAATCTAAATACTGATAGAGTGCCCTCCTTGGACTGTAGAAATCCCACCCTCACCCCCCTTAAAAAAGATAAAAAAAAAAAAAAAAGGAAGTTAACTTTTGTTCTTTTTTGTTAATTTTGGTAATAAGATGGTTTGAAGCTTTTGATACTTGTGGCATTATATATTGCTATTTTTATTTATGTTTAAATAAAATTAATGGTCAATTGGTCAGTCCCTCATACTTAAATTGAGGTGAGTAAAACATCATGTAGTTGTAGTCATAACTACTGGTCATTCATGTAACTTGAACCCTCTTTACTATGTTTGTAATGCAATTCTGCAATGCAACTTTGCTGTTCTTGCTGACAAGTTTAGAGTAATTTCGTTTATTTATTGAGCGACAATGGATGATTAAATCAGGATCAGAAGTAATCCCAGGTATAATTTTGTTAGCATGATCGAATTAGGTTATTTTAATGATCATTTTTTCCTTCTGCTCGTTTCAACTCTGAATTCTCCTCAAACTCGGATGGTGTTCTAGTCTCTTGTCACCTCATCATTGGTATAGTTTGATGTGTAAGTATCGACACCCTTTAAGAGGGAAAATCTTATCCTTGTTCACTTTTATTTCCATTTATTTCCTTGAGGAATTATTCAGAGTCTATAGATGCTACTTCATTCAAGCAAAGGTAAATACATTAGTTTGTGAAGAGCAATGATGCTTTGTGCCTTTGGCTCTTATTTCAAGGAATCTGGAGGGGCAAAATTTACACACTGGGTAAAATGCATTGGGAGTATTAGTATCTCTCTCCTCTTTTACTTTCTAGTACACAATGGCTTCCTGCTACTAAAATCTTACTTTTGGATTTAAATGCTGTCAAAATATGCTTCAACAGAAGATATCCCAGTATCGAATATTACTTATAGTCATTTCAGTGTTATTTATTTTTTAAAAAAATTCCCTGGTAAGGGGAGGTTAGAGTACATGTCAAATGGTAAATTTTTTGCCCGTCTTTTAAGACACCTCTAGCAGTGGTGGTGATGCATCTCGCCTGGAAGCTCTATTATTAAAAGGTGAGCACGGCTAATTAGGCAAAGTGCCTGCCTGCCGTGCCCTTAGGCTTTTATTACATAATACTAGTAATAAATTAATTAAGTGGTGATTGGAAAAAATGCTTTTATTACATAATATCACAGATAATTCTTCTTTGTAATCGTACACTACTAACCAGACCCTTTTGAGTTTCAGGTTCGCTTGGTTTCTGATAAAGAGTCAAATAAGCCTAGAGGCTATGCCTTCATTGAATTCGTGCATACACGAGATATGAAAGGTAGAACTGTGCCTAGAGGTTCACTTTACCTCCTTTTCCTCTATGACTCTTTGCTAATAATGGCGTGTTTATATCTTGCAGCTGCATATAAACAAGCAGATGGGAAGAAGATTGATAATAGGAGGGTCCTTGTGGATGTTGAACGTGGTAGAACTGTTCCAAACTGGCGTCCTCGCCGGCTTGGTGGTGGACTTGGAACAACTCGTGTTGGCACTGAAGAACCTAGGCCTTTAGGGAGGTAATTAAAGTTCATGTACTGTTTCTTTAAAATGTAGCACATGGGATATCCTATTACACAATGGTGTACCATAAGATGTCTTATCTTACATATCCACATTAGACATGAAAACGGAGCGATTAAAGGATGATGATAGTAATTAAATTACACCTCTTATTATACATAGTGCAACAGAAGATACTATCATACTACACCATTGTGCAACAGTAAATCCTAACTCCACAAGAGGGGGAGATATCTGATGAAGTGTGACATGCGTCCTTGGGCATTTTAGAACCATATTTTGTTGTCAAATTTTTTGTTGAGCCTTTATGAACCAATTTAGTTTAGGACCAATAAGATTTTGAGATGTTAATCCATTATTCATTGTTATTTTTTGTATCCACTTTTTTTTTATATGAAATTTGAACATGGGAGGTAAATTGTCGAAGTGTAAATGTAGTTGTATGCTTTCTAAAGTCATCTGGCTTGCCAGTTCCCCTTTCCTGTTGGGCTTAACTCAATAAGCTGTAAGTCACTGTACCAGTATCTTTGGAAATGAGTTTTCATGTTTAAGATAATATACATTCTATGCAGGACCAATATAGTCCTTTTGATGTTAAGAAGAAGATTTTATGCATCTATAATATGTGATATACTATGTAAGGAGAAGCTATTAGGCTCTCATGATTGTCTGATTCGGCTTAACATTGGCACACTCCTGTTACAGAGAGCCAGTGCAGCCTGGAGGAATATCTCGATCAGAGGAACCAAGAGGGGAACGAGACAGGTAAATCCTTCAGCAACCTGTCATGATTAAACTGTTCTAATTGACCCTGATAAACTACTACCTTCAGCAACCTGTATTTTCCTATGATATTGTCTCGTGAAATCTTCTACAGAATTGCATAACATATATTTTGGGATAATCATTGACTTGTCCTTTTCATTTTGCCTAACAACACATTATGGCAGAGACAGATTTCTTTGAACTTGGTTCACAGAAGTTTTATGATGAACTCGATAATACTGTTTAGCATATGAAGTATCATAGTTTAGTAATTTTGAGAAAAATATTACATAAACTAAAGCATTAGAACTCAAGCAGTTTTAAAAAAATGTGATACATATGCTACCTACATTTTGTGTCAAATGAGATCTATTCACATGAGACCTACCTGTCAAATGAAATCGGTGACTAATCAAGACGTCACATTTCAGGGAGAGGGAGAAGTCTCGTGAAAGGGGAAGGGACCGGGAGAGAGAACGATCTCGTGAGCTGTCTCACGAAAGATCGAGGGATCGTGACCATAGAGAAGATAGGCACCACAGAGATCGCGATAGGACTAGAGACAAGGACCGGGAGAGAGACCGTGGTCGGGATCGTGACCGGGACCGTGAAAGAGATCGGACGCGTGGTCGAGATCGAGGCCGAGATCATGACCGTGACCGCGATCGTGGTGATCGTCATCGCGAGAAATCTAAGGATAAGGAAAAGGATAAGGACTATGAAATTGGGGACGAGCATGATCGTGGCCGTTCTCATGATCGAGACTATGACTACGAACGCGGTGATTCAAAGCACGAGCGGGGTGAAAGAGAGAGAAATTACACTAGTATGGAACCTGAAGAAAATCGTGAGTGGGCTGATCAGCACGGGCATGGTCGTTCAGAAGCGGGCCACTATGACTACTATGGAAACCAAGGGCGTGGGCAGTATGATAATGCAGATGGGCAGGGCGATTATGACCGTTACAGGGAATATGACCGTGATAAGGATCGCTATGATCAAGTGGATGATGATGGTTATGGTTATGAAAGAGCTGCATCCGAGCCCCAGGATAGAGACCATCGCCGTCCCGATAGGTCTGTCTCTCGTGAGTATGAGTATTAAGCCATGACCCAGGGGCAATTGTCCGAGACCCAGGATCGCCATTCTGATAGGTCCGTTTCTCGTGAGTACGAGTATGAAGCCATGACCCAGGGGCAATTGTGGTATTTGCTTGATTTGAATTGAATTTTGCTATATTCTACTTCTACCCTTGATGTCTGAAGTTTGTCTTGGTTTATATTTTGTATGTCTGCCATTTGAGACTTGTTACTACATAGGGATTTGGTGCTGCGTTTTTTTTCTTTGGTTTGATATTAACTCAAGAAGACCCGAATTTGGATGGTATGCACTTGGTTTGCAATTTAGTATTACGAGTTTGTCATCATTCAAAATCGTATAGCCCCTCTCTAGTCAATGTTGCTTCACCAGAAATGATTTGGGTGTGCTTTTGGATTTAGTCATGCTAATTTCCACCTTCAATGAATTTATTTATTTTGTAGCTGTCAACGTATTTATTAAATTTGTAGTTCAGACTTTTATTGTATTGAATATTTTAGTTCTCAAATTTATGAAGGTGGAACGTTTTTTTTGTAGTTTTGGTTGAAAAACTTGGAAGTACATGTAATACAACTGAATATAGTCGCAGAGAGAAAAATGCAATATAGTAAGTGAATAAGTAAATTTAATTTGCGTTGAAACACATTTCATTGTGTTAACTCTTATACAAGAACTAATGCAAATACTACTAGTTCCTACTGACATCGTAGAAAGCTAATTTACCCAGAAAAATGAATATTTAATCGGAGATCGTCTATGTTATTAAGACATGTTATTATTGTTGGGCTATTTCCTTCATGGTTGGATAAGCTCACTTCAGCCTAGAAATATCTTTAATGCATTTTAGAATTGAAAATCGTGATGCCTGTGGATGGAAGAAACGACAAGTTGTGGAGCATATCAAAATCAAAGTAAAAGTTGAAGAGATATTAGTAGAATTGAAGTGTCAAACGAGACAACATAAGTCCAAATAAAGAAGAGAAGAAACGACAAGTTGTGGAGCATATCAAAATCAAAGTAAAAGTTGAAGAGATACAACATAAGCCCAAATAAAGAAGAGAACACAGTTTCATGCTTCGTCACTTTATCATCGGCAAGGGTGAAATCACATTAATAATAACCACACAAGATGTAAAATAAACTTTATACTCCTAGTTCAACATGTGTTGGAAAATAAACTTCTAAGTAGAAGTTAGAAAGATTGGGTACGTTTTCCATGTAAATATGGGGTATTTGCTTTATTTTTCAATTTTCTTTTATTACATGGAACACTTGTATGATCTTTGTCTGATTCAATCTAGTATTTGGTTATTATTACTTCAAAGGCATAAAAACCCTGTGAATCATAGTTAGTAGATACACCACCATTCCATGCAAATGGTGTAAAATTTTAAATTAGTGCATACACACGAAATTAGTAGATACACCGCCCGATCATGCACAAAACATGATACGTGGTGCACACACACAAATGTTAAGTTCATCATGCATTTTCCACATGCACTTAGCTGTGCTTAGCTATCTTGTTACTCTAGATTGTATAGTCTAGAAACTACCTCATAACCGTTTCTAGATTCTTCCAATATAAGCCATGAGCTCACACTCGTTTAATTATCAATGAAAATACTTTTTTTAAATTACTTAGTTTCTTAACATGGTATCCAAGGGCCTTCTTCATTGATCATCTTTCAGTTTCTTTTGTGGTTTCTCATCTATTCTTCATTCCCATCTTCATCTTCTTCACCTGCTTCTTCCTATCTCCTCATATCTATGTTCCAGAATCATGTCTCTTTCTTCAGAATCATTCCCTGTTCTTCCTCAGTTCATCACTCTGTCTCTTCGCCTTGATTGGAACAATTACTCCTTCTGGCGTACTTAGATCTTGGTTGCAGTTAAGGCTCATGGCTTTGACAACGTTTTATTCTGTAATGCTCAAGAAATTCCAGATGTGGAGGATGAGGAGTGGTACCGCCGCGATCAATTTCTCCTCGGATGGCTCCTTAGCTCAATTACGGAGTCCATGCTCGGTTACATGTCTTAGTGTGAACATATTTTTAAAGTGTGGCAAATATTTAAAGATTTGTTCAGATCTCAATCTCAGTTCAAGGTTATGCATCTCAATTCTCAAGTATCAACTACAAACCTTGAAGAAAAATGACTCCACCATTGATGAGTATTTTCTCACCATGAGAACCATTGTTGATGGTCTCAAAGTTGCTGGCCATGCCTTATCCGATGACGATCTCATAATTCACCTTCTGACTGGTGCTGGTTTTGAGTTTGATGTTGTTGTTGTTAACTTGATAACTAGAGGAGCTCTGCCTTCTCTTTCTGAAGTTAACTCAATCCTGTAGATTCATGAAATGAGGATGAGGCAGCTCAATGTATCTCAAGCTATTGCTCCACCTTCTGCCAATTTTGCTACTAGAATTCCTAGAGGGGGAGGAAGTTTCAGAGGTAGATCAAGGTTTCTCTCAAAATCAAGGGTGATTTGTCAGTTATGTGGCAAGGCAGATCACATTGTTGCAAAGTGCTTCAAGAGGTTTGATCAGGCCTTTCATGGCTTTGAAAATGTTCATCATCCTCCACCTAGAGATCCTTTACCTCAACCTCCATTGGATTCTCAAGTGAATCATGTACAGTTCTCCCCTCATCTCACTATTCCATGCCCTCCACTTTCACATCTCATCACTTCATAGCTTCCACCTCTTCTGGTATTCCTTCTCACTCCTCTTACTATGGTAACTCTAATGATATTCCTTCCTCATCTCAGTCGGCAGCACACTCTCCTTGGATTGTGGACAGTGGTGCTACTCACCACATTACACTATCTCTTGAAAACCTTCACATCTCTTCTCCTTACCAAGGTATCTCCTCTATCCTTGTTGGTAATGGTGACCCTGTTTCTATTCGTAATATTGGATCTATCTCTTTGCCTGCTATGAATGGTGATGCTTCTGTTCATTTGTATAAAGTGTTTCATGTGCCTGACATAATAAAAAATCTGCTCAGCATATTTTAGTTTTTGTAAGATAACGCTGTTTACATTGAGTTTCACTCTACTTTTTGTGTGGTTAAGGACCTGATTACACACAAGCCACTATTGAAAGAGAGCGTAAGTAATGTATTGTATCAGCTAGATTTGTCTCATCTATTCAATAAAGATGTTGCTGCCTCTAGATCTACGTCTTTGATGCAATGTAATAATGTTGTTTCAGCCCCTAGTAATCAAATGTTATGGCACTTTAAACTGGGTCACCCCAGCCCCTCTACACTCTCTTCTATTTTGAGAGTTGACCATGTTCCATTTAAGAATTCCTTCACTTGAGTTTTGTGAAGCTTGTAAGCTAGGTAAAATGCATCAAAGAAATTTTTCCACTATTGTTCATCATACAACTTCACCATTACAACTAATACACACTGATGTTTGGGGTCCTTCATCTGTGGTTTCTACTGAGGGGTTCAAATATTATATTGTGCTTGAGGATGACTTCACAAGATTTTCTTGGATATATCCTTTAAAAGCTAAATCTGATGTTGCCATTGTGCTTTCTCAGTTCATTGTTATGTGTGAGAGTCAATTTAAAACTAAAATTTAGGCTATTCAGTGTGATAATGGTAGGGAGTTTGTGGCTTTACATGGTTTCTGCAAGCAACTTGGCATCACTATGAGGCATTCTTGTCCATATACTCATCAACAAAACGATTTAGTTGAGAGAAAACATCAACACATCTCTGAAGATGGTCTTTCACTTCTTGCTAAAGCCTCTTTACCTATGTCCTTTTGGAGGGATGTTTTTCACACTGCTGTGTTTCTTATTAATCAGCTGCCCTCCCCCACTCTTCATAACATCTCCCCTTTTCAAAAGTTATACAATAGTTCTCCTTATTATACCCTCTTAAAGGTGTTTGGTTGTGTCTGTTACCCCTTTCTCAAACCTTATGCCACATCTAAACTTTAATTCAGATCATCTAAATGTACTTTTATTGGGTACAACCCCTCACACAAAGGGTACAAATGCCTTGATCCTTCTGAGAAAATTTACATCTCCACCACTGTCTCTTTCAATGAAACTGACTTTCCTTTATCTTTGCCCTCTACTGTCTCTTCACACCCCTCATCATCATCTATCTTTCCTCCTCAAACTACATATATTCCTTCCTTCACTCTTCCTGCTCAATTGCCAATTCATTCCCCCTCTCATTCAGCTTCTTAAGTTCAGATTCCATCTCCTGCTCAATCTTCCTCTCAGTCTGCTCCCTTACCAAACCCTTCTCCCCCTCCAGCTTCCACTTCCACTCCCTCTCTTGCTCCTCTACCTACTCATTCTATGATTACTAGATCAAAAGCTGAAATATTCAAGCCTTATCCAAAGGTTCTTATCTTTGAACTTCCTGATTTGGTTGAGGTTGACTCTAGTACTCAAGCTCTTAATGTCTAAGAATGAAAGCAAGAAATGACTGATGAATATGTGGCCTTAATAAAGAATCACACATGGGATTTGGTACTCTGGAGTGCTGAAATGAATCTTATCTCCATTAAGTGGGTGTTCAAAATTAAGAAACATAAGGATGGTTCTATTGAAAGGTTTAAGGCAAGATTGGTGGTAAGAGGTTTTCAATAAACAACTGGTGTTGACTTCTTTCATACTTTCAGTCCAGTTCTGAAGCCAATTACTTTGAGAATTATGTTAAGTTTTGCTGTCACAAAGGGATGGAGCATTCAACAAGTGGACATTAACAATCCCTTTTTACATGGTACACTTAAGGAAACTGTCTACATGGAGAAGCCTCAAGGTTTGATTGATGCATCAAATCCTACTCATGTTTGTAAACTGGTTAAGGCACTATATGGCTTCAAGCAAACCCCAAATGCCTGGTTTAACACACTCATGGGGTTTCTGTTTACTCAGGGTTTTCAGCAATCAAGCTCTGATCATTGCTTACTCTTCAAACACTATCATGGCAAGATGTTTATGATCCTTGTATATGTGGATGATATGCTCATCACATGAGATGATTCTGCTGCAATCCACCTTTTTATTCAAGCTTTGAACCCAAGATTCTCCCTCAAGCACTTGGGTGAGGTTAACTACTTCCTGGGAATGGAAGCAAATGTTGCCTCAGACATGATCATTCTCACTCAGTCTAAGTATGTAAAAGAAATCATTCTCAAAGCTAATCTGCAAAACTGCACTCCCACTCCATCTCCTTCATGTCCCATCTTGAAACTCTCAAAATCAGATTCCATTTCCTTTGACAATCCTACTCCTTACCGTTCTATTGTTGGTGCTCTTCAGTACCTCACTCTTACAAGACCGGATCTTGCTTACTCTGTTAATAAATTAAGTCAATTTTTGCACACACCCACCATTAAACAATGAAAAGCTTGTAAGAGGGTTTTAAGGTTCATCAAGGGTACCCTTACTAATGGTCTTATTTTTAGCTCCATTTCTGATTTCAAGTTGATTGCTTTTGCATACTCTAATTTTGATGCAAGTTTGGATGATAGACGTAGCACAAGTGGGTTCTGTATAAAGCTTGTGTCCAATCTTCTTGCATGGAGCTCTAGGAAGCAGTCATTAGTGACAAGGAGCAGCACTGAAGCTGAATATAGGTCTCTTGCCTTGGCCACCACTGATCTCATTTGGGTTGCTTCCTTGTTCAAAGAGGTTGGCCTTCCACTTGTCACTCCTTCCATTCTTTGGTGTGATAATGAGGGAGCCATCAAACTTGCATTCAGTCCGGTGTTCCACTCTCAAACCAAACATATTGAAGTCGATGTGCATTTCATACGGGAGAAGGTGCTTGATAAGTTCTTGGATGTTCCCATTATGGATCAACAGGCTGACATCTTCACCAAGTCCCTTGTCCCCTCTCGGTTTCAGTTCTTGTGTCATGCTCTCAATCTTCATCTTCCAGGGAGTTCACAACAAACGAGAGTATGTTAAACATAGTTAGTAGATACACCACCATTCCATGCAAATGGTGTAAAATTGTAAATTAGCGCGCACACACACAAAATTAATTGATACACTGCCCGTGTCATCCATTTTCCACATGCACTTAGTTGTGCAAGCTAGCTTGTTACTCAAGATTGTATAGTCTAGAAACCACCTCATAACCGTTTCTAGATTCTTCCAAACATTTGTATATAAACCAGGAGCTCACACTCATTCAATTATCAATGAAAACACTTTTAAATTACATAGTTTCTTAACACCCTGCAATTTAGTGAAGGAAATATGCCCAAAAATATGTAACAATGTTTAGATAGGAATAATTCTTGACTTTTCTGCGTTTTCAAATATATTAAAGAGTGTGTCTGATCAAGTCAACTAGCTACATTTGCATTTCACAATAAGATCGTCTCGTATTACACAATCAAAACAAAACAAAATACAATATTCAATGTAATTATGAAGATATATGAAGTCTTTACAATCTACACCAATTCTATGAACAAACAAAAAAAAAACTAGCCTTTTTTAAATTTGCGGTATCGCTAGTTTCCCCACTCTTGGTGACAGAATGTATTGTGTATCCACAATATTCAAAATCTTGGGTATTGATAATCCTCCGGATATCACAATCTCTGCATTGCAAATCAAAATAGCAATATCAATCAACTCTTCAAACTATAATAGAGTATTACGTGCACGCTACTAGTAATAATACTAATTCTTACAACCAATAATATTAGTGGTGTACGGTGAGCATAATACTTTGCTCATTGAAAAATATTAGTTAGTACCCGATCCTCTATCCCACTTTCCGCGTCCCATTTGTGTCCAACTACTAAAACCAAAGTTCCAATAACAATCTGACGGAGCTAACCGGCTCGGCTGCCATTAAATCTACGTAGTGGAACACAAACGGGACATGGAAAGTATGATATAGGATTATGCAGCAGCAGAGTGTGTACTCATTCATACCTATGCCCTCTCTAACAGAAAGGTTAGGTCTCATAATATCTTTAGAATTGATTAGGAAAATGTCTCCAAGATAAAGGTGGTTGGTGGGCACATAAACACAACAGAGATCCTCTGCACCTGAACTCTTGCGAAGGATAATAGTCGATGTGATAAAGCCAAACGCATATTCCCCAATACGAGGGTGCCTTATGATAGCCACTTCCTTAAAGGCTTGAGAAGTCTGATCTGAACAACAAGCGACGGCTTTTGAGTAGTTTAGTACCCCCAAGCATGAATGATATAGACACGATATTGATTACCTGGGGAGATGGCTGCACTGATCTGCTTAGAGGCAACATATATATAGTTCATCAGAGGCAACTTCTTAATGAGCCATTCTCCCAACGACAGGAGCGACGCACCAAGCCACGATGACATGAAAACCCCCACAAGGAAAATGAAAGTGATTGATGTTACGAATCCAAGACCTGGCAATTATGAATGAATCAAAACAACACATCATTTCAACAAAGAGTCTCTCAGCAACATCCAAACTTCGTACCAAATATATTAATCCCCAGAGAACTATAGATTGGTGAGAAAAACCCATCCACGAAATGAATGAACCACCAAGTTGAATAGAATGTAATGGCAATAGGAAGTAAGATCACACTGCAGATTATGTCAACTCATCAGCCAAATGACTCCAACATGAACTATACATAATCTTCAAATAAATGACTCCAACATGTTTTATACATGGACAAAATTGTTTAGCAATGAACAACACTAACCATCCAGTCATAAACTTTTTCGAAGCCCAACTACGAATGACTTTGACAAATGCCTGCACAATGTAAAAACATTAATTACTTACAACCCTTTGATCAAATATGTACTACACATTATTCATTAACAACATTTTGGTGAAGCAGAAAACAACACAAATGCTTGGCTAGTACTTCTCCATACAAGAATTGTTTTCTGTCAATATAACTTGTCTAGTTAAAAGTGATAAGAAATTTTACTTTCAAAATTCTAATGAATGTTTGTTTGTAGCATTATCTTAAGCTAAGATTAAAAAATCCACCAAACTCCTAACCTATTATTATACCTACCTTCTCTTATATACTACAATTCATTTTCCCAATATCGCACACTTTTATTATTCACAATATAATAATCCCACTATCACTTACTTTTTCAATACAATCTTTTTTAACCCTACCTTACTACATCTAGCAACCAAATATACACAAAAGTGAAATTCACCTTTTTACAATTCCAATGTTTCACAATCAGAATTTCTCCAATCCGACTTAACATAAATCAACTGAAATTTGAAGGGAGAGAGAGTATATCAAATAAATCTCTCTAAACAGGCAAATGCAGAGGAGTGTTAATTTCCAGAATATTAGTGGAGAATATATAAAGGTTAACCGTATAACAAATTCCATTCTCCCCTGCCAATTATAAGATACAGTGTTATGTTGCATGTGAAAAATGTAATTGTGGAATAGTTATAAAAGGAAAAGGGATCATATAAAACCTCCTTGCCACCGCCGCCGCCGGCGGAGGAGGTGGCGGCACCGGGTGAATCGTCAGGAGAAGAGGATTTGGAGCGATTAGGATCATCGGTGGTGATCGATAGGGGAATTAGGCGCTCAAGATCTCTTTCCATCTCTCTCGTTCCCATCTCTGTTCTCTCTCTCTCTCTCTGCTCACTCCAAATTTACATGTTTAATCACACATTACACATGTATATTTTCACTTACAATTTATATCTATTTATTTGAAATCATATGCTAAAGTTGATAACGGAAGATATTAAGTTTGACAATAAAGGTAAAATTTTAATTGTCAAGATTTTTTATTATTTTACTTCAGATTAAAATATAAAAAATTTAATTTAGGAGTATAGTTGTACGGTTGTACCTCTAAAATCTCAGTTGTATCCTTTCATTAGTTCATACATACATAGTACTATATATTAATTGAATTCAGCTAGGCTCATCTAACACTTATATTCTTGCATCAAACAATTTGTATTCATTTGTTTGATAGGTTGTTAGTTGATAATTTAATCAAGCCATATTAATTCGACAAAACGACTATCAACATCATTTATATTTTGAACTAACCACCAAAATAATAATAAAGACAAAGTGGGATAGCTCAAGTGGTTAGAGCACCACTACCTAGGCCTTAGGTCCTGGGTTCGAGTCATGGGTAGGGGAAATGGGATGGGTATTTAACTTGTAATCAAAAAAAAAAAAAACCAAAATAATAATAAAAGTAAGAACACAAGAGTTAGAAGAGCTCGTGAGCCTCTACATTTTAGGTGTGTATTCAATCTAGAGATTGTTGGAGCCAACCACCATAAATCGATTTATGGTTGAAGCCCCTATTTATAGTGTACATGAAGTGTTCTGGTCAGGTCAATCGCGTCCCTTTTTTTAGGTTATCAATGTTGGTCTTACAAGTGTTCCTAAGTTGCCTTGGGAGTAGGTCGTTGTTGTTGCTGCTACAATGTTAGACCTGAGTTAGGTCTCCATTCATTGCAAATATAGGCCAATGGGCGAGGTTATTGACCCATATAGGCCTTAAATGCTTGGTACACAACATTCAATGCTGGTGTACTTCAGAATCCTAACAAGAATTATCTTATGACATGCTCTAACTTTGTCACCTATGGTGAACTAACTATGAATTGAAGAAGATTTTGCGCCACCTTTCAAGCTCGTCTTGATCCCAAGTGTAATGTCTCTTTGTGCCAAGCTTGTCTTTTCGGCCGACCTCATTAAGTTGTGGGAAGCTTAATGATTCCATCGACCTCTTCATCGGATAGTTCGACTCTCCTCATTGGTAAGTCTAGTCCTTTCAACTCATCAACTTATTTGTTGGACCTGATTCACCTAGCTTGACTCGTAGAGTCGTAGGGCATTTACAAAGGACAATTTAGATTAAGTATTATGCGCTTTTTTTTTTTTTTTAGGGAACCATAGGACTACAACAATGACGATCAAAAACTCAAACAGACCTATGAATCACAAACAAAAACTACTCCACTTCAATCACGAGAAGTGGTAGAGTTTACCGCAGCCTGAGCCAACATGTGTGCCTTTTGATTACGGTTCCTAGGAATGTAAATGAATTTGCACACTACAAATTCCTTTGCCAGTCGTTGAATCCTAGTAGCACAATTTTGCTCCGGGCTCGCCCCGGTAGAGATCTCAAGACATAAACCAATAGCTTGTTGGGAGTCCGAGTGAATTACAAGCTTATTCCAATTTAACCTTTTAGCCTCTAAAAGTGCCCTTTCAATTGCTTGCAATTCAACCCCCAAAGGCCCTCGTTGAGGGGCAATCTTATTAGAAAAAGTGAAACTTTCCTTTCCCACCTCATCTGTGCCAATTCCCCCAATACCATAACGTCGAAGCTCCGCATTAAAAGCTCCATCCACCTCAACACAAGCCACTCCCTCCTCACTTATCTGCTGTACAGAAATCCTATCATTCTGACCTCTGTTGATTCTTCTTTTACACTCTGAGTGGATTTGACGATACTGGTATAAATATTCAAGCACCTTCCTACCTACTAACTTTTGACAATGGCGTCGGTCCTTCAAGACATCATGAGTAATCAGACATCTTTCCTTCCACACCCCCCAGGCAGCCATAATCATCTCTTCTAATCCTTTCTTCTCCCTTTCCTTATACACTCTTTCTAAGATTTGAAAGACTGAAAGAAAACGACCTCTGCTAATCAACTCCCACCATCCAAGGTCTTTCCAAATCCGCCTGACCCCCACACAAGTAAATATTGCATGCATCGAGCTAGGCATAAAGGCACCACATAGAGCACAATTTACCTTACTACCTCCAATCCGGGACGTCAAGTTTCCTTCTGTTGCTATAAAGTCCCAACACATTTTCCATCCAAAAATTCGAATTTTTGGTGGAAGTTTTAACTTCCAGCAAATCTTCCACCATCGAGCTCCTATTTCCTCCTCCGAGCAGTTTGCTCTAGCTTTTCGCCCCTCTTCCCTATCTCTGATAACCCGATACCCAGATTTAACTGAATATTGCCCTTTAACATCATGCATCCAGAAGCATCGGTCCTCATCCTCTTCTTGGCCTACTGTTGTGCGGAGTATGCCATCGGCTTCAAAAGCAAGGAAAGCCTGTCGAATCAAATCTTCTTTCCACTCTCTATTCCCATTCAATAAATCCGTTACCCTGTATCCTGAGACAATATGTGATTTTATGAAACCATCATGGAGGCCTAGAACCCACGCATGCTTATGCATGGATACTTTATCCCCCTTTCCGATCACCCATCTCGCCCCACTTCTGACAACCTCTCTACTAGAGCACATCGACCTCCAAATGAAAGAAGGATTTGATCCCACCTCCGCCTCCATCAAATCCTGGTGCTTGAAGTACCTTGCTTTAAGGACTCTAGCGACCAGGGACGAAGGATTATCTATCAATCTCCAAATTTGTTTCGCCAAGAGAGCCTCATTAAACTGATTCATTTTCCTGAAACCCATTCCTCCCTCCTCCTTCGCCTTACATAAATTCTCCCAACTCATCCAATGCATTCGATTATGTCCCTCATTTTGGCCCCACCAAAAGTTGGCCATAAGAGATTCCATCTCTTTACAGGTCTGCAACGGAAGCTTAAAGCATGACATTGCATAAGTTGGGATTGCTTGTAAAATGGACTTGATAAGTGTTTCTCTACCACCTTCCGAAAAATCCTTATTCTTCCAATCGTCGATTCTTTTCCTCATTCTATCAACTAGATACGAGAATTGGATCCTTTTCCCTCTAGTCGAGAAAGTAGGCAAACCCAAATAAACCTGGTGACCTTGTGTACTTCTAATATCTAGTATCTCCTGGATATCCGTTTTATTTTGATCAATGGTATTTGGACTAAACAGAATTGACGACTTTTCCAAATTAACCTGTTGTCCCGATGCCACCTCGTAAACCTGCAACACATCCCGTAAGACCTGTCCATCCTCCTTTCTTGCCTTAAAGAAAACCACACTATCATCTGCAAAGAAAAGGTGCGTAATCATTGGAGCACCTCTTGCGATACGAATACCCTCCAACTCTCCCCTCTGGGCTCTCACTTTCAAACTAGTAGATAACGCTTGTGCACACACCACAAACAAAAAAGGAGACAAGGGATCACCTTGCCTAAGACCTCTCGTTGGGACCACCTCTCCCACCGTCTGGCCATTAACATAAAAAGAAAAAGTAACCGTTGTAACACAATGCATAATAATATTTACCAACTTCTCTGGAAAACCCATCCTTTCCATCTGAGTTTTGAGAAATATCCATTCAATACGATCATATGCTTTACTCATGTCCAATTTTGCAACAGCATATCCCCCTTTGCTCTTGTTATGTCTAAGCCAATGCATACATTCATAGCTGAGTATGATGTTATCAAAGATCAATCGATCTTGGACAAAAGCACTTTGATTCTCATCAATTATGTGAGGAAAGATCTTCTTAAGGCGCCTTGTAATAACCTTTGCAACAATCCTATAACACACATTACTAAGGCTAATAGGGCGATAGTCATTTACTTTCAACGGCTTCTTCTTTTTTGGAATCAAAGTAATAAGGGTTTGGTTCCACTCTCCCACATCTTTCCCGTCATTCAGAATCCCGAGTACTTGGTCCGTAACCTCCGTCCCCACCACCTCCCACATATCCTGATAAAACCTCACATTAAAACCATCCGGTCCAGGTGCCTTATTCGGGTTCATCTCAAAAACCGCTTCTTTAACCTCTATTCTTGAAAATTCCCGACTAAGAAAAATCTCCAAGTCGTGAGTAATCACCCTCTCAGTATGCGACGTGATCGTTTCAACCTGTGCAACTGAAGGATAGCTGGACTTATAAACTGAATCAAAAGAGGAATTTAGCAATTGTGTGATATCCTCACGGCTAGTGCATCTACGCCCATCTTCATCTTGCAATTCCTTCAATGTATTTCTATTTCTTCTTTCAGTAGCTCGTTTATGAAAGTACGATGTATTTCTATCCCCACAGCGCATCCAGTTAACTCTCGATCTTTGATGCCAAACCTCCTCTTGCTGCGTGAATAATTTCTCCAGCTTCACTTCCAATACTAACCTCTCGTCCTCCGTGCCGTGCATTTCTACCGACCGTATTTTTTCTGATAAATGCTTGATATTATTTTCAACATTCCCAACAGTCTTTGCAGCCCAACTTCGAAGATGCATCCCTAAGTGACATAATCGCTGAGGCATACTCCATTGTGTCCTATTTCTATTCCATTCCTCCTTCACTACTGATTCTAGCATAGGTTCATGAATCCATGTGTTGGGAATAAAATGAGTTATGTTTTGATTGAATACCAAAACCCCCTGAGACATGCCTAAGTCATGACTGAATATGTTCTAGAAATGTTAGAACATATAGTATAAAGGCTAGATGAGGAGCTAATATGTTAGGTAGCTCTTAGATGATTAGATGCACAAATTGAGGGGGAACACATGCTTAGAAGTTCATTTGAATCAAGTCCCCTCAAGGCTCAAACTCTGGATACAACACTAAGTCTTTTGAGACTAACTACACTGATCAGGAGAGTTGTCCAGAGGAGTTGTCTCAGTACAAGAAGTCAAGAACAAGTGCTCTGAAAGTTGAGGTCAACTATGCTGAAGACAAACACACCCTAAAGAATTGCAAATCAACATGCTAAGATCACCTTGAAGTGAAGCAAAGGGTATGAGCCAAGTCATCTGAAGAAGAGCAAGCCAACCTTGCTGATAAGCAAGACTGCTGATAGTGATAAGGAGAGTTGTCCAAATGATGAGGAATGTTGTCCTATCAATGGAACAACCTTCATAAGACATGTCCATATTCTTACAAAAGAATCTGAATGTCAGATATTGGAAAGAGTGCTGCAGAATGAAGACAAAGCTCTTACAGCCGTTTATTTCCCAAATGAGGACATGTCACTATCAAGATTCTGTCTTCAAAGTTGAAGAACTAAAAGAAGACATTTATGGACATTGGAGGCTGCCTCTCCAACGGGCAAATCCTTCATTTGTCTATAAATACAGAAGTGTGAAGACCATTTGAAAGCATCCAACTAGCATCCAACTTCAACCTCAACCAAGCACATCTAATCTCAAGTTCTTACAAACTAGAGTGCTTTCAAAGCTTTCAAAGACTATCTTAGTCTTCAAACACTTCATCTAAGCTGTACTACATTGTATATCCATACACAAGGTTAGAGAGATATCCTATCCTTATACACTGATCTTCATTGTAAAGGATATCTCATTAGGTGGAACCTTACTTCAATCCTCATATCTTTCAAGAGTGAAAGTGAGAAGGTTGTAGTAGTAGAAGTGGTAGGAGCTGACTGTTGAGAGAAGAACAGTTCAGTTCTGAGTTGAGAAGAGGGTACTAGGACTCTAGACATCCTAGGGATTAATTCACCAAGAGTGGTGTTCTTGATCAAGTGCACCTTGGCACTATAAAACAAGTTAATTCCAAGAGTGAATGAATTATCCTGTTAAATCAGGGAAAGTGGATGTAGGAGCTTGAGTCTCTGAACCACTATAAACTCTTGTGTTGATTTACTTTCAAGTACTTTCATACACTCAACACTGCACACAAAACTGATCTTTCAAAGGATAAACATTCAAAGACTGTGCAAAACTGATTTGGAAAAGTTCCCTGAAACTGGACTGTATTGAATTGACCAAGTGATTTCAGAATCTAAAGGAGTTTAAACTAAAAGGTCCAACCATTATTCCGCACATATAACTCCCCTAGATTGTTATTAAACTAAGTACTCAATAGTACTTAGTAGTCTGATTATCTTAGAAGAGTTAATCATCTTCAGCAGAGTTGTCCAAGACAACCTTGCTGAGCTCTGGTTTGATCAAGTTAGAAAAGAATTTGAATACAAGTGTATCCCCCCCCCCCATACACTTGTTATATACTCCTTTCAGGACCAACAAGTGGTATCAGAGCAGGGGTTCAAAGACCACTGCTTGTGAAAAGCCATCTTGATTTTCAAAATCACATATTTAGTGTGGGCACTGAACTGATCTATCTGAAATCCTAATTGTATATTGACTGACTGTTTGTTCTTGAGTTATGGCCAACAACAATGCTGCTGCTCCACCTCCTACTGTCCAAGGATTGGACAACATGGCCACAAATCCAGTCAACCACATTTCACATCACAAACTGCCCATGTTCTCAATTGATAATTATGATTTCTGGAAAATCAGGATGAGGGCTCATCTTGCATCTCTACACACTGACATGCTGAGAGTGATCACAAGAGGTCCTTTTGTGTTCACATTTGTCAATCCCAAAGTCACTGAGGCTCAAAAGGCAGACCCAAGAGAGGTGCTCCCAAAAGATGAAGATGACTTTACCACTGATGAGAAGAGGAAAGATAACTTGAATTATCTTGCCATGAACACCCTCTACCAAACAATTCCAGATGCAATTATGGGTAGAGTCTACCACTGCACAACAGCCAAAGAAATTTGGGATACTCTTGCAGAAATGTGTGAGGGTACTGAAAAGATCAAGGAGAATAAACTCCAAGTTGCTATGCAGAAATTTGAACAGTTTGCAATGGAGTCTGAGGAGTCCATTGATAAGTTTGCTGGTAGATTCACTGATGTGATGAATGAAATCAACTCTCTGGGCAAGGTCTACACTAAAAGAGAAGTTGGATTGAAGATCTTAAGGAGTCTCACTCAAAAGTGGGATGTCTATGCTGTGATGATGCAAAACACCAAAGATCTCTCCACCATGCCCATGCAACAAATCTTCTCAGAACTCAAAGCTTATGAGTTCGATCTCAATAGAAGAAAGCTTATTGAGGAACCTTCAAATCCTACTAAGGGAGTGGCATTCAAAGCCAAAGCTGCTGAACCAGAAATGCAGTCTACTCCAAGATCATCAAAGTCAGTCTCAAAGACTGAAATGAAGGAAGAACTAGCCTTGATGGCTAGAAGGTTTGAAAAGCTAAATTCAAGGTTTGGTAGATACAAGAAATTCTACCAGGACAACAAATTCAGGAGAAGGTACAACTCTCCTGAAAATCAGGCTGAAGCCAAAAAGCCTGAAGAGAAGAGATCAGAGGACAAGTACTCTGATAGGAGAAGGTCCAGTAGAGCTGAACCTTCATCATCAAAAAGAAGAGAAGAATCAAAGAAAGAAGATGATGAAGATCTGTGCTATAACTGCAAAAAGAAAGGGCACTTTCAGTATGATTGCCCTGAATTAAGCTCTAAGGAGAGAAGAGAGAGGCAAGCCAAAAGAGACAGAAAGTTCACCAACAGAAAGGCCATGATGGCTGGTGAAGAGTCTGATAGTGCTGAAAGCTTCAACTCTTCTGATGGACTATTCTCCAACAGTGATGATGATGATGATGTCTGCAACATGGCTCTTGAGGATGATGAGGTATCCTCTACTTCTAGTTCACCATCATTCATCTCACAAAACAATAGTGAGATCAACTTGAAGCTTTCCCTTGGAAAGTTAATGGAAGATTTCACTATACTACAAGAATTTCATGATAACTGTGTGAGAGAAAATGAAAGATTGGCTATTGAACTTGCCAAAAACTCTGAGACAGTTGTTGATGTCAAGTCTACTGAGTTGTATCAACAATTCTTGAGAGAGCTTGAGGAAGCAAATCTCAGGATAGTTGACCAACAAAAGGAGATTGATGATCAACTTCTCTCTCAGAAGAGAAAAGATTTTGAACTTAAAATTCTCAATGCCAAGTTTGAAAACCTTTCACATGAATATGATATTCTTAAAGCAAGTGAAGAGAGCCTGAAATTAAAGATGTCTGCTCTGAAGAAATCCTCTAGAGCAATAGAGGAAATTCAGAGTTATCAAAGACCTATGGCTCAAAGAAGTGGATTAGGTTTTGATCCATTTGAATCTTCACCTTGTCTTAGTGTTGCTTCTGTGAGTAACACTAAGAGAATCTTTGTTAAGTCAGTGGCACAGACTGAAAATGAAATAATTCAGCCACTGAACAAAGGAAAGGGCAAAATGGATTTTATGCCTACTCAAGTGCTTCAGGAAATTAGGCCAAAACCTAAGGAAATTGCCAAAGCTCCTGAACACAAGAGGAATATTGGTCAGCAGAATAGACCCAATGGTAGGGCAACTCTACTGAACAATGTTCAGAGGAAGTATCCAAGGTATAATCAGCCTAGGCCAACTCTTCTGAAAAAGCCTCAGCTGAATAGACCTAGGGACAACTTTCCTCAAAGGCAGAATAAAATGAGACAACCAAAACCCTTCATACCAAAGGGTAATGGTCATAAGAAAGCCTTTCCTCAAAGATTCCCTCAAGCTGCACAAAGAACTCAAAAGTTCAGGAGACTTGACAACTCTCCTGAAACTTATAGAGTTAACACATTCACACACACTTTCCCAAAGGCATTTAAGGGAAAGACAGTGTATTTAGATGCTAAAGGAAGACAACTTAGCCACCTTGAATCAATCAGGGTTATTAGGCAAGTTTGGGTTCCTAAAGGTACAACTAACCTCTCAGGACCCAAAACTCAAAGGGTACCTAAACCTATCTAATTGCAGGTACCAGTGGGCCACAAGATGAGGAGCATAAGCAAAAAGACAGCATGGTACCTTGACAGTGGATGCTCAAGGCACATGACTGGAAACAAGGAACTCCTCACTGATTTCATTGAAAAAGAAGGCCCTAATGTCACATTTGGAGACAACTCACAAGCATCAACAAAAGGTTATGGTACTTTGATGATTGGTAACATCAAAGTATCCAATGTATCTTATGTAGCTGGTCTCAAATATAATCTCCTAAGTATCAGTCAATTCTGTGATAAAGACTTCAATGTTGAGTTTTCCAGTGATAAATGCTTGATCAAAGATAAGACTCAACAAATTCTATTGACTGGAACTAGGAAAGGAAATGTGTATTTTGCAGACTGGGACAAGTCTACTGATGCTGCATGCTTCATTGCTAAGAGTTCTAGTGAACAAAGTTGGTTGTGGCATAAAAGATTAAACCACTTGAACTTCAAAACAATGAACAAAATTGCTAGAAATGCATTAGTCAAAGGACTACCTATTGAGGTTTTCATTAAAGAGCATGTTTGCAAACCATGCCAAGAAGGAAAACAGATCAAAGCCTCATTTAAAGGAAAACCAGTCATTTCCACTGAAAGGGTACTTGAACTTTTACATATGGATCTTTTTGGACCAATTACCCCTGTAAGCATAAATGGTAGAAAATACACATTGGTAGTAGTAGATGACTTCTCTAGGTTCACATGGGTAGTATTTCTCCTTAATAAGAAGGAAACTCAAGTCAAACTGCCTGAACTTCTAAAGAGATTGTCAAATGAGAAAAGCCTTAGCATTATCAAGATAAGATCTGATAAAGGCACCGAGTTCATTAACTCATACATCAATGAGTATTGTACATCTAATGGAATAGCTCATGAAACCTAAGCAGCTAGAACTCCTCAACAGAATGGAGTTGCAGAGAGAAGAAATAGAACTTTAAAAGAAGCTGCTAGAACCTTAATTGCTGATTCAAATTTGCCTAAGAGGTTTTGGGCTGAAGCCATAAACACTGCATGCCATACTCAAAATAGATGTTTGATCACTAAGGGGCAAGGCAAAACCCCCTATGAACTCTGGAAAGGAAGATTGCCTAAAGTGTCTTACTTTCACATTTTTGGTTGCAAGTGTTTCATTCACAATAATGGGAAAGAACAATTGAAAGCCTTTGACAGCAAAGCTGATGAAGGAGTATTTCTTGGATACTCTCAAATCAGTAGAGCTTTCAGAGTCTATAACAAGAAAACCCTTATTGTAGAGGAAACACCTCATGTTGTATTTGATGAATCTATTCATGAGTTCAGGAATGAGAACTTGGAATCAGAAGAAATCACACAGAGGACAACCAGACTAAGTCTAAAAGACAAAGACACTGAGCTTATAGATGTTGTCCAAGCCAATCTACCTGAAAACTCTATGTTGGACAACCATCCTGAAGGCAATCCTCCTGAGGCAAATCCCACTGAAGGAAATAGTGAACTGAATGATCCAATCCCAGTTCACATCCAGGTAACAACTACCAATGAAGAAGCAGTTCCTGCTGAGGTAGTTAATGGGTCAAATAATCAAGGGGGAAATCAAAATGATGAAAATACCAATGTCACTGACATTGAGGACAACACCCCTGATTATGATCCTGAATTAGATCCTGCATTCAATTATCCTGAATTCTATGATCAAATTGACTCAACTTCAGTAGAGGAAAACTCTACTGAAGAGATCAGAAAAAGAAGGACTTCGTTGTCTGACCATCCTACTGATCAAATACTTGGTGACCCAAGTATTGGAGTCAAAACAAGAAGATTTCATGGTGAAAGTGCTCTTTTCTGTTGTTTCTTGTCAGAACAAGAACCAAGTGATATTGAGGAGGCACTTCAAGATGCCAATTGGATCACAGCCATGCAGGAAGAACTGAATCAATTCACCAGAAATGAAGTATGGGAGCTGGTGGATAGGCCTTCACATCAAGATGTTATTGGAACAAAGTGGGTGTTCAAGAACAAGAAGAATGAAAATGATGTGATTGTCAGAAACAAAGCAAGACTTGTGGCAAAAGGCTACTGCCAACATGAAGGCATTGACTATGATGAGACATTTGCACCTGTGGCAAGGCTAGAAGCAATAAGGCTCTTTCATGCTATGCAGCCCACAAGAGGTTCAAAGTGTACCAAATGGATGTCAAGAGTGCCTTTCTGAATGGAGTCTTGAAGGAAGAAGTCTATGTAGAGCAACCACCAGGTTTTGAAGTTGGAAACCAAGTTTACAGACTCAAGAAAGCTCTTTATGGACTCAAGCAAGCCCCTAGGGCTTGGTATGATACACTGTCACAATTCATCTTGGATCATGGATTCACCAAGGGAACTGTGGACAGAACTCTTTTCAGAATCTCTGAAGGAGAGGACATCTTGCTTGTCCAAATTTATGTGGATGACATAATATTTGGATCCCCCAATGAGAAGCTATGTGAGAAGTTCTCCAAGCTAATGCAAAGCAAGTTTGAGATGTCCATGATGGGACTGAAGAACTTCTTTCTGGGTCTTCAAGTCAAGCAATCAAAAGAAGGAATCTTCATCAACCAAGCTAAGTACACCAGAGAAATGATCAAGAAGTTTGGATGTACAACTAGCAAGCCAGTAAGGATCCCAATGAACACAAACTAGAAGATGGATCCTGATGAGAGTGGTATTCCAACCAACTCTACTGAGTATAGAGGAATAATTGGTTCACTCCTCTATCTCACTGCCAGCAGACCTGACATCACCTTTGCAGTAGGTGTTTGTGCAAGGTTTCAAGCAAATCCTAAGAAAAGCCATCTTGAGGCTGCAAAGAGGATCTTGAGATATCTCAAAGGCACTGAAAATCTAGGCCTTTGGTATCCTGCTGATGACAACATTGAGTTAACTGGCTACTCAGATGCTGATTATGGAGGATGCAGAATTGACAGAAAGTCCACTTCAGGGACTTGTCAATTCTTAGGCAACAAGCTCATATCTTGGTTCTCCAAGAAGCAAAATACAGTGGCTACTTCCACCACTGAAGCTGAATATGTTGCTGCTGGAAGTTGTTGTGCCCAGATCCTATGGTTGAGACAACAACTAAGAGATTACAAAGTCAACTCTACTGAAGTGCCCATATTTTGTGATAACAATAGTGCCATTGCTATTTCACAAAATCCTGTCTTGCATACAAGATGCAAACATGTGGACATCAAACATCACTTCATTAGAGATCATGTGGAGAAGAAGGATATAAAGTTGGTTAAGATCCACACAGATCATCAAAAAGCTGATATACTAACTAAGCCACTTGCAGAGGCAAGGTTTCTGGAGCTATCAGCAGAGTTGGGTTTACTTGATCCAGGGAAGTTGGACAAGTAAAACTCACTGAAGTTAATGGGAGTAAAAGGGCTGAATTGATATTCAGTAGACTTGGACAAATCTACTGAAGTGCAGAAGAGATGATCATAACTACTCAGGACACTTGTCCATTGACATTCAGGACTCTTGTCCACATCTCTTCAGTACACTTGTCCTTGTAGGGTCAGATAAGTTGTCCTAGTTATCAAACCTATTCTCTTGGTTTGATAAGCACCTATTTTGGGTAATCATTGTCTACATTGATACCTGTCCCAACTACAGATATCATTTCTGTGGGATTTAATTTGTCCCCCACCCAAAAGGTCGCTTTCCATGCATTAAATGCCAAGATTTAACTCTTGTTTGCATTATACCTTTTCAAACCATGATCTATCTCGAAAACTCCCCATCAATCTTTCAAAGAGATACTCTCCTGAAGGGAATGTGCAAAGAAGTGGGATAGATGTGCTAGCAGATATAGCAGTAGATGAGACAAGACTACATTCTCCCCTTGACTCATCTATGCTCAATTACTCAAAGCAATTAGAAGCTGCACTTTTTGAGCCAACCCCCTTGAGTAAAGCCCCTTCAGATCCATTGCTCTTTAAAGCAACTGAAGCACCTTCTACTGCACCCAACTCTTCTGAAGCCAACATTCCTGAACTAAACCTTCCTGAAGCCACTTTAGGAGAACCCAGAGACAACTTCCCTATAACCCAAAGTCCCCATTCAAGTGGAGATGAGGAGGAGTATACTTATGAGAGTATGCTCAGAGGAGGAGCCATGGCTACTGTGGACAGTTTGTATCCACAACTTGCTGAATTTCCAAGAATTCAGAGGACTTTTCATGATCTAAGGATGCTTGTTGATGTAAAAGATAAGTCTATGATGGAGATATCACAAGTCATCCAAGATAAGGGTGCAAACTGGTGGCAAGTTGAGGAGAACAGATTGCTACACTTTGCTAGAGTCTCAAAGACAAGATTTCTCATTGATGAGGAAATCTTTGCAAAGCTGGTAGCTGATAAGATTAAGGAGGAGAAGGAAAGAAAAGCTAAGGGAATCAAACACCCTGATAGTAGCTCCAATGATGATGATTCCCCTAATGATCCCTCAAACCCCTCAAAACCCAACCCTCCTGAAACCCCTCAAGCTAATATCCCTAAGCCTTCTGTGTCTGAAAGACTTTCCAACCCTCCTAAGACCTATCATAGGAAAGGCTCTGTCAATTCAGAGGTGTTGACCAAGGATGGTAACACAACCAATGACACATCTGCCAATGAAGGTTCTTTTGAACCCAAGGCACAGCCTAAAGATGTGGAGGTTCCTGTTTTAGAGGCTGGTTTGGTTAAGGCTTATTCAGTGTCAGATGAGTTGGACACTGATCAGCCCTTAATCATTCAGGATGACTCAGTGGCTGCTGATAAGAGCACTGTGATCTCCCCACAACTGCCATCTTTGAACCTTGTAGAAGGTAGAGATGATGCAGGTTTAGGAGAAGGAGTTGAAAAGGAAAGTAGAATTGAAAAATCAGAGGGAGTTATGGATGAAAGAGAGGTTGTGATCACTAGAATAGTGAGTGTACCACCAAATGAGGGTGATATAAGTGAGGAAGGGCAGGCTATTCTTGAAGTCAAATCTGAACTTCAAGAATCCCTTGATGAGAGGAGGCCTGTTCCTTTAAGTGAGGAAATCATTATTGAAGGGAGAAAAAAAATAGTTGAAAATGAGAAGAAGACTGCTGATGTATCAGAGTCTTATGAAAAAGAATTGGAGGGAGACAAGTGTGTTTTTACTGATGCTTTTGATTTGTCTGATATTGCAGGTATAACCTTTGATCAAATCTTTGCAGATGAACTCTTAACAGATGCACCCATCCAAGTTGATAGTGGATCAGCACAAGCCTTGCTTGGGATGCAATCAGAGAAGTTGGATTCCTTGGCTCACCAGGTACAATCAGCTCATGCAGAAACTTCTGGAGCCTTGGATGAGCATGGAAGAACTTTGGCATCTGTGGAAATGAGGCTAACTGGCTCAGAGGATGTGGTGTTACCTACCTTGGAGGCAAGGATCAGTGGAGTTGAGACTGGTTTGCAAACCATCTCCACTGAAGTTATCAAAGCCAAAAACACCATGAGGTCAGTTTCAAAGGAGGTTAAGAAAGAGCATTCTTTGCTAAGAATCAACCACAATAGGAATGTAAAGAGAGCTCTTGGAAGAAAGACTGCACTGCAAAGACAAAGAGTTGAAGAGCAAAGGCTAGCTATGGTGAAGGCAGCCTCAGAAAATTTTTCCCAAGAGGTATTGGCCAACATTGCTGAAGGTGCAGTAGCCAACCTCACTGAGCTTCTTAAGGCCCAATTGGATGCATCTCTTAAATCAACCATGGAGGAGGTTGTCCAACAGAAAATGAAGCCTGTTCTAGCTTTTCTTAGCTTGAGCAGTGACAGGATGCAGAATATACATGATGAAAATGTATATTTGTTGGAAGAAATGAAATCCCTAAATCAGGCACAATCCCTAATGGCCACAACAATGAGTGAGCTAAAACCCCAATGTTTTGATGCTGCCAAAAAGGGGGAAAGGGAAAAAGCAAGGGCAAAAGGTGCCTTAGTGATCGGAAGCCCAGTTAAGGGTAAGGACAAAGTCCCTGAAGGAAAGGGAAAAGAGTCAGCAGTACTGAACTTGGAAGAATTGGATGAAGAGGAGCAGTTAGCACTTGCATTGAAGAACTCTATGGCCTCAGCTCAAGAGGAAAGAGTGAGGTTACAACAAAGACTAGGTGGTGAGGTATCTGGTTTGGACAAGGATGCTGAAGGTATCCAAACTAGAGGAAAGCTCAAGAAGGCCCAAGGAAAGAAGAGACAAGTTGAGAAATTCACTGACTTTCCCAATAGCCTTGATCTTCCACCTGAATTCAGAGTTGTTGATGATGAGCCTATCTCAAAGAAGGCCAAAACTGCTGAAGAGCCCAAGAATGCTGAAATATCCAAGTTTGCTGAAAAAGACAAGTCTACTGAGACTAAGTCCACTGAAAGTACCAAAGCCTCTGAAGATGTTGAGGAATTATATGAAGAAGGCTTTGGACCTGGACCAAAGAAGACAAAGATTGTGGTACTCAATGATCCATCAAAGCTGTTTCATGAAGGGTATGACAAAGACCCTGAAACACAACAGAAACTGGCTATGATGAGAGCCCAAGAGAAAATGGACTTGATGGAAGAGGCCAACAGAGCAAGAAACAAGAGAAGAGCAGACTTCCAGAAGCCAAGAAGGAAGAGAGCAACTTACAACAAGATGAAGCCACAGCTATTGATTCCAATGGACACCAAATATCCTCACTTGGATAAATGGGTACCATTTCAGCTGAATGACTTATGGGAGGAAGCCAAAAGGGAGTATGTCTATGATCAATATGTCATTGACAGATGGAATGAAAGAGATGCCAACTCCACTTTTGCTGAGTTCATGATAGAATACTACAAAGAACTCTATCAACAATTGCTTGCAGCTGCTGATATTGCAAGAATTGAACTCACAGCTCCTAAGCCAATCATATACATGCCTCCAAAGCTTGAAGGATGGATTGACCAAGCAAGAATTCTGAGAGAATTCACTGAGATCCTTAAGCTAAACAAGATGGTTCTTGGTCCTAAGGGAACAAACCAAGAAGCCATGGCATTGAAAAGAAGAGTGTGGGCACAATATGAAATGCTGCCACCTCCTGAGGATGATCTTTGAAATGGCTAAGTCTCCTGACCTTTCTTGATTGATCAACTATGCTGAAATATGGTCAAGATTGCTGATGTGGTGTGCTAACCTGTTTGCTCTGATTTGATATGGATTGCTCTGATACAAGCTCTGTGCTCTGATGTTGAAAATCTTGTATATGTCTTGAAGTGTTAGTATTTGTTCTGATACAAGATTGGTGCTCTGATACAAGTTTATGCTCTGATACTGAAAAACCTTGTATATGTGTTGAACTGTTAGAATGAAATACTCTGATGTATTTAGTGTTGATGATTCATGCTCTGATATGTTAAATTCAACTATCAACATGCTTGTAATGATGTTTGAATGAATGATAGTTGAACTTATTTTGAATCAAGAAACACTCATCTCTCTATGCCTATCTATGAAACCTATGTGCAACATGAATGGTGAATACACTAACACATTGTTTTTCAGGATAACTGACCTTAGTCATGTCTTCTGAAGATTAATGTAATAGGTGTAGCTAAGTCACTTTTGCACAAGTTGTATAGGTTTTGGCATCATCAAAAAGGGGGAAATTGTTGGGAATAAAATGAGTTATGTTTTGATTGAATACCAAAACCCCCTGAGACATGCCTAAGTCATGACTGAATATGTTCTAGAAATGTTAGAACATATAGTATAAAGGCTAGATGAGGAGCTAATATGTTAGGTAGCTCTTAGATGATTAGATGCACAAATTGAGGGGGAACACATGCTTAGAAGTTCATTTGAATCAAGTCCCCTCAAGGCTCAAACTCTGGATACAACACTAAGTCTTTTGAGACTAACTACACTGATCAGGAGAGTTGTCCAGAGGAGTTGTCTCAGTACAAGAAGTCAAGAACAAGTGCTCTGAAAGTTGAGGTCAACTATGCTGAAGACAAACACACCCTAAAGAATTGCAAATCAACATGCTAAGATCACCTTGAAGTGAAGCAAAGGGTATGAGCCAAGTCATCTGAAGAAGAGCAAGCCAACCTTGCTGATAAGCAAGACTGCTGATAGTGATAAGGAGAGTTGTCCAAATGATGAGGAATGTTGTCCTATCAATGGAACAACCTTCATAAGACATGTCCATATTCTTACAAAAGAATCTGAATGTCAGATATTGGAAAGAGTGCTGCAGAATGAAGACAAAGCTCTTACAGCCGTTTATTTCCCAAATGAGGACATGTCACTATCAAGATTCTGTCTTCAAAGTTGAAGAACTAAAAGAAGACATTTATGGACATTGGAGGCTGCCTCTCCAACGGGCAAATCCTTCATTTGTCTATAAATACAGAAGTGTGAAGACCATTTGAAAGCATCCAACTAGCATCCAACTTCAACCTCAACCAAGCACATATAATCTCAAGTTCTTACAAACTAGAGTGCTTTCAAAGCTTTCAAAGACTATCTTAGTCTTCAAACACTTCATCTAAGCTGTACTACATTGTATATCCATACACAAGCTTAGAGAGATATCCTATCCTTATACACTGATCTTCATTGTAAAGGATATCTCATTAGTTGGAACCTTACTTCAATCCTCATATCTTTCAAGAGTGAAAGTGAGAAGGTTGTAGTAGTAGAAGTGGTAGGAGCTGACTGTTGAGAGAAGAACAGTTCAGTTCTGAGTTGAGAAGAGGGTACTAGGACTCTAGACATCCTAGGGATCAATTCACCAAGAGTGGTGTTCTTGATCAAGTGCACCTTGGCACTATAAAACAAGTTAATTCCAAGAGTGAAGGAATTATCCTGTTAAATCAGGGAAAGTGGATGTAGGAGCTTGAGTCTCTGAACCACTATAAACTCTTGTGTTGATTTACTTTCAAGTACTTTCATACACTCAACACTGCACACAAAACTGATCTTTCAAAGGATAAACATTCAAAGACTGTGCAAAACTGATTTGGACAAGTTCCCTGAAACTGGACTGTATTGAATTGACCAAGTGATTTCAGAATCTAAAGGAGTTTAAACTAAAAGGGCCAACCATTATTCCGCACATATAACTCCCCTAGATAGTTATTCAACTAAGTACTCAATAGTACTTAGTAGTCTGATTATCTTAGAAGAGTTAATCATCTTCAGCAGAGTTGTCCAAGACAACCTTGCTGAGCTCTGGTTTGATCAAGTTAGAAAAGAATTTGAATACAAGTGTATCCCCCCCCCCCATACACTTGTTATATACTCCTTTCAGGACCAACACCATGCATTCTCAAATCGAAACATTGGCTGGGCAACCCGAACCCATCTCAATATTATTGCATCGACAGTTAACGCAATGACCCTATGATCCGATCCAAAAAAACTCAAATGATCAACCTTAATTGACTCAAAAAGACTCATCCATTCTCTTGTTGCAACAAATCTATCCAACCTTTCTTTGATGTTAAAAGGTTGTCTCCTCTTATTTGTCCAAGTAAACATGGGACCTTTATATCCCAAATCATGTAGTCCCAACTCATTTAGAGTTGTACGAAAGCCTTCCATATTCTTTCGGATTGTATTATTCATGACACCCCCTATTTTCTCATCATAAGACAGGAATTGATTAAAATCACCTCCCACCATCCAAGGTTTTTCTAAATCATGTGTTCCTCGAATTCGTTTTAAAAGCTCGAACGAATTCCTACGTAAATGACAATTTGGGTTTCCTTGAAAACCCGTATAATACCATGATAAGCCGTTCCAAGTGATACATGTATCGATATGATCACAAGAAAAGGATTTAACGCAAACATCAACATCACTTGTAGCAAACAGGATTAAGCCACATTTCATTCCAACTGCATCAACTACAAAACAGGAATGAAAATTCAACAAGGTCCTCCATGATCTAACAATCCTAGCAGGGACCTTTGATTCCAAAACAAAAAAGACAAAGGGTTTATTTAAGGCAACAACACGCCTAATCTTATGGAACGCATTCGGCCCCTTTAAACCTCTTGTGTTCCAAGATAAAAGTTTCATACAGTGTCGCGGATCTGGGAGTTCCCAGATGCCGCCATATTCGAGCTCGTAACATCTTCATCACTCTTATGCCTCTTCCCAGTCGAGCTCATCGTACCATCTTCATCCCCATTAGCTGTTTCGTCCTCCCTTGCTTCCACTATTCTCAATACATTGTGCGTCGGGCGTCCCCGCTTCCTTGGTCCTCTCGCATCCTTCCTCATTTGGGCATACACTTCAGAATTTAGCACGTCCTGCACCTTACCCTTTAGCTTTAGCTCCACCATCGGACCTTTTCCAGCCCCCACTCCTTCCCGCACCTGTTTTCCTTTCCCTTTTCCTGTACCTGCAAGTTTTCTCGAGTAATATTCATTCTCATGTTCTTCCATAGTCCTCCAGCAGTCTCCCATCTGATCGTCTTTATACTGATCATGGTTCCTCAGCACAGATTCCACAAAGCCCCCAACATCGTCCTCCTGTGCGTTTTGTTGCCCAACTATCTCCAAACCCCCCACTGCTGGATTTGAGACAATAACCAAAGCTGAGGCAGAAGCTCCCATATGTTCTTTCTGCTGAAAATCCTGCGGCTGAGGTGGGCTCAAAGGATGTGCCTTAAGAAACTCGTACAAGTCAGGATCGAGCCCCTTCTGCCCCTCCGCCCTCAACCAAAGTGGATAGTTTTTCAAGCCATTATACTCAGTACCATAATCAACATATCGTTCAGGACAATCTTTTTCCACATGAGTAACAACTCCACAATAATAACAGAAATCACCCAGCTTTTCATACCTTAGAGGGAGAGTGATGAGTTCATCCTTTATCAGGATATGAGTGTTTCTATGCAGTGGTTTGTGAATGTCCAGCAAGACCCGAACTCTCAAACATCTCCCCCACGCTATTGCTCCATCTGGGCAGTCAAGCTCGATAACATCTCCAAATTTAGCCCCTAGACGGAAAGCTATCTGGCGGGTCATCGCATAGATCGGAAGGCCATGAACTTGAATCCACAAAGGAATGTTGTTTATCACCAAATCCTTTGGTTGCTCATCCCCTCGAAGTCTGGACAGAACCAGCATTGGTCCCCCCATGAACCAGGGCTGCCGGTAAAACACCTTGCTACATTCGACCTCCTTTTCAAACTCGAACATAAAGTAACCTTCACCCATGGGAGAAATACGAACCATGCCCTCCACTTTCCATATTTTCTTCAGTGTCGCGAGAGTTTCCTTCATACTGGTAGACTTACGGATCGTAAACCTTCTGAGAAGAGCATTTCGAGGAAAGATGAGTTCCTCGTCTGCCACTTTCAGCGGGGTTTCTTCAGTATCAGAGAGTTTAACTTTACGGAGGGGCTCGTTTAAGTGGTCTGCCATGGCAGAAGCACGATTGAAGAGATAGATGAAAAGAACAATGAGGTTTGTGATTCCAAACCCAAAAATCACCCAATTTATAGGCCGTCCGGCCACTGCACTGACCAATGCCATTTCACGGCGTGCTGCACACAAAACTCACAAACCAAGAAAAAACCACCACAGCTATCTGGGATAATGAATCGACGCTTTGGAAGTGTCCAAATTCGTCTCCGAAAACTAGGGCTTAAACTCTAGAGTTTTGGGGAAAAGAATTGCTCACCATTGATTGGGGCAGAAGAATTAAACTCATACGCTAAACAAAGATTTGGGTAAAGAAGGAGATTTAATGCAATGATTAAGATTTTGGATGCTGATCCAAATCGTGCAAGAAGAACACTTTTTACTTTCTGGGGAATCGCACCTCACAAAGGTGTAAATCGCCCCTACTTCGGAAAAAATCGCCTCAACCTGGCGCGTGAACTCCCATGAGAACCCAAAGGAAATAGAGTATTATGCGCTTTTAATATGGTGTTTAACATAATAATTTGTGCACTAATTACATGGAAAAACAAAAGTCGTAGGCACCAAACACATTATTTTGTATTCATCGAAAAACACTATATCAAATTCAGAGTAGTATGTGTACTAATTGTGACAAGTAGTATTACTTTTATAGTGCGAGTATTATTCTATATATATAGTATGTCAAAAAATTTCGAGACAGTTTCAAACGAGACGTGTCTCAATTACTATACAAATATAACCCATAAAATTATATGGCTCAAATTTAATTATGTCTAAATTAATAAAGTTGAGCATTGTCTCATTTATAAGATACTTTCATAGTACTCTAGTAAATAACATTCGTCTCATACATGAGACTATCTTATACTAGTATTTATCTTTTATAAATGGATAAAAATATGATGAAGTTTGAATCAAATTCTTTTTTTTTTTTTATGTGTGATAGATATTAATTAGGAAAAAAATTAATAAATTAATACGTAAAATGCAGATGTTCACCTCATACACAAATTTGTCGATATATTTCTGTATTCGCCAGCAATTAGCGGTTAAAATGATTTTCAATACTTCATGTTTACAACAGCAACTAGAAGCTCGAATTCTTTCTCCCCTAAATTCACAGCCCCCTTTTCATTCGCAAAATTCAGCCCTATTATTGAAATTGAAATTGTATAATCGAGTTGCAAGCTAGGCTCGCAGTTCAATTTGCCATTTCTCTAACAGAATCTGGTGGATTTCAGTTAAACCAGCGCAAATCCATTTCCGAGTCGGAAGAAGACTCCGTTCAGGTTCAGAATAGCAATTCAATGATAACTCGATCGAAACTCGTTGAGCAACTCAGAGATTACCAGATCCGATCACAGCACAAGTGCCCTGCTCTCACCGTCTTCTCTCCCAAACCCCTTCTTTCCACCTGGTATGTACGTTCGCAAGTTTATTTACCTCTATTACCGACTGCAATTTATTCAGAAGAGGAATTTGGCTCATACATATCCGTCATGTTGAATTTTTCGTATAATAAGTTGCAATTTGAAATGTTGATCTCAATCTTCAATTTGGGGATTAATACTATACGTCGGTTTAGAATCAAATTACTTGCGTGATTTCCCTGGAAAGAGCTGACTTATATCTGCTATTACAGTGCATACTGTGGATTATTTATATATACTAGTTCTTTAGAGAAAACCGCGAACAACCTTTTGACATTTATGCAATGTAATTAGGACATTTTAATTTTTGCAATATCATATATTATACTCCTATATATCATTGCACAGGGTATCATGATCAATTTAAAAAAAAAAAAAAAGTTAAAAGAATGTGAATTTATTTGCAATTTCCCTGTTAATTTATTAGCATATGATAGTGAGCTAACTAGTAGTGGAATACTATAGTAAACAAGCCAGTACAGCAGAAATGTTGAAGTTACATTTCTAAAGAGTTAAATTTGTAGGAACATATAATCTCATGAAGAAGTAATAACCTAGGATACCAGAAAGCAATCTGTCCTAACTCCTAAGCAATGATGAATTTGTGAACACATTTTTTAAACAATGTTAACAATCAGAACAAGATTGCTATGGTTTCCCTTTCTTGATTTCCTGGTATGTTGGATAAACTTTTTTTCCTCTTACCCCGCATTTATTGTTTGATCGTTTCAACTTTGAGACATTGAAAAAATGGTGTTCACATCTTTATAAATTTTATTGCTGAAATCCTTTATATATTTCAAATCAATGCACTTCTTAAGGGAACTTGGTTTCATTTTACTTATTCTTGTTTCTGAATGCCTCTAGATGCAAAAATAGCTTTAAACTAGAAAATTTGTCATCAAAAGGCTTCAATGTTGAATTGCTGACCAGAATGAAAAGTCATAGTTTGTACTTTGTAACAAATCTTTATGTTATTTGAAAGCTTTGCGTGGGTTTGTCAGAGTCACTGCCTGCTACTTCTTTTTAAGCACTACAGCATGATACACACATAGAAGAAAGAGTTTTCAGGCTTTGCTTGTTTATTTTCGTTACATATTACATTTTCTAGATATCAGAGGGCGCTTGGTTCAAAATTTTCAATGGAAATCGTTGAATAGTGAATAACAATGAGAATAATGGTTACATTGTTAGTGTTTTGTTCTAATCTAGGAATGAGTGGGATAAAAAATGATTGTTGGTTGATGATTTAGGAGAAATGATTATAGGAGGGGAGGTAGTTAATCAAAATGAGGTATGATTAACTTATTTTGAGTCTCATTACCTCATATGGACTATGGAGTATAATGAACGTGAATTGATCATCTTCTATTCTCATTAAGCACCCAATTAACCTATATTCTCATTCTCATTGCCATTGAAGAATTTTGAACCAAGAATCCCTTTTTAAAGCTTGATTATATTGCATTCGTTCTATTGTCCTTCCTTATCTTGGTAGTCTGGATAGATAATCTATATCAATCAACATTGACCCGTCAGTTACTTGTTAATATTAATTTTAAAACAATTTACAGCTTTTCTCCTCTATTCAATTTGTCAAGCATCTCTGAAATATTTCATCTTATCTTGATTTCTTTACATTATACAGGACTGATGTCGCAGTAGCTTTTTGCTGGGCCTTATTATTTTTTGTTCTTCTAGTTTCATCATATATTACACTTTACCTAAAACACTATTGGGCTTCCTCTGCCATTGTATGCCTGGGCATCCTTATTCCTATTCGTTTGAGAATTGCAAGACAGTCACTTGCACGAAAAAGGGATAGAAGATTGTTACTACCTCTATCCATGTGAGTATTTCTAGATAACAAGGACAATTGGGTTTTCAGTTGCATCTGAAGAGACTGAAAGGTGCAACCCCCTTTTTGTACCTTAGTAAGAAGTATGGAAGGTTTATCTTTTGCATTTTTGTCTTTCACACTTTAAAGAATCAAGAATCTGCCGGAGCATTTTATTTCTCCAAGAACTATTTGAGTAGAAGGTTTAGGTCCAATAACTTTTGCAGCTTTTAAACTGTATATCTTGTCTGTCTCTTTGGTCATCAAATTTGAGGAGTGAGATTATATACTCAATGTTTGCATTATGATATGTAACTTTTGTTATCTGGAACACCGTATCATATAATGTCAATTCATGCCGCCTAGCTTGTACTATAAAAACTTACAAGGGCAAAAATATGTTTTTCTTGGTTGATAAATGAAACTTATGACTGGATATTTTTCCCCCCAGTGAAAAAGTCAAAGAGTTGTTATTGGGACTTTTTAGTGAGAGTGGCCTCTTCTGAAATTGAATAAGTCTATCACATTGCACCATAGTCTTGTATGCACAAGAGACGACCATCTAATGTGATAGACTCAACCCTCCCTAAGCAATCAAGCCATATATGTACTAATTGAGAGTTGAGATTATGAAATGCCTTCTAGTTAATCCGTTGCCAATTTTGCTTGTGTGTTGGATGTTAGACTATTTCAGTCCTACATTGTATAATTATAGTGAGTGTAAAGTTTTCTTTTTATATATGGAAATTGAGAACTTTTATTATTGAAACCCAATGTGAATTATACTAATGCTCACTTATCTTTTTTTTGTTTTGAAAGGAACGCTCACTTATATCTTCACTAACAGAAACTATGAATAATCATTGCTTCTTACTTTGCGCATATTCATATTTGTAGTAATTATTGAATATATTATCTTAAAAATGTCCATTAGACCGATTAAAGTTTTTGGGGGGAAAACATGTACATGTTTTTTTTTTGGCTCTCTTCCTTACATAATCTCCTTTTCTTCTCTTGAATATAACTGTTTGAATTAAATAATGATATTCAATTTACAACGTTTTAGTTTTCATAACATAAGTATTGAAGTTAATAATGATATTCCAACATCATAAAAAGTGAAGGAGCCCAACCAACTGGCTTTGGAATATTTACAATAATTCGAAGTTTTAATACCCTTTCAATTCACTAAGCTTTTCAAATTTGAATATGATTGGAATATACATATACAGTGAGTTTAGTGATATGCAGATTGTCAAACATAACTTAAGAAACACTTGAGGAATTTAGTGATTGCCACTCTAAGAATGTTGGTTTAAAATGTTTGTTCGTAGCAGTTGTTGCAATAGGGAGTATGTTAGATGTTAGACTACGTAAGTATCGTCGACTACTCAATGAGCCACGTTAGCTAACATCGACGACTCTTTCCTAGTTGACTCCAATTCTCAGCTTGAGGTTGCTTTGTCTTTATGCTTTTTAAGTTTTTAACGCCTGAACTTGGTAAAAATGACATTTTCTTTGTGTGCAACACTTAGTTTTCCAGACTTTGTTTAATTAATCTGTCACAAAGACCTGAGCTTTTCATTTAAGTATTGAACCAATAGACAAGCTTACAAGTCAGTTTTCATACTAAATAGTTCACCACTTGTGTACATATTTGCATGGTCATGAGTTGAGTCTATGGATGTAAAAGCTGATCAAACAGCTGATTTATACTGTGTATTATTGGTTAACGTAACATTATTATATACTCCCTCCGTCCCGTATTAACTTTCATAGGTAGGTGGACACGTAAATTAAGAAAGTGTAATAATGAGTGGAGTTTTGAGGGGTAATTTTGTAAAACTTTATGTATAAAGTAAAGAATTAGTTGACTTTTGTATATTTGTGGAGAAAAAGTAATGGCATTTGTGTAAAATTGAGGATATTATAAGGGTGGAGTTTATAAAGGATTTTCCATTTTAAGGGTGTGAAAGTTATTGTGGGACGTCCCGAAAAGGAAAGTGTGAAAGTTATTGTGGGACGGAGGGAGTATATGTGACTGAGACAAGAGAATATCATGAATCTCTTCATAAAAAAATATAATTGGTTGTCATATTTTATTAATTTAGAAATTAGGAAGAAATAGAAGTGTGGGGATATGAAAGCGACGAGACAAGGTGATGTTTTGAAAAGCAAAGCGTGCACAATGATTGTAAAGTAGCTTTTAATTTGGTTGGAAAATAATAGTAGTAGTGGGATGGAATGGAATGGACAAGACTCCAACTGCCATAATTCAATTTCTCCTTTTCTTCTTTCCTCTTTGTCCCTATCCCTTTCTCCTCAAATTAATACTCCTCATTCTACTCTTCAAAACTACCTCTACAATTTTCATTCTCATTTAAAAAAAATCGTGATCTCGTCTCATCTAAATATTCGAATGTGAAAAATTATTTCATTTATATTTATCCAAACTTTGTATGTAATTTTTCTTTTTACAGGTTTTAAAAAATATTAATTGTAAAGTAAAAGAATATGGTAGTAGTGTTTTTAGGAAATACATATTTTCCTTTATATAAGTGTGTATAATAAGTTTGATCGGATAAAAAAAATTAAATTTACTTACAAAGTTCATAGGTATACTTGAAATTATATCTTATTGTTAAAAACTTGGATCGAAAATCTTCTCCTATATCTAAATTTTTGTCATATACGATAGTTATGAGTTGAATGAATAGGAGCCAAGTATTGAGGAGAAAAGAATGCAATCTTATCCTTATGAAAACCAATGTGTAGCCTTGTTTTTTTATGGAACTCTAGTAAACATAATAGAGCCAAATCACAAATAAGATCTGATTTTGTATGGACAAAAAATCATATATATGTGGGTGGCCAGTTCTAATCACTTATATTTTATTATGGACTACGGGGATTAAACAATCCAAACAACAAAAAATTAGAGCACGCCGAATGGAATGAGATTATTAAAAGGAGGGAAGGGGTACGTAAGTATTTTGGTTTGGAAAAATAGGGCTAATTGGCTAAATGATTGAGTAGGAGTAGGAGTAGGAGTAGGAGTAGGAGTAGGAGGTACATGTCAAAGGTGACCCACCCGCACGAGTGCTTCACTAAAATCCGATTTTCTTCACATTGCTTCCCATCAATTATGCCACTCCTTAATTACGTCTTGTTTTTTTCTTTCTTTTAATTTTTTTTTTTTATGTATTTTGAAGAAGTTGTTTAAAAATGTAGATTTAGGGGGTGTATTCAATTGAGATTCTGTTGTATTTTTTTGGACTTTTAAAATTATTCAATCCGGATTTTTAAAAGTCTTTCAAAATTTTGAGGTATTCAATACGAATTTTAAAAAGTCTTTAGAAATCTCTAGGTATTCAACAATCTATGGATTTTAATACTTTATGGATTTCGTTGGATTCTCTTTCAAAAATATAAATAAATTTCACTAATCAAAATCTCTTATAAAAAGTAGAGAGATTCTCTTAGAAGACTCTAAAAGAAAACAAAAAAAAATTGTGTTAACTATGTTCTTTGATAAGCATCACAAATTCTTCACCACCATTATTATCGTGAAAAAAATTACATCTCTGTATTTTAAAATTATGTTCTTTCTTTAAAAATTATAGTATATCGGACACCGTCAATAATATCTAATCGACGTCAATTCCCCATTACGTGGTTTTCGATATCATCTAAAAGAATATTTTGGTGGTCAAGGTTGTCACCCAAAAAAAATAAAAAAATTATTCAATCGAATTTTTGGTATTTTCAAATTGCAATTCACAAGTTCGCTGGATTACATAACTTTCTTCGGAAAGAAGGTCGCTCTGATGAATTTCCAGTCGAATATAAAGAAGATCAAGATTCACCACATCTCGACATGAAAGAGGAAAATTTGGAATTGCTTTCTCATTCTCAAAGACAACTCCAACAAAGAACTTAAGCTAATGCATGGAGAACTAGTATTGCTAACTATGTGAAAATGAGGCCCGAGTTATAACTGTAATGAAAATGAAGATGAGAATAATAATGATAAATAATAAAAAAATATTGAACTAGGTTTTAGGGGCGTAGTTTATGGAAATCCATGTAAATCAATAAAAAAATGTGTATTTCAGAATCCTGTCAAATCTATAAAAATCCATATAAATCAATAAAAAATCAGTCAAACTCTGCATAGAGTCTATGAATTTCTAAATTCACTGACTTTTTAAAGTCCAAAAAAATCCAACAGAATCTCGAATACACCCCTTAATATCAATTGAAACTTGTTCACAGTAACATTTATGAAATAATACAATACTGTAACATTTATTCATACAATTTGTTTGTGTTATGGGTAAAATGTTTTATAAAAGTAATATTATCAACTAATGATATTAGTATGAATTCAATTTTATGTACTCCATTTATAAATTTCACTATGAGAAATTGACAAAAATGTAAGTGGTCGGATAGCTTAATCAAGGATGAAAATATCGGTATCGGTGAAAATATCGAGACCTTAAATTTATGGAAATATGGATGGATATATTGACATCGGTAAATTTTAAAAATTGTAAAAATTTAATAACATAAAATCAACAAAATAATTTGAATACATTTTAATTATATCAGTGATAAATTTATATAAAATATACTCCATATACAATGTTATTTCGTATGACATTTATGGATATTTTTCAAAATCTATCGATATTTTACCGATATTAGGCTCGATATTGTTGTTGTCTACCGATATTTTTAATTTTTTTATAAATATTGATATCGGTGACCCCGAAAAATGGATATATCGGGGATATTTTCATCCTTGAGCCTAATTTGAAATAATTGAAGGAATAAAATAAATAAGGTAATTTTTGGATTTTAAAGTGGCATTTTTATGTTTTGATGTCTATTTTATTTATTTTTCACATTTCACGTTTCACTTAACAAGCTGGGTTGCTATAAAAATGCAGAATTATATATTTAGAGAGGTGGAGAAGGTGAATTGAATTAAGTTTGACCAATTAAAAATTAGAAATAAGAAAGAAGAGGCTTTATAATAAAGTGAAATTGCTTTATTCTCTTGTTTCTTTCTTGTTGTAGTTGTTGTTTTTGTTTGTGTGGATCCAGTATTCCATATTTGGAGAGTAGAGTTTAGTATGTATGATTTGGAGGTAATTAGGAGTGTATTTGTTGCGTGGGTGTGTGTGATGATAGTGGTGCTGTTGAGGAGGAGGCGTCGTAGTAGCAGTAGTAAAAGAAGAGGAAATGTGCCACCAGGAAGCATGGGGTGGCCTTTCCTGGGAGAAACAATCGCCTACTTGAAACCATATTCCGCCACCACCATTGGCACTTTCATGGAACAACACATTTCCATGTACACTCACTAATTCTCTTCTCTTTTCTTTTCTTTTCTTCTGAAATTGATTGGTTGTTAAAAATGTGCAGGTATGGGAAAATCTTCAAGTCCCATTTATTCGGTGAGCCCACTATCGTGTCTGCTGACCAAGGTCTGAACGCTTTTATCCTCCAAAACGAAGGGAAGCTGTTCGAATGCAGCTACCCAAGAAGCATTGGAGGGATCCTGGGGAAATGGTCTATGCTCGTTTTGGTTGGAGAAATGCACAGAGATATGAGAGCCATTTCTCTCAATTTCATGAGTACTAATTCCCGCCTCAAAACACATCTCCTCCGCGACGTCGAAAAGCATACCCTGCTTGTCCTCTCCTCCTGGAAGGGGAAGCACCGCTCCCAAATCTCTGCTCAGGACGAGGCCAAAAAGGTAATCTTCTTCTATTCATTCATTCTTTCAGAATAAATATATAGTGAATAATGATGGATTAATTGTGGTGCAGTTTACGTTTAACTTGATGGCACAACACATAATGAGCCTTGAACCGGGAGAGGCGGAAACAGAGGTGCTGAAGAAAGAGTACATAACGTTTATGAAGGGAGTCATTTCTGCTCCTCTCAATCTCCCTGGAACGCCTTACCGCAACGCCTTACAGGTTACCTTTATTTAAAAAGAAATTAAAATACTACTCCATTGTTTATGGATTATAATTAGTTTGTGTGTGTTATGTTAAAATACTCTAGTCACGATCGAGAATCCTAAAATTCATCAGTGGAAAAATGGATGAGAGGAGGAAAGAGAAGGGAGGAGGAGAGATAGATGATAAAGATTTACTTGGATGGGTGTTGAAGAATTCCAGTCTTTCGAAAGAGCAGATACTTGACCTGGTGCTCAGCTTGCTGTTTGCTGGCCATGAAACCTCCTCGGTTGCAATAGCCCTGGCTATTTACTTCCTCCACGCCTCTCCCTCTGTTCTCCACAAATTAACTGTAATTATTATTACCATTTTAATATTTTTATCCAAATTGCACCTAAATATATTTTCTCTCCTCATTTTAAAACTAAAATTGAATAGTTAGTTTGGATGGTTTATGTGCCATACATTTGGTTAATTAATTGTCAACACTAACTCTTGTTTGTTAAAAATGATCACAGGAAGAACACTTGGCAATTGTACATGAAAGAGGGGCCGGGGAGACAGGAGGAGAATTGAGCTGGAATGATTACAAGAAAATGGAATTCACACAATGCGTAACCTACTATTACTCCTTGCACACTTTAAATTGATAAATGTAATACTACTATAATAGTAATTGTGGTGTAGGTAATAAGCGAGACTTTAAGGCTGGGAAACGTGGTTAGATTTCTGCACAGAAAGGCGATTAAAGATGTTACCTATAAAGGTATAATAATTCAATACTAGTACTAGTATTTCTTTTGCTTAAACAAATTTATTTATTTTGATTGAAATGAAAAAAAAAAAAAAAGGATATCACATTCCACGTGGGTGGAAAGTGCTACCGGTGATATCAGCAGTGCATTTGGATGCATCACTTTTTGACCAGCCTTGCCTCTTCAATCCATGGAGATGGCACCAACATCACCAGGTAATTTACTTTAATTAAGAATATTTCATACTGTATATACAATATTTTATACTCCTTCCGTCCTATGATTATCTTCTCATGTGAAGTGACACGTGGAATAAAAAAGTAAATTTAGTGAGAATTTTGAGGGGTAATGTTGTAAAATTTTATGTATAAAGTAAATAAATGAGTTGACTTTTGTATAAGTGTACCAAAAAAGTAATGACATTTGTGTAAATTTGAAAATATTGTGAGTGCAAAATATATAAAGAGTTTTTCATTTTAAGAGCGTTAAAGTAATTGTGGAACGTCAAAGTGTAAAAATAATTGAAGGACGGAGGGAGTATAAGTTTTTGTGGAGTGTTAATAGTTGCTTTTAAAATAGTTATTTCTCAATCCGATCGCTAATTTATACTCCCTCCGTCCATAAAAAGTAGTTTCATTTGCCTTATATTTTTGTCCACAAAAAGTAGTCTCATACCCTTTTTGGAAATTATCACCCTTCAACCATTACTTAATTACTAAAATTGTCATCAACTTTATTTATAAACAATCACTTTATTCGCAATGGACCCGTAACATTTCTCGAATCTCTAACTTTATCTACTTTATATATTTATTTCATCGTGTTTTTAAAATCTTTATGTCAAAAGCTCATTAATAAGTTTTCGGCTTTTGGCAAGGGACAAAGAAGAATGTTTTACTTGTAAATACTTTCACTCATCCCATACTAAATGCAATAATTAATCAAAATGTTTGTTTTATATTAGATGCAATATTTTCTAAAATGAAAATAAATCAATTATCACTCCCTTTTAACAATCTCTTTCAAATATCTTTAAATTAAATAAAATGTCATTATTATTTTTACACTAAAGTAACATACTTTTTTCACTGCTCTCCCCACTAAAATAAAAAGGACCATACTCTTCGTCTTAAAAAAGTTTTTATCACTTAATTTCTATATTAAAATTCGTGCAAGAATTTAAAAAATCATCTTATTAAACATATTTATTGATTTGATATAAAATTAAATTTATATATTAATTTTTAAATTAAGTTCAATTTTTTTCTACTAAAAAATTTAAAAGAAACACATATTACTATTTATCATAATTTAAAAATTTTAAAATCGATTTTTAAAATTATTCAAAATTCAAAATGAACATCACTTAACTGTTGCATCGAATTACGAAGGTGGGTATACTATTTTTTCATTATTTTATATACTCATTTCGTTCCTCTTTAAACTTTACACAGAGAATGACACGGATTTTAAGGTATATAGTTTTTATGTAAAATTGGTGGTAAAGAATATAAGAAAAGTAAAATAATAGAACAAAAAAATGCAAGAAGAGTAAAAAGGGTGAAGTAGAAAGTGTAATAAAAGTAATAAGCGGAGTGAAAAAAAAAATTGATATAATTTTGGGTAATAATAAAATTATTTATAAATGTGACTCGCAATTTATTAAAAATGAAACCTAAAACTTTATTTACTCCACGTTGGTGAGACATAGGGTGATCTTACGTATGTTTGTATAAAAAACTCATTTTTCAATTTAATCATTTTTAATAGTATACACTTTCATTTCATATATTGAATGTTGTGAGTGATGATCAATTATGAATGTACTCATCAGTCACACTCTTACTTTGCCGGTCAAAAGAAAACTACACTGCTCTTCTGCATATATTTACGTCACAATACCTGCAATCAAATTCTTGCGTCAAACTTTTTTTTTTAGGTTCTGTGATATTTTAAACCACTCCTTTCTAATCGATAAAACTATTCATGAATTTTGGTTATAGAGATTATGAATTATAATTAAATAGGTAGATTAATTAAAAATAATGTGATTAAAAGAGTAATATAATGAAATGTGACAAAACATCTATTAAAAATTGAATGAATAGCTTTTATTAGTGTATTTTTTTATTTTGATAGTTTTCACTTGGGACGTAAATAGTATATATGTATATAATTTTGATATATAACCAGATGTTGAATTTCTTATGGAATCCACTACTTAAAATACTACTACTCTCTCTGTTCATTTATAAATTTTCCATTACTTTTGAATATATAGATTAATAAAATTGATTAAATTAATGTGATTGAGTGAGAAAATAAGATAGAGAGAAAAAGTAAAATATGAAGTGAAAGTGTAAAAATAAAAAATTAAAATGTATTTATAAAAAATACTCAATAGTAGTATAAAAATTGTATAGACAAACAAAATAAAATGATAAAATTAAAAATTTATAAAAAAGAAGGGTATATAGTTAGGAGAGAATGGATGGGGCGTCACGATCAGTACGGATAGAGAGGGAGAGTAAGAAAGCTCCTTCCCGCTCGTGTGCATTTAATTGTACATGTGGATTGTCGGCCTTTGCACGTGCATCCATTATTCTCTCCACACATGACATACCCTACACTCAATTTTTTCTTTTTTTTTTTACTTTCTCCATTTTATAATAATTTTTATATGTATATAAATAATAAACTCACATTAATATTTCTCCAATCTCATTATTAATTGAACATTTATTTACACGAGTTTTAATTTAAATAATTAAAATTATTTATTAGTATTAATGGTGATAAAATTGATTTTTAGAAAAAAAAATCTTTTGTTTGTGGACAAATTTTCAATTAATAATGGGACGGGGGAGTAAAATTTTGATTTTTTTATTATATATATAAAATAAATAAATGATTTATTTGTCATATGTGTGAGTTTAAAAGTAATGATATTTTGTGTAAAATTATGGATATTATGAGAATGAAGTTTATAATTTTTTTTTTTTAAAGGTGTAAAAGTTATTGTAAAATGTCACGAAAAAAAGTGTGAAAGTCATTAGTGGAAATAATTACTTCCTCCGTCCATGAAATGTAGTCTCATACACTTTAGGGAAATTATCACCCGTCAACCATCACTTAATTACTTTATTCACAAACAATTATTTTATTCACAATAAATTTCACAATACTCTATATACTTTTATTTTATTTACATTTTCCTTTAAAATTATGTCTCATCTTAATGAGACTACATTTGGTGGATGTTTCATAATATTTTTTTAGTCATCTTTTTTTTTTGTTTGTTTGTTTGTCTCTTAAAACTGCATAAATTGGATTGATGTGGAAAATAGGAGTAAAGAATTTAAAACACAGTAACCTGTGTTAGAAAATAATTATAGTATGCCAAATTTGTGAATCCATTTGAGAAATTAGAAAACAGGAACAAATTTCATTTATTAATTTGATGATATGAATACAGTATTGAATTTAAGTTGTTTGACATGACCTGTCTGCAAATTAAATAGGGAGGGCATAATGTGCACTTGTTAAAAATTGTATGCTAAAGATAAAGTCATGTACACAACAAACAATTTTATTTATTATATTTTTAAATAATAAAAGGTATTAGTGGATTAGTATTGATTGTTTATATTAAATTGTTTTCACTGAAAAATATTACTTGAATCATTTTTAACTAATACTACTATTATTATTTTTAATAACTACATGATTTGGGTGGCAGAGTAATAGAGAGGGAGATTCAATTAGCCCAACAAGGAAGCAGTTGATGGCGTTTGGTGGAGGACCAAGGCTGTGTGCAGGTTCAGAGCTAGCAAAATTGGAAATGGCAGTATTCATTCATCATCTAACACTCAACTTCCAATGGACCTTAGCCGAACCCGATCACCCCGTTGCCTTTCCGTTTGTCGATTTCCCCAAAGGCCTCCCCATCACCCTCTCGTATCTCTAGCTCCCGAAATATTACACTATAAGTTAATGTCAACTGAATTACATTATTATTGTAGTTTCGCTAGCTAAAAGTCTTTAATGACATGAACATATTAAAGGCTTTTAACTAACGAAACTATAATAATATGATTCTATTATTAGAGGTAAATTTTAGTGATATATGTATATTATAAAAGCTACTCCAATGTTAGGTTCTCTCGTGATGTGAAAGTGAACTCAACACAAACATAAATTACTATACTAATATGTAATTTTGAGATGAATTTGGCTTCATAAGAAAATCGCAACATTTAATTTCTTTAATTATCAATACTATTATATATGTAGAGAGAGTGAGTTATCCTCTGGATTTTCATTTGGCTTCATAATTTTAGGCTCACATATAATAATTGGAGCTGCAATATGAAAAAGATTAACAGATATGGATGGTGACTCGTACAGACAATCATTATTTTTAACCACCATGAAAAAGAATGAGATGCCAGTACAACTGCGAACAGATTTTCCATAGAAAACATAAAATGACCAACTGAGGAAAACAAATACAGCATGCCCTTCCTTTCTCTACACATAGATTGGATAAATATATCTACTTGAGCCCTATATACCTCTCAGTCTCTAAATTAAACTTTATACTCCAAAGAGTTTGATTTTTTTTTTTCTAAAAAAGAGACCAATTAAACACTATAGACAGGGAGTGATTATCTTTTACTTGAGGAAAAAAGAAAGAATAAGGAGAAGAAAAAGTTCTAAAAGGAGAAATGATACGGTTATTACAGTTCAGACAGCAAAGTGTAGTCTCCCCTACGCTAAGATAATGCAGAAAAGGAACATACCACCAAATAGAGGTTTTAGAATGCTAATTTATTTTCTAAACAGTTTTTTTGTTATTTAGAATGCTTAGGGGATATATGGTCAAAATATAAGGACACTAATATTTGTAACTTGGGAGATGAGTATTTAAGAAAATCAATGTGTTCCTGAAATAAACATCACTACTGATCAGCATTGCCAAAGGAATCAATGTAGTATACTGACTGACTGGTTCAATCTAAAATCAATAGTGCAATTAAGTTCATTAGGCTACAACCAATAAAAGAAATATTGTTAATCTGCATATATACTTTATAGAAGAAGGCTTATTACATTTTATTAATTTAGAAAAAATAATGATAGAAACTAAAAAGCATGATACTATTCGCAAAGACAAATGAAATACTATGATAAGCTGCTTTACAATATTTCTAAATTTACAAGTAAAATATCAATATTCATGAAAGATCGCCCAAATTTTAAACTTCAAGCTACTAAAACTATCTTCGGTCACAAAAGAAACTCCAGGACACAAAACGTGCCAATACAAGTATAAACCTGAGGACATTATCATCGCATAATCTTCAAGTCGCAAGCTACAAGATGATTCCAGCTTAAGGTGACTCGATCAACAGTAGATCAGAAAAATCATCATCCCCCCAGCTCATATACGGTTGACTTAGGAGATCGACAAGCTGGTGAACAGTAGCCTGCAGGAAAATCATCCTCAAACAACTCTTTCATTTCCAAATGCTGAAATATGAACCAGTTAGTTATAGTTCTCATCTCACAAATTTACTTTCGTTTTAAAATAAACAATAAGAATTATTACAAAAATTATAAAAAGAACAGCTGAAGTTGCCTTCTTTGAGGAAAATGGAAGAGCAGCCCTAACAGCAGATGGATGTAGAACTATATCTGATACTATCAAATATTGAAACAATTACCAGGCAGAACATATTAATAGAAAAGTTGAAAATTATCAAAGAATGAAGTTTAGTACCATTACTAAGTCCAACTGACTCCAAAAAGTAGCCCACATCCACGGCCTTTGTTTGAGCTTCGAGGCACTTCTGATGATTGTGCAGAAATTTCTCCTCCATTATACAGCTCGGAACAGCATTCAACTTTTGCTTTCGGCCTGTACTTGGGACCTGCTTTGTAGGTAGCTTGACGGAGTTTGTGACGTCACTGAGTGCTTTCCTACCACCAACTTTCCCTTTCCGTCCACATAGGACACCTGCTTTGGCTACATCAGCCTTTCCTCCAGGAGTAGTGATAGAGTTAAGAAGATTGAATTGAACGAAACAAGAAAATCAAGAAATCAGTCCTCAAAGAGGCAACGGTTTATAAGAGTGAAGTAAGAGTAAGAGTACATATAACAAACTAAAATACAAAAGGACAACATAGATTAAAATAAGTTAAAATACATGGAATTTCTAAAATACATGAGGCAATATTCTAGCATATCCTCCCTAAAGAAGAATCTATAACAAAACAAGAAAAAATGGAGTCACAGCATCTCAGTTTCCTTTATAGAGGCTATCCTAGCATTCTCACGATCCTGCTTAAACGTCCAATACAAAGGAGTGTAAAACAAACTACACAACCCAAATGGAACTACCATCATCGATAAAAGCCCTCTCGACAACGCATACGCCTCTCTCCTCGAACCTAAAACCGGATCAACAGCCTTGACATCATAACCGTACATCTTCTCCGAAAGAATTCCCACAATGGGAGCAGCAAAAGACGAAAACGACACTTCAAAAGCACGATCAAATGCGTAGATCATGGTCCGATGTTTGGCAGGGACAACCTCAGCAAACATCGGGCCATTGGTAGCAGTTGCACACCAGCTGATCGTAAGGCCCATGATAAATAGTGTGGTCGCATACGTAGGATAACTGCTCACTTCTTGGGGAATAACTCTAAGAAGGAAGAGGGAGAATGGGATGCCCATCAAAGAACTAAATTGTGCACACATGATTCGTCCAGAGTGAGGGTATTTTTGGGAAATCCTATCTGCGATCACTCCGCCGAGAAAAGATCCCAGCGCGCATCCGGCAGCAAAGAGACCTACCAAGGTTGCCGCCTTATTATGGTCAAAACCTGCAGCCCGAGAGGAATTGCAAGCATGCCTTATAAGGTGTAGTAGGGGTATAACTCGCACTCGATTAAAAAATTCAAAGCTTGACTTGAACTCGATTGAACTTAATTTTTTTGAAGATTTGATGGAAAACTCAAAATACTCAAGTTCGACTTAGCTCAACTCGATAACTGAGATAACACTAATTAGAGCATATTTGTAAATAATTAGCATATTATGGGAAAAATAGTAAAATCATGTGAGTTCGATTAAGCTCGCAAGTGTGCCAAGTCCAGTATTATTGAACTCAAGCTCGAGTAGCTTGAGCTTGACTCAATTAAATTCAAATCGATAAACGAGCTTTTTCCACTGTCCAATTTCAGTCCCAGAAAATTAAACTTTTTCAATTTAGTTTCAACATTAAAAAAAAAAAGTCCAATTTTGGTCAAAAATCGTTGGACATTCAAAACAGTGTCGTTTTATGTCACGCCAATGGCACTTGAGGATTTAATTTAGGCTAAAATTGGATAGTAGACAAGTTATGGGGTCAAAATCGGACATTCTCATGACATAATACTACCCCGTTTTCAATTTTCTAGCAAGTATGGACAAAATTTGGATTTTATTTATTTTAATATTGGAACTAAATCGAAATTGTTAAATTTTTTGGATCAAAATTGGACAATAGACAAGTTATTGGACTAATTTTTTTTTAACTATGAAGAAATGTAATGCAAACATCAGATTACTGACTATACCGATTAGTTCGAACCACAAGGTGATGAAGACGATGGCTGTCCAAGGCACCGAACCAACGAGGCCCTGTAAAACAATGAATTGGAACGTTGGCACCTTCATGATGCTTTTCATGGCTGTCCATGATTCCAACCATATTGTTGCAGGTCTTGTGCTTCTATTGTCTATCAAATTCTCCCTAAAACAACAATGGGACAGGAATTTACTCTACACAATTGTATATTTACTCATGTTTATGGAGGCAGTTCTAGTTTTGGTCATGTCCAAATAAAGAGTTTGCATTTAATCTTGTATCTTTCAATTAGTCTCAAATTTAAGGAAAATGTGTTTTCAGTCCCATAACTTTGTCAATTTAAGGACACTTCACTTTCTCGAATTGAATTTGGTCTTGTTAACTTTCAAAATTCAAGTTTTTAGTTATTTGGACGGCTACAGTCAGAGGCGGATCTATATACAAACTTGGGGTACACCCAAACTGAAAATTTTATATTTTTTTCTTAGGTAAAAATAAATAAATAATTACTCAAAAAAATCTCGACAACTAAAACTGTACCTCTATTCTCAAACTGTACCCACATTTAAATCCTGGATCCGCCACTGGCTACAGCAGGGTGAGTAAAGAGGACTATAATTTGAAAGTTTACAAGCCAAAATTCAATTCGAAATAATGGAGTGTCCCAAAACAAAAAATGAACAAACTTACGGGACTAAAAAATATCTTTTTCCCAAATTTAATACTAGTAACAAAATATAAGATATGGGAGCAAGGTAATCTAATTTGAAATGAATCCTCTCCATTCATTTTCTGTAAATTTGGAGAGAAATATACACATGATAAAATAATGTGTGGAAATGCAAAAGAGTGACACTCACACAATGTGTCTATCTTTCTCCAGCTTTACAAAAAATTTACAAAAAATAAATGGAGAGGATCTGTATCCAATCTGATTTGGATATCAGAGAACACAGAAATAACGATAGCAGCTAACATACCTCTCGGGCATCCTGCTCGTATCTTGAGCGCCGCTAAGTCTTCTAGGGTCGATCACAAACTGATAAACAAGAAACGCAATCAAACAACTCAACGCGCCCATAATCATGAAGGCTAATCGCCATCCAGGTATGCCCCAGAAATCATGACCAGCCATAACCGTAGCAATAGCTCCACCCCCTATACCACCCACCGTCCCAACAAGATTCAAAAAACCAAAGCCAGCACCTCTAACTCCATCCTTATAGCTATCAGCAATGAAAGACTGAAGGGCTGGAATCACTATAGCCAACCCAAGGCCGTTTATTGCTCTCCAAAATGCAACCTGAAAGAAATACTTACTCGCCCCAACAGCAGCTGTAGATAAGGCCCAGCAGAGAATGCCAATTGTAAGAACTGTAGGGCGGTCATAGTTGATAGCCAAAATACCTGCTAAAGGTGAGGCTAGTCCCTGCACAAAGTTGCGTATGAAGGTGAGATACCCGAGATCTGATGGCCCAGCAGCAAAAGCTTCACTGACTTCTTTGTAAACAGCTGGAAGGAGATTCTCATCAGCACGCTCCATTATTGCAGCCATGTTGATGATAATCAAAGATAGAGAAATCCAGAAAAATGTTCTGTTTCTGTAGATAACCCATATCCGGTCAAATTTTCACACCTAAATATAATGGAGTAACTCTCTTGTATACCAGTTGTATTGTGCAACTATACACAACTAATATTATTCAGAAAAATAAATAATACAAACAAAGTACACTAATACCATTAAAAAATACGCTGGAGTTACAGAGTGCACTTGGTGCATACAAGTTTTTGACATTTTGTCAATACTCGTATATAATAAGGGAACAACTGTGAACATTTGGCTAGTACCGCAACAAATGTTTTTTTTATACTGGAATAGTATCCTATTAGTACAACTTAACCTTAGAAATGAAGATCCATAAATTATTAGCACAAGAATTAGAGATGCATATCATAGACAAAATTGATCCATTAAGTATGAAAATATGGAGAATAGTATTTTTAGTCCTGTAGGTAAGGTACCCCTATTTTGGTTACAATCCCGTCAACTTTCAAGAATTGAAAATATTTTGTTAACTTTACATTTTCTGGTAACTGGCTATAGAAGGTGACTCATCTGGTAAACGCTAATGTGGCAGTGTTTAATTTGTCCACATGGCAGAGTCTGGTGGATCAACCATATGTTTCACCTTCCTGGTCTAAAATGACCACATTTTGAAAGTTAATAAAATTCGTGAGTGTTGACAGGACTAAAACCGAAATAGGGATAACTTACCGACTAAAAAAACTATTTTCCTTGTAAGACATGTCTACATGTTTCGGCAGTTTCTTATTAGTGGCATTTTTTCATTTTACTATTTTATTTTGGGTTTGCCCTTTGTTCTCCTTTGACAACATAATCATCATTAGTTCCGCTTATTAACTTTTCTGCCAAATACAGCATACCCTTTCTCTACACATAGATTGGTTAACAGAAATGCATAAATATATCTACTTGAGCCCTATATACCTCGCGTAGAATCAGTCTCTAAATTAAACTTTATACTCCAAAGAGTTATATTTTTTTACCTAAAAAAGAGACCAATTAAGAAAAAGTAATGTTAAACACTAGACAGGGAGTGATTATCTTTTACTTGAGGTAAAAAGAAAAGAATAAGGAGAAGAAAAAGTTCTAAAAGGAAAAAGATACGGGTATTACAGTTCAGATAGCCAAGTGTTGTCACCCCCTATGTTAACATAATGCAGAAAAAGAGTGTTTTAATTACTTGTGTTAGAAGATACCAAATAGAGGTTTTTGACCTATTTAATCATCTTTCTTCTGGAATTACAGTTTACAATATAAATTATTTTCTAAACAGTTTTTTGTTATTTAAAATGCTTAGGTGATATATGGTCAAAATCTAAGGACACTAATATTTGTAACTTGGGAGATGAGTATTTAAGAAAATCAATGTATTCCTGAAATAAACATCACTACTGTCTACTGATCAGCATTGCCAAAGGAATCAATGTAGTATACTGACTGATTCAATCTAAAATCAATAGTGCAAAGTTCATTAGGCTACAACCAATAAAAGAAATATTGTTAATCTGCATATATACTTTATAGAAGGCTTATTATTTCATTAATTAAGAAAAAATAATGATAGAAACTAAAGCATGATACTACTCGCAAAGACAAATGAAATATGATAAGCTTTACAATATTTCAAATATTTCTAAATTTACAAGTAAAATATCAATATTCATGAAAGATTGCCCAACCATCTTCGGTCACAAAAGAAACTCCAGGACACAAAAACGTGCCAATACAAGTATATTGAGGTCATTGTCTACTTGTCTAATCTCAAACGCCAAACTAAAGAATTGAGGAAATAGAGAAGAGATACAGGAGGGAGTAATACTCACTTAGTTGTGCTCCCGCTCTTCTGCACTCCAGATGTGAATAACCTGGCCTGAAATTCATAATACTGAGTCAAGTCGTAGAAATAGAGGCTTTAGGGGTATATCTGAAAAATACAGTAATATCATCATAAATTAGACAAAAACTTGTATGCACCGGGTGCCCCATGCAACTCAAGTATAATTTTTCAGGGAGTATTAGTTTTTTACTAAAAAAAAGTACTGGTTTGTTAGTATTAGTTGTTTTCACTGAAAAATATTAGTGGTGTACAGTTGCACTGTACAACTGTTGTAAAGGAGAGTTACTCTATAAATTATCCTTGAACAGTTGAACGAATTCCACCATTACACCAAGAATATCAGTTTTGAATCATCAATGTAAAACCATGTGTAGAATCCATGAACAAATGTGTCTACAAGAGCAAACTAGTAATACATTTCTCCCTGTTTTTCTAACATCCTACCCTCAGACAAGCACTTTCCAACACACCTGTTTTGTTTCCATAAGGGTGGAAGCTCTGCATGATCATTTTGAAAATGTGGAAATCTGTGGTAGAAATGGCAAGTCCGCTAGAGTAGTAGTTACCAGCTAGCGAATTAGAATAACCGTTTTTTCTATAGGCAGAAAATTCTTATTTAAAGTAAATCATCAATTTAGCATTTCAAATTAAAACAAGAAACTAAATGCTAAATTGATGATAATCATGATGTCAAATGCAAGAATATTAAATGGATTTCAACAAATCACTCCAAAATTTGTTCAAAACGAGAGCTATGGATTTCAAATCCATACCATATCAACCCAAACCAATATATTGGCTACTATAAATTTCAATTCATCATCAAGTCCTTCTATCCAAATGCAAACAAAAATGAAATTCCCTCTTAGGAAGGTATATAATTCATCAGTCATTCCTAAGATCGCTGTCTCCATCTGAATGTCTTATTTTACATCTATAAATATTATCTTGAATAAGAAATAATTGAATGACATCTAACAGCAGATATTGCCCAGAAATGAAGGCATACTAAATCAGAGTTTTGAATCATAATGGCAGTATTAATTGAAGCATAAACTTCTAACTTCCAACATCATATTATCCATTCGACAACACCAAACACGCCAAAGGATAACTCTACACCAGAAAGGCAGAAAATGCAAAGAAAAAAAAAAGTCAACCTCAATATCAGAATCGGCACCGAGTCTAGGAGAAAACCTCCGGATCAAATCAGGGGCATTTGGATTTGAATCAGCGCCCAAAATCAAGCCTCGATCGGAGTCAACGAAATTCGAAACCCCATCCATATCCAATGACTCTCCGGACTCTGCACAAATCTTTCATCCATCAAAACAAACAAAAACAAAAAAACGATTTAGGAAAAAAAATAAACAACAAAATTTAAATCAAAACCACAGTTTTGGTCGATTTTGCAATAAATCAAACTAACTTACGGTCAGTAGAAGAAGAGGAGAGAGTGAGACCACCAAACAAGTGATGGCGATCGGAGGAGTGATCGAAGGAGAGAGAGAAAGCTTGAGATGGAAGATTAGAGAGGAGATTCAGAATGTAGAAAAGAATTAGGAGAATGTTTCGTTGTATCATTGCGAATTGAAACGTGAGGCAGCTTCAGTCTGCTGTGTAGCAGAGCAGAAAGTTGGAATCTGGCGTTTCTAGCAGGGAGGGGCTATAAGTGAAAATAAGCAAAATGTTAGGGGTGCTTTTGTTGATTATGTGAAAATGTAGTAGATTTGAAAATAGAAAAGGAAAAAAGAGTGACATCACTACCGTTTGGGCCAATGAAAGGAGATCTAATGGAGAAGAATCGTACCCACGGAATATAATTAGATGCACATACAAGGTTAGGTCAGACCTCAAATAGATGCTACTCACTTTGACTTTTCTATTGTACTACCAACATTTATGGATGTTCATTTTTTATTTTTTTTTAAATTAATAGGGCGATAGACACTTTATGAGGGAGGGGAGCAGGCTAATATGAGGGAAGAATTAGAGGTGTTAGTTGGAATTTGAGATTAAAAGATAGATTTAAGAAGCTTTATTAGTTGAGTGTACAGAAACATAGAATGATGCGTGAGATGGGCGGGTGGGAGGGGGAATCGGAGTGGAGATGAAAGTGGGTGTGGAGGAGAAGATTGTCGGATAGGGAACGTTTAATGCTTAACGAGTTGATTGCTCTTATTGACAGGAAGGCACCGGATCAACATAAACGCGATTCATGGAGATGGAAACATTCACCACAAGGTATCTACTGCACGAAGATAGCATACGAAAAGATAATGCAGGCCAAAATGGGCATCACTGGGTCGATCGAAACAAAGGTAATATTCAAAAAAACTTTGGCGAAATTGGGCTCCCCGAAAAGCGACGATTACAGCATGGAGGGCATTACGACAGAGACTCCCGACAACAGACAAGCTAGGCGAGAGAGAAGTTAAACTTACGGCTGAAGACTCGAAGTGTAAATTCTGCAAAGCAGCGGAGGAGACAACCTCACATGCTCTGTTCACCTGTGCCGAGAGTCGAGAAATTTGGAACGAAATCAACTGCTGGCTGCACCAACAAGTGATCATTCACATGGACCCAGGTGCGAATTATCTGCAATTTAACGGGCTGCTGGGAAGAGGAACACTCGGAATCGTAGCAACAACAATTTGGATTGGAGTTGTGTGGAGTATTTGGATTTTTTTTTTTTGGAACAGAAGAAACCTTGTACAAATAAATCCAGGAAAATCGGAAAAAAAGGTATCTTCAAGGAAAATCTCCAACTCTGTCACGAGAATTGGAAGATTGTGCTGCCCTCTGCGCCAAACGATGCGCTCTACGATTGATGTCCCGAGCCAAATGTGTAAACTTGCACACTACAAATTTACATATAAGAGTCTTAATACGTCGGGCTATATTGCATTCCGGGGCATAAGAAGGAAATTTGCGATTTTGCGAGCATAGATCACGGGCCTGAATTGAATCCGTCATAATTTCCAGCCTAGCTACTCCTCTTTCAAATGCTGATTGTAATGTCATTTCAATTGCCAATAATTCGGCAGCCAAGGAGCTTCTCTGTGGTGGAATTTTTTGAGAAAAAGAACTCACAATTTCACCTTCAACATTGGTCATAATTCCTCCAATTCCAAATCTGAGTTTTTCACAATTAAACGCTCCATCTACTTCAAACCTATATCCCGTATTTACCTCAAATTCTTGAGATACCGCGTCCTGCACCTCCACTTTTTTCTTTACATTTCTGCATACATGAAGATTCTGGAAAGAAATCAGATAGTCCAAGACCTGTGTCCCAATATTTGTCTTGAGTTGAGGTCTTTTGAGTTCTTGATCATGAGTAATCTGACATCTATTCTTCCAGACTCCCCAAGCCACCATAATAAACTGTTCAAATTCAGAGTATTTGGAATTTAAGAAATATGAAATTTGCTTCAAGGAAGGCAAATTGGATAGACGAAAAGTAGTGGAAATGGTCAACAAACTCAAATTGAAAGTATGGATTGGGAACAAAAATAGTAAAGTAAAGGAATGCTCAATTGAAGAATGGAGATCAGACCCTACATCTTGCTGGTAGGGTGTGAAAAGGGCAATAAAGAGGACAAGGAGCAACAGCAGAACAAAGAGGATTTTTCTAATTTTCTACTGTTAGGATAATGTAACATTGAATCTGGTTCTCTTACTTTTTTTGAGAGTTTACAAGATCAAATTAGTACAATTACAATGTCTTCACGCTCAAACTCTTGATCTTCAAACTAGACAGATTCATATGGTATCGCTGCCCCTCCAATCGCGAGGAAGAGAAAACGAGTGTACCCTTTGCCTCTCCATGGCTACCTGATCTCTCCTAACAATACAAAAAACAACCTCACACTAAGGTGTTCTCCTATCGCAAGAAAGAGACTAAAAAATAGAGACAAAGCTCCACCAAGTACCTATATCTAAGGCCACAGGCCTACTCAAAAAAACCCACATCAAGCACACGAAGCTCCCCAAAGGGATACAAGGCTCCACAGAGGGACACTGAGATCCACAAAGGGACACAAAACGAAACAGTAAAATAAAACAAAGAAACTAAGGACTGTAAAAAAAAACTAAAAAAAAAAACTAGCAGAAATAAAACGGGCTCAACGGGGCACTCATCCACACGGTCACCGTAGCTCCGTTAGGATAATCGCCCATTGACCCCAACTAAAGCCTAGAAAAACCTACATAAAACGAGTGGTGACAGATCCGCAAAGGGACAGGCCAGGGCCGAAACGGCGGTGGCGGATCTGGTATCACCTTGATCATGGAAATGTAGCTACAAAACGATGTAATAGACGATGCCCGATGATAATCGTAGCTTGATTCTAAGTAATAACCACTATTTTATCTAATCTAATGAAGAATCTAAACTAAAATGAAGAACACCTACAACTATGTGAATGTGTGTGAGAAATTGCTTGTAAAAGGAGTAAGACTCTTTCTAAAACTCAAATTTGGTCTATTTATAGTTGGAGTAGAAGTCTTGAATTAATTTTGCAATTAGGCCCTTGAAATATGGCGAAAATGGGCCAAAACCCCCGAAAACAGGTCCACCCGGCCGAGCGGATAAGTGGCGTGGCCGGGCGGACGAGTGTGGAACAAAATTGGGGCTGGGAGCAGGTGGCCCGGCCGGGCGGAACTTTCGTAAGTTGAAATTTGCAAAAATACACGCACGGGGTGAACTTACCAAAAAGGTGGGTGCAGATAATGTAGCCCGGTCGGGCGGTCTGGTCGGCCTGGTCGGTCGGATACTTCGGCCCAAATTCCATCCTCCGTCTTCATCCCTTCATATCTCGAGCTTCCGACCTGCGATTGACTTAATTCTTTTTTTCCATTCCACTTCATTTTTCGAGACGAATCCAATGGTGCAATCCACTCTTCAGTCCAGTGAGTGCAAATGATGATTGAACACTCATTTTTTCGATTGTAATGCTTAATTCACCTCGTATTCCTACAAAACGAGCTCAAACACCTTTCTAAATCAAATCAAGCATATTAGTGTGAAAATGCATGAAAAACTCTCAAAGTTTATCACTAAAACACATGAAATCTTATGCAATTTACAACCGAATCACCCCCCCCCCCAAACTTACATTGTTGCTCGTCCCCGAGTAACGAAAGAATTCAAACAAGAGGTTGTACGATTACAAATAGATAATCAATGAAAGATCTCACGTATCAAATGAAATGAAATGAATTCTTCTTCCTCAAGATACATTCTCAAAATGATCACAAGTTCACTATTGAAAATCCAACTAATTACCCACACATGCTCAACATACAACAACAAATGATGGTGATGACAATATCAAAATGTTCAAGTTCAACTCACAAGATATAGTGTTTCTCTCAAACACTCAAACAAATTAAGGATAATAAGTACTCATCAATCAAATCATGCATTGCAATTGTCATAAGCTTGCCCAAGCTCTACCATCTTTCCACCACAAACATGTTCAACTATGAGATCAATAGGTCTTAACCAAGGACGTAACATTGACTCTTTGGACGGGGTAAGATGAATATGAAAGAAGTGACTCGTCTAGTGGAGAACGAAAGTTGTTATTCAACAATTCAAGCTCGTTCTCTTGAGGTTTACAACCTTCATTCTCACTTTTCATATAAGTTCCTCAAATGCATTCATCTCCTCATCTTTTTCTAGCCAAGTTATTTTCTTTTCAAGCTCTTGGGGCTCATTGTCCCTCTTTTCTTTCTCAAATTTTCTTTTCACTTCCATCTTTTCTCTCTTTTCACAACTTTGCCAATTTTTCTTTTCAAACCAAAGGCACTAAAGCACATGTTTTACCACTTTGTTTTTATTCCCCACTAGATTTGGACATCAAAGGCTCAAAAAGCTAAGTGGTTAAACATTGTAGGTTGCCAAGAGAATGGGAAATCAAGCTCAAACTGGCTAACTACGGAAAATCTCTTCGGTTATTGGAAAAAATTTGGCTAAGTGACTTGTAGTACGAAAGATGGCCTACATCATATCTCAAAGTATCACACAAACATGATCTCAAGCAAGAACTTGGGCAAGTTCTAGAAAAGCAAGCAAGGAATTGATCCACTCAAAAATGAAATAAACCGGATTAATGCATCGGTTCAAAGCTCAACTCTCACCGGTTCATTCAAGACTCAAATATTCATTAATCATCACCATACATAACTCATTGTGCATGCAAAACATCCATAGGCAACAAGATGACAACAACACAAACAAGATGATTCATTCCAATCATGTACACATTCAAGGAATCAAATTCACAACAAATCATTATCAAATGTGTCTCCATGATCATTAAAGCTCAAATTGCGCACACACACAAAAGTGCACATTGGTGTCAATAGAAAATATAAAAACGAACATACCCCCCCAAACTTTTTCATTGACAAGCAATTAAAAGTTTGGAAAAATAGTTTTGCAATGATATTGACACCAAGTGTTATCCATACAAATCTACACACATGGGCCACTATCCCAACAATTAAAAACAAGAGTAGCTAAGCAATCAATGTCATGAACAAGAATATAAATTCGACTACCCCCCCCCCCCAAACTTAGTACTCCCTCCATCCATGAAAAGTAGGGACATGGGGATGGGGCACAAGTTTTAAGAAAATGGTAGATAAAGTAGATAAAGTAAGGGTATTATAGGGTATTGTGGGGTCCATTGTGAATAAAGTGATTGTTTAGGAATAAAGTTGATGGCAAATTGAGTAATTAAATGATAGTTGAAGGGTGATAGTTTTCATAAAGTGCATGGGACTACATTTGGTGGACAAAGAATATGTGTCAAATGGGACTACTTTTCGTGGACGGAGGGAGTAATTGTTATGCAATTCCTAAGCTTGGAGTGGGCGTACCTCTTGCGATTGCTATATCTACACCTTTTTCGAAGTTCAAAGTTCCACTTTCGATCTCCAATCGTCCATTCGATCCAAGCTTCTCCAACTAACATAAAAACTCACAACACATCAAACTAAACTAACAAAGCAATAAAATGGACAAAAAATTAAAGAAAGCAAGTAAAAATGGGTTGCCTCTCATTAAGCGCTAAATTTAACGTCTTCAAGCCGGACGGAACTAAATGAGCTCATCGAAAAGGCCATGGATATCGATCCTCCTTCCCATTGTATTTCAACCTTTGAGCTTCAAACTCATGGAGGCTCTCATGAATGGTAGACTTATCATTTGCAACTTTCTTGCATATTTCTTTCAATGCACGTTCTTCTTGCTCTTCCTCCATCCTCTTTTTCCATTGCTCTCCCTTTTCCCCAAGGATGCCCAAGCTCTTCTCAAGTTCTTTCTTTGAATCAAAGTGATCAAGAGGCAAAATAAAATCAATAGAAGAATCAATATCAAGTAAAGTGCAAATTGAAGAGTTTAAAGGTTTAGAAATGCTCATTTCGCTCTCCAACTCATCTTGGGATGCTTCTTGATCTTCTTGTTCTTTGTTGCTCGTGTCCATCAAAGGACATTCCTCTTTATCATCTTCTTCAATCACCATTAAGCTCATTCTTGTGCTCATGTCTTCAAGTGGATACCCCTTTGCAACCATTCTCTTCATCATGTGTGCAATGAGGAGCTTTTCGGTAGTAGTCCTACCGTGTGACCAGGGGTATGTTTGTTGAGGAGGAGGGTATTGATGTGGAGGTAGAGGATAAAGATGTTGCGGTGGAAGGTATTGATGTGGTGGAGGAGGTGGATAATATGCTTGTGGTTGAGGTGGGTAAGGATAAGGATAAGGATAATATCCTTGAGGAGGAGGTGATGCTTCTTCATTCCTCCAATCTTGATAATAGGAGGGAACTTGTTGCATTTGATAATGGTGATCAAAGTTCCTCCAATCATTGTAGCTCACATCTCCATGTTGTGGAGGATAAACCATACCATTTTGATTATATCATTGATTCCATTGGTATTGGTTGTATCCATCCACCGAGGCAGTGAAGTTCACACCTACACAAAAACAAGTATCAAAGCCCACAAAGAGAAACGAAAAACAAGATAATGAAAAAGAAATGCTACTATCAATAACACTTAACAAACTTTAAGTTTCACAAATAACACTCTCTTAGATCCCCGGCAGCAGCGTCATTGACTTGTATCGTTTTTCAACACTTTTTACACGCGTAACAATACGATTCCCACAAGCGTATGGGTCCGATTGTAGTACGTTAGTACGACCAAATAGTTTGTTCGTCCAAGGATCTAGTTGAATGTAAGTGAATCCCTAAAGTTAAGAGTATTCATGTTATTGTAGTAACTAAACGTGTTTGTTGGATTTTCGGGAATTAGATTAACTAAGATAACAAGAATATAACAAAAGAAATAACAAACTATCTAACTTTCGATAGAAAGTGCAAGAGAATGGTATTGCCTCGGGTGTTTTCGTTTTGTGGGTAATTCAATGAGTTAACGAACCAATTGCATGAATTAAACTATGGTTTTGGATTAAGCTAAATGCTATGATTCACGTGTCATACAACACTAAAATAAACAACCGCAAGTGTACGACGTCTATCGTAGCGTGATAAGCACGAGGTCGATCCCACAGGGAGGTATAGCGTAAAAATGTAGTTTGTTAACGTAGTTCTATTTAGATGTGATCGATAAATTGAAAGTGGTAAATTACCCTAAATTACCTACCAAGTTGTCACAAATAAGCAATAAAGAGTAATGTAGAGAAATCGATCGAATACCATGCAAATCAAGAAACGAAAGTAAAACGAATGAAAACTCAAAGAGAGAAGGTGGGTTCCAAGGCAATTGTGACACTTAGATATCCGTTTATGAATTTTAACTCGTTTAAATGGCCATTAAGGTTGTCTTCATATAGGGTGATCACACAAGAAGAATTAATCGATCTCTCGATACAACTAATCCAAAAGCGCATGCAACATAGGCTCGTATCTATACATCACAAACGTTACACCGCCTAAAATAGCCCCTAAGATCATTCAATTCCCTCTCCGATAATTAATCCTCTCTCGAGATCATAATAATATCGGGTTGCATGCTTGCATACGATTAATGGAATAAATCTTTCAATATTATCCCAATTAACAATGAATTAAGCAAATCATCATGGCCAATAACAACATGCTTCCAAGGAATAATTAAGCATACAAATAAGAGACAAACATCAATTAAAGCAAGAAATTAATCATAAACTTCAATCCAAGTATTTACAATGCCTTAGAACCACAAATTATTTAGCCAACAACTAGCATAATGAAAATACAAAATCCAAATGTAAAAACTAAATAAAAAGAAAGAGAACAATGAAGCTTAGTCTAGAATGTGGTAGGAAATGGAATTTGCAAGCTATTGCATCCTCTCTTGCTTGATTTGATGAAGAATTGAGAGAGATATGGCCAAAACACCTTGAATTGTGTGTTACTATGTGTGGGAATTGAAGAATTTGGGGAAAGTGTCTTGGATTTCAAGAAAGAGGTCTTATATAGTGTTGGGGTAGGGTTTGGATGCCAAAATTGCAAGTTGGTCCCTCAAAAATGGAGAAAATGGCCAAAAACCCCCGAGAATAATGTCACCCGGCCGGGTGGGTTCCACCCGGGCATCCCACCCGGCCTAAATACGAACCTTGGGGAAAATTTGGCTTGCCCGGGTGATTTTGACCCGGCCGGATCGATTCTACCCGGGCAAAATACGAATTTTTAGGTAAGGCCGGGCTAAAATGACCCGCCCGGGTCGATTCTACCCAGGCATGCTTTTTCGTCTCTTCGTATCTCGAGCTTCCGACCTCCAATTGACTCGATTATTTTTTTCATTCCACTCCGTTTTTCGAGACGAATCCAACCGTGCACTTCTCTTCCTGATCCAGTAAAGTATGGTTGGTGTTTTGCTCCAAATTCCATCGTATTTCCTATAAAATCGACAAAACACAACCTTTCTCTCATTTTGGCTCAAACAATCATAATCAATGCATAAATCAATGAAATCCACATCAAAATACGCTTCACATGTGCCTAGAAAATGTGTAAATTCCACCCGAATCATGCTATCACTCTTATGTGTAGACCAATCCCTCGTGAGGCTTAGGTGAACACGTGCATTGATTAGCAATTATAGGTGTAAGCACATTAAAATTGCATCCAATCAAATGGCGACACGTGGACAAATATATATTAAAATCAAATTAATTTACTATTTGAATTTTGAGAATTTAATTAAATTAATTCTCGAATTAAATAGTCAAATTAGTGATATTTAATATACACGTTGCAAGTCGGTCAAATTATACGAGTATCGAAATACTCGTAATTTGTAAGACTAAATTTGACTTACCATATATGGAGGAAATCAAATCACATCTCTCCAAAAAGGGAAGAAAATTAAATTAAAACCAATCAAACCAATCAAATCGGCATCAGCCAATAAGAAGGCGCCACGTGGCACGGTAAAGAGGGAAAGTCTTCACTCACTCACCCTATAAATAGGGTCCTCCCTCATTCATTTGAGAAAACAACATAAGAAGCTTTCAAGACTCTAAAGTTCTCTCTAAAGATTTAGAGTGTTCTTCAGCATTCGGAGGAGTTTCAAAGTCGTTCTTCGTGCAAAGCGGTAAAAAAGAACGTTCGATTCGAGATCAAGGTGCTAAGCCCCTCAATCCGGCGTTTCTTCAAGGAAGTTCTTCGTGGATCTTCAACGATCTCCAAATGCGTTCTTCGTGCAAAACGGCCAAAAGCAGCGTTCGATTCGAGATCAAGGTGCTAAGCCCCTCAATTCGACGTTTCTTCAAGTCAAATTCAAAGACGTTCTTCATCGCATTCAAAGGCGTTCGTCCAAAAGCTCCCCAAATCAGCGTTTAATCCAAAATAAGACGTCAAGTCCTTGGATTAACGTTACGAACCTTCAAGTTCAATCGTGGTCAAGATCAAAGCGAGGATCACGCCATAAAACCTTTCAAGTCAAAGTCAAGATCGAAGAGGAGAATCAAAGGATTTAAATTAGAGATTTGTAAAACCACAAAATTTCTCGGTTTAATCCGGAGTAAATAATATTGTATTGCATTTTCGTGTTTTTATATTAATTTCACAAAATTTGTTGTTACAAATTTGGCACGCCCGGTGGGACCTCTCTACCTCTCATCTCTTCTCTTCACCAAAGAAATTCAAAGACCATCAAGATGTCTCAACGCAATATCTTGTTTATAAGGACGGGTCCTTCCAAGATTGTTGATGCCAACGTTGTCACGAGAAGCATGGCGAAGAGATTGTTGTCACATACTTGTTCAGGAGAAAATACTTCAACTGAAACAACTGCAAACCAACCTTAACACTACATTGCCGCAAGTGAAGAAGGCAACTCTACTAGTTCCACTCCCCGCTCCACGTCGGACTCTTCGTCAACCTTAAGTATTGCTCTGGTGATGATGACGAACGCCTCGACTATTGAGGAGCAGCTTGATAGTATCATGAAAGCTATTGAGGGGCTATCAAAACACGTCCAAAAGCAAGACACCCAAATTACTCATCTTATGAATAGGGTGGATAATGGTGACGCGAGTCGTACCAATGGGAAATTAATCGAGGAACAGGACGACGCTGAAACCTCAACCAAGCATCATGCAACGGAAAATGAACCCGCCGCTAAAGATTTGATCATTTCTTCTGATGGAGGGATGGACGTCAGTCAACTCAAGGAGATCATATTAGATACGGTGAAAGGTAGATACGAAGAAGGATTCAAATCATCTTTCACCTATACCAAGCCGTATACTAAGAAGAGTTGACAACTTGAGGATGCCAGCAAGTTATCAACCTCCAAAGTTTCAACATTTTGATGGCAAAGGAAACCCAAAGCAGCATGTGGCTCATTTCGTCGAAACTTGCAATGATGCTGGAACTTATGGTGATCACTTGGCCAAACGGTTTGTCCGCTCCTTGAAAGGAAACGCTTTCGATTGATACATCGATTTGGAGGCTAACTCTATCGATAGTTGGGATCAGATGGAGCAAGAATTCCTAAACCGTTTCTACAGCATAAGGAGAACGGTTAGCATGATCGAACTAACCAACACTCGTCAAATGAAAGATGAGCGCGTGATTGATTATATCAATCGATAGAGAAACTTAAGCCTGAATTGCAAGGATATGTTGACTGAATCTTCTGCGATCGAGATGTGCATTCAAGGAATGCAATGGGGCCTCCGATACATCCTGCAAGGAATCCGACCAAATACTTTCAAAGAATTAGCAACAAGAGCTCACGACATGGAGCTAAGCATGTTTTCTAGTGGAGTCACATCACCGCCGGTTCAAGAGCTTCGCAGTAAGACTTATGCTAAACCTTCAAGTAAGGAATACATTACAGACATGCCTCGAGACTAGGGGCAAAGCAGGTTGACATTGAAAGACATGCGACAGAAACAATATCCGTTTCTAGACTCTGATGTCTCTGGGATATTTGACAACTTGCTCGAAGCAAAGCTCATTGAGTTGCCTAAGATGAAACGACCAGAAGAAGCTGGACAAGTTGATGACCCGAAGTACTGCAAGTATCATCGACTAGTAGGTCATCCGATTCATGATTGTGTCACATTCAAGGAAAAGATCATGCAACTAGTCCAACAAGGAGAAATTGTGTTGGATGAAACCATTTAAAGTTCCTCAAATCGATTCTCCTTGACAAGAGAATAAACTATTCGAGACTCTCAAATCGAGTCACACAAATAAAAGCTCCTTGATAAGAGCAAAAAACTTTCTAAAAGTCCAAAAAAAAAAAAATCTCCTTAACAAGGGAATAAATTGTTCAAATCAAAACTCTTTGATAAGAGCAAAAAACTATCTAAAACTCCTCAAGTGAATCTCCTTAGCAAGAGAATAAACTGTTCAAATCAAAGCTCTTTGATAAGAGCAAAAACTATCTAAAATCCCTCAAGTAAATCTCCTTGATAAGAGAATAAACTATCTACAAATTCAAATTGTAAAACTCCTTGATGAACGAGTTTAAAACGGCATATCAAAAATTAAATTTTATCCCCTTGAACTACATTATGACTTGATCTCTTTGAGGTACGTAGGCAACTTAGAAATTTTCTAAGTACAGTCATTATTCAAGTGAAAAAAAAAAATGAGGGCTGAAATCAGAGATGTTCATCATATTCCAGTTCGAATAATTAGCCATTAAGCTAACGTATTGGGGTTTATTCCATTGGGCTCTAGAGCCCAATGATTCTTTATAGTTAAAAATAAAAGGAAAAGCCCATTGACTAAATTAATTGGGCAACAAAGCGTCAAAGCCACCTGCAAATTATTCTTTTTCCAACTGAGAAGACTCCACGCATACAAACCCTTCTTCTCACGAAAGTTCAGAAGCTGCGCACACTACTCACCCAAATCAAATGCTTGAACCTCACGCACAGAGCAGCGCCGCAAGCCTCCATCGTCATCCGCAAGGTGCGCCGCCGACCGCGAGCTCTCCAACTACCAATTGCATAAGTCTCGCCATATTTTGCCGTTGCATTTCTCCCCACCGTTAGAGCTATAGCAGAGCCGCAAGCCAACATCGCTTTCCGTAAGGTTTGCCGCCGATCGCGAATTTCGTCGCCATCACTACGACGTCTCTCTCTCTCGTAAACACGCCTGCACCGGAAATTCTCTAGCCGCCGACGCCAAAGTGTGCTGCCGCTGTCCAGTTTAATTTTTTTTTCACAAAACCCATCCGATGAAATGCCTGAAAGAAGCTGTCCCAGAAATTGCACTGCCAAGAAGATCGTTGAGAAGAAATCTTTGTGGAGAGACCACTGCATTCTTCTTCAAATTTCACATGATAAGAAAGAAATATAGTGCCTTTGAGGCTAGCCGATCATTCAAGATGAAATCGTTGTGGAGAGACCACTACACTCTTCTTCAAATTTCACATATGAAATTGATAAGAAATATAGTGCCTTTCAGAAGCAAGTCCTTTGATGATTGACCTTTGAGAAGAAACCTTTGAGGAGTGACCTTTGAGAAGCAAATCCGTTGAGGGGAGTCGAACCTTTGAGAAGAAATTGTTGTGGAGAGATCACCATATTCTTCTTCAAATTTCACCTGTGAAATTGATAAGAAATATAGTTCCGTTGAGGTGAGTCGTGCCGTTGTGACGAACTGCTGAGCAGACAATTGAGCGTCCGACGATCCTTTGAATAGACTTTGAGGAGAGACCTTTGAGAAGCAAAGTCTGAAAATAATACAACAACTATGTCACCTTTCTTCTATAGGGTGATTTAGGCGTTTAAGAAAGGAAGTTAGATCATTGATTGATTTTCCATGCACATTGACTAGAATTTTCTGCTAATTGTAAGGCATGATTTTTCCGCAGATTGGAATAAGAGTCAATTAGTCATATTCCCTTACAAGAATTGGGCTTCTAAAAAGAATAAGGGCGCGGTTAAAGACACCCACCGTTGTATTGAGGACACCCACGAGATGAGGACACACACCGTTCGGATGAGGACACCCACACGGAAATCTCAAAAATACCCCTCTCATTTCAAACTCTAATTAAATCCTTATCCTCTCCATTTCTCACATTTTCACACAAAGGCACCCACCTCCCCCTCCCACCCAATCGGCGCCGTCGCCGCCGCCCACCCTCCAGTCCGCGTTGCCGCTCGCCCCCGCCCCCACGGCGCCCTCCTCCCAACGGCGCGCTGTTCGCACCCCTCTTATGTCCTCCCTCCCAATCGGCGCCGCCGCTTCCCACCTCCACTCCCAAGCGGCGCCGCTGCCCACCTCCCCTCCCTCCAGTCCGCGCTGCCGCCCGCCCCCTCCCCTCCCTCCAGTCGTCGCCCTCCTCCCAACGGCGCGACGTTCGCACCCCTCTTCCGTCCTCTCCTCTCCGCCACCATCTCCCTCCCGTCGCCGCAGCGACGCCGCTGCTTTGAAGAAGGACGCGGTTGCCGTCGCTCTCCTCCCAGCGACGCGACCGTTCGCACTCCTCCTCCCTCGTTCCTCTCCGCCACCATCTCCCCTTGCCCGCCGACGCCGCCGCTTCAGGTAAGGTTAGGTTTCTGAAATTTTAGAAATTAGGGTTTTTTTTTAAAAAAATAGGGTTTTTTCAGTTTGTGATATTATTTTCGAACAACTGGTGTTTGTTCTTGAAAAAATTTCAAACAATTTGTATATGTTGGGGAAAAAATTTCGAACAAGATGTCCGATTTTGTTTTTCGTACAAATGAAAACTGTTCATGATTTTTTTTCGGACATATTAAGTTTGTTGGGTAAAATTTTCGAACATTTTAACTTTGTTTTGTTAATATTTTCGAACACCTTAAGAAATTTTTTATTTTATTTTTGTTGAAGTATATTTTTGTGTTTTTTTTGTTGAAGTATATTTTTGTGTTTGGTGTTGATGGTGGGGATGATTCTGTATGAAATGGAATGAGTGGGTGTACTCATCTTCCTTTTTTTTTTAATTTCACACGAGGGGTAAATGTGACATTTTACAAGTTCCGGAAGATGAAAAAATTTTTGGTGGGTGTACTCAATAGATTGGTGGGTGTCTTTAACCGCACCCAAAGAATAAATGGGGGATCAAGCCCAAATTAAAAGGCTCCAAAAGTTATGGGCTAAAGCTTACACGCATAAAAGGTCCGACTTTGGTTTCTTGGGCCACTTGGGCTACTCATGAACAAGTTTGGAAAGGATGGTAGGCTTTCATCTGTATCGGGCCAAGAAAAAATATTGGCCAAATAAAAAAAAGGCCCTGACTATATACCCCTCCAAACTTGTTAAATATACTCCCCCTCTACCTTTATTAATTCAATATACATATAAAATAATTAATTTACCCTTCTAATAAAATATTAGTAGATACACCCCTTCTAAATTAAAACCCTAACCCCTAATTGATATAACCCTAACCTAACTAATGGATGCGCCGTAGCTGCACTACACCGTCACCGCCAGTTCACCTCCGGCCCCCGCCGCCAGTTCACCAGAAATATAAAAAAAAAAAAAACTTACATTTATAAAAAAAAATACATTTTTCGACATTAATTTGTTGACGAGGAGCATTCTTGTCGACGCTGGTTTGTTGACGAGAAGCATTCTTGTCGGCAACTCTTCATCGAAAGAATTTTAAAAAAAAATTAAAAATTTTCGAAAACTCTTAATAAAAAATATACACTATCGTCGACAACTAGTTGTCGGCCATAGTGTATATTTTCAATTAAGTGTTGTCGAAAATAAAAAAAAGGGGAAAAAACAGATGATAGAAAAAAAGAAAAAGAAGAAAAATAAAATGGAATAAACCCTACTTGTGGTTGCAGACGGCGGCGCGGGCGTGTGAGGGACGGCCGTGAGGTGCCGTCAGCAGGAGGAGGAGGAGGAAAGACATTTGGGTGGGAGAGTTGCAGAAGAAGAAAAAAAATGGAAGAAAGGGACGACGGCAATGGATGGGTGGAGGCCTTGGAGAGGAGGAGGCAGCGGCTGGGCGAGCGAGGAGAGGAGCGGCGGCGCTGGGAGAGAGAGGCGCCGTCGCGTCGAATAATGAAGCAGAAATTTAAAAAAAAAACAGAGAGAGAGAGGAGGGGACGGAGTCGCCAGCGGTGGGTCGGCGTAGGGGCAAAATTTGTTGCAGAGAGGAGGGACGGCGTAGGGAAGGCATGGCGGCGGCATCGCGAGGGAAGAGGATCGGCGCCGCCGCGTTGTTGCAGAGAGGAGGAGGGTGGCTGGGTGTCGCGAGGGAGGGGGTCTGCGATAGGCGGCGGTTGTCGGCGATGGGCGGTGGAGAGGAGAAGAGGAAGGGGTGGGAGGGAGGAAAAAGGAAAAAACTAGGGTTTGAGAGGGGTATATGTATAAATTTAAGAGGAAAGGGCAAATTAGATATTTTAAGGGGGAGTACATCTAACCTAGTTAATTTTAAGAGGGGTGCATCAATCGGGGAGTATATTTAACAAGTCTGGAGGGGTATATAACCAGTGCCTAAAAAAAAATCTGGACTTAAGTCAATTAAACAAAAAATGATTGAACTTTAAGTTTAAGAAATTTCGTGCTTCATTCACTCCAAGGCATAAAGCGTCAGTGAACAAAGCACGAGGGGGCATTTGTAAGCACATTAAAATTGCATCCAATCAAATGGCGACACGTGGACAAATATATATTAAAATCAAATTAATTTACTATTTGAATTTTGAGAATTTAATTAAATTAATTCTCGAATTAAATAGTCAAATTAGTGATATTTAATATACACGTTGCAAGTCGGTCAAATTATACGAGTATCGAAATACTCGTAATTTGTAAGACTAAAATTGACTTACCATATATGGAGGAAATCAAATCACATCTCTCCAAAAAAGGAAGAGAATTAAATTAAAATCAATCAAGCCATTCAAATCGGCATCAGCCAATAAGAAGGCGCCACGTGGCACGGTAAAGAGGGAAAATCTTCACTCACTCACCCTATAAATAGGGTCCTCCCTCATTCATTTGAGAAAACAACACAAGAAGCTTTCAAGACTCTAAAGTTCTCTCTAAAGATTTAGAGTGTTATTCAGCATTTTGAGGAGCTTCAAAGTCGTTCTTAGTGCAAAGCGGCCAAAAACAACGTTCGATTCGAGATCAAGGTGCTAAGCCCCTCAATCCGGCGTTTCTTCAAGGAAGTTTTTCGTGGATCTTCAACGATCTTCAAAGGCGTTCTTCGTGCAAAGCGGCCAAAAGCAGTTTTCGATTCGAGATCAAGGTGTTAAGCCCCTCAAAGGCGTTCTTCATCGCATTCAAAGGCGTTCGTCCAAAAGCTCCCCAAATCAGCGTTTAATCCAAAACAAAACATCAAGTCCTTGGATTAACGTTACGAACCTTCAAGTTCAATCGTGGTCAAGATCAAAGCGAGGATCACGCCACAAAACCTTCCAAGTCAAAGTCAAGATCGAAGAGGAGAATCAGAGGATTTAAATTAGAGATTTGTAAAACCACAAAATTTCTCGGTTTAATCTGGAGTAAATAATACTATTGTATTGCATTTTCGTGTTTTTATATTAATTTCACGAAATTTGTTGTTACTATAGGATCTAACCAAATACCATAAGCTCCTAAGATAGTGTCTCATAAACACGTTCAACACGGTTACTAATGCTTATGAGACGCCCTTTCACTAATCTAATAGACTACCTCTAATCGATTAGTGTTTAGTGTTGTCGATCTAAGCAATCAACCCCCGGTCGGTGTAGTCAATTACTATGTGAATTCTAATCAGTTAATCCAAGCTCACACCCACATTCTTAATCATGCAACCCAATACGGTCGTTGAAGTCGACAAAACCAACAATGCTAGCTAATAGGGTGAATTAATCAATTGAATCATGTAAATCACAACACTAGAAACATAAACAACCAAATCCTAAGCTAATCATGCAATTAATCCACAATTACACTAAACACCCATCAAAACATCAACACTCAAGACAATAATAGCTTAGCCCATGGTTCTAGAAGAGAATCTCACGGCTAAAACAACAATAAACATAAAATTCATAATAGAATAACAATAAATTGAAGAAATTAAGAAAATACCAAATTGAATTGTAAAATATATTAATATCACCTTGATCATGGAAATGTAGCTACAAAACGATGTAATAGACGATGCCCGATGATAATCGTAGCTTGATTCTAAATAATAACCACTGTTCTATCTAATCTAATGAAGAATCTAAACTAAAAATGAAGAACACCTACAACTATGTGAATGTGTGTGAGAAATTGCTTGTAAAAGGAGTAAGACTCTTTCTAAAACTCAAATTTGGTCTATTTATAGTTGGGATAGAAGTCTTGAATTAATTTTGCAATTAGGCCTTTGAAATATGGTGAGAATGGGCCAAAACCCCCGAAAATAGGTCCACCCGGCCGGGCGGACGAGTGTGGAACAAAATTGGGGCTGGGAGCAGGTGGCCCGGCCGGGCGGAACTTCCGTAAGTTGAAATTTGCAAAAATACGCGCAGGTGTGAACTTATCAAAAAAGTTGGTGCAGATACTGTGGCCCGGTCGGGCGGCCTAGTCGGACCGGTCGGGCGGATACTTCGGCCCAAATTTCATCCTCCGTCTTCATCCCTTCATATCTCGAGCTTCCGACCTCCGATTGACTTGATTCTTTTTTCCATTCCACTCCATTTTTCGAGACGAATCCAATGGTGCAATCCACTCTTCAATCCAATGAGTGAAAATGATGATTGAACACTCATTTTTTGCGATTTTAATGCCTATTTCACCTTGTATTCCTACAAAATGAGCTCAAACACCTTTCTAAATCAAATCAAGCATATTAGTGTGAAAATGCATGAAAATCCCTCAAATTTTATCACTAAAACACATGAAATCTTATGCAATTTACAATCGAATCAAGTCCCACAACCACAACAAAGACCCATAACAGGAAACGAGACACCCAAGGAGCAGCAGAAACAACAAAAAACAACTAAAATACTATACTAAACAAACAAAATAAAGCAACCTATAAAACAGTAAACATGATCAACAAAGAAATAGCCGAACGGTCACCGTGGCTCCGTTAGGATAATTTCTACGCTGATCCCTCACAAGAAACGAAGAAAACAACTACATAAAAGAAGGGGAAAAAAATGAAAAAATCGGTGCAGCGGCGACGGTGACGGCAAGAACAAAGTAGATCTAAGGATCTCCTTTCTAGATCTGAAAGGACGGCGACGACGAAAGGCTGCGGCAGACAGTGATGGTTCAGATCTGGCACAATAACTCACAGATCTACAAGAAAACGAGCAGATCTACATGACAGAGGGCTAGATCTACAAGAGAAAGAGGTGGAGACGGGACTGTGTGCGAATCACACCTGGAGTGTGTGAAAATCGCACACACATGCTCCATTTTTTTTATATGCTTGTCTCCATATTTTGTCGGGGTATTTTTAAAATATCGTGTAATGACAATAGAAAAAAACCGCTTCCTCGTATGTGTTATTATAAGGCCAAACAAATACTATATGTTAATGTAAGAATTAAAGTAACATTATGCTACTTTAATTAATTATAATTTCGGCCTCTTTCCTCTTTCATTTTTTTTAGGTTAACAAGATTAATACAAATTGGTTAGATAAGATCTTCAATCCGAATCGAGTGATTCACGTGTTATACAACACTAAAATAAACAACCGCAAGTGTACGGCGTCTATCGTAGCGTGATAAGCACGAGGTCGATCCCACAGGGAGGTTTAGCGCAAAAGGGTAGTTTGTTAATTGAGTTCTAAGTAGACGTGATTGAATAGATTGAATGTTGAATTACCCCTAAGATTGCCTAACAATATGTCACAAATAGACAACGAAAGAGTAAATAAGAAATCGATCAATTACCATGCGTATCACAAAAACGAAAGTAAAACGGATGAAAACTCAAAGAAAGAAGGTGGATCCTAAAGCACATGCAACACTAATGTATCCATCTATGATTAATTATCTACCTATGTGGTGTTCATGCTTTGTCTATAAGATTGATCACGTAATAATGAATTAAAAGTTCTTTCGATCCAAGTAATTCAAAGGAAATACCACACAACTTAGTATCTCTACCTAAATTGCATAATATAACCCGATCAAGCTCCTAAGATCATCACACATCTTCCTAATCATTGTTCATCTTTCAATCTCACAATAAAATTAGGTTAGATGCTTGCAATCAATTAATCAAAGTAGATTTCTCAACCTAATTCAACTAACTAGGATTAACATATCATCATTGTACACTAATGCCATGCTTTGCAATGAAATTCAAGCATCCAAATAGAATTAAGCCACACAAAAACCAAATAAGCAAAACATTAATTCATAAACTTCAACAAAAGTATTTACAAGGCTTTAGAATCACAAAGTGTTTAGCTAACTACTAGCATAATGAAATTACAAAATCCAAGTGTAAAAACTAAATAAAAAGAAAGAGAACAAGGAAGCTTAGTCTAGATTGTGGTAGGGAATGAAATTTTCAAGCTATTGCATCCTTCCTCCCTTGAATTAGTGAAGAATTGAGAGAGAAATTGCCAAATCACCTTGGAGTGTGTGAAAGTATGTGTAGGAATTGGGGAATTGGGGGTGAATGACTTGAATTTCAAGAAAGAGGGTTTATATAGTGTTTGGGTAGGGTTTGGATGGCATAATTGCAAGTTGGTCCCTCAAAAAATGGTCAAAATGTGGAAAAATCACCGAATTTGGGAATTGGCTTGGGTGGGGCTTGGCACTCGGCCGAGTGGAGCACTTAAAAAGCGTGCCACGATTTTGTCTAGCCGAGACTCGGCCGAGTGCGCAGTAAAATTGAAACTTGCAGATTCGGCCGAGTTGGCTCACTCGGCCGAGTGCACAGTGATATTCAAAGTTTCAGATTCGGCCGAGTTGAGTCACTCGGCCGAGTTCCCTCCTTCTCTTCTCGTTTCATGCATAACTCTCGCCTCGGGTGTCGGATTGACTCGATTCTTTTGGCTAATCCACTCCGTTTTTCGAGACGAATCCAATCGCGTACTCCCCTTCCTGATCCAGTGAGGTATGGTTAGTGTTTTGCTCCATATTCCATTGTATTTCCTAGAAAATCGACAAAACACAACCTTTCTCTCATTTCGGCTTAAACAATCATATTCAATGCATAATTCAATGAAATCCACATCAAAATACACTTCACATGTGCCCTTAAAACGTGTAAATTCCACCCGAATCATCGAGACAGATCAGTTTAACATCGTTGTCCGCTCTAATTATGAGAAGTGGAAAAATGATTAAATTATTTGCCCAACTTTTCATTCTTAGTACGAAACAAATCTCACACGAAGGTAATCTTGTATCAAGTAAAACACAAGAAAAATAAAGCAAGGATTTACCAAACACCAAGATCCAAGGGCATGCAAACACCGCAAAAATCAAAGACACCCAAGCACCATAAATGGCCAAAATCTAAAGAAACTCAAGTACTACAAATGGAGAAGATGCCTAGAAAAAGCAGAGAAATCAAATACAAGGAAAATAAGGTGAGAAGCAAAACTAAACAGAAAAATAGAAAAAGAAACAAAATCAACAAATCTTTCATCCAATCGATCACCGTAGCACCATCGAAGAGGATTAACTCGTTGATTCCAACTAAAATAGTAAAAAGACTTTCCTAAACCCTACGATTGTTCGAACAAGAAACACCACCGCACCATAGGCGACGAAGACGATAACGGCGAGTGGTAAGTGGTGGATGCTACGAGAGAGTGAGAGCAATGAAGAGCAAGTGCGAGCGACGGTGGACGACAGTCATTCTACATTACTACGGAAAAAAAAAGGAGAGAAAGATGCAATTTTATGCATAAATGAGTGGGGAGAGGTCGGGGTAGGGAGGGGGAAAGGGGAGGAAGATTGGTGGTGGGCGGTGGTGGTTTTTAAAGAGAGAAAATGGTAGAAAACTAAGTTATCTCTTGAAAGTTTGAAAAAATAAAGTATTTTTGCTTTTAAATATAGTTTTTTTTTTTTTTGTTTCTTTATGTTTTATATATTTGTAAAACACCTCTCTTATTTGTATTTGGGTAATTTTAGAAAAAAATTGCTCATATAAAAAATAGAAAAACGTGCTTTTAAATATGTGTTACTAAAGATAAAATATGTTATTGCAAGGACAAATGTATATTATTGTAAAAAAAAGTAACACTATGTTACTTTAATCAATTATAATTTTTGGTCATTTCCTTAAGTGTTCTTTAAATCCTTTTTTTATGTGTATTCTATGTTTGTTCTTTTTCTCTTTAATCCGTGTATTTTATTCACATTCAATAGTAGTGTTTTGTTTATATAGTAACACATATTGATTTTATAGTAACACGGACAAGAGAGCGAGTTTTTTTTTTTTTAATTTGTACATATTCACTTTATTTTAGAATATTTGTTTGACGCACTAAGAATCCACGAATTTTACCTCATTTACTTAAAGGTGAGACTTGCCTTAATTAATTATATTTCACGTACAAAATATTTCATACGAGTTTTTAGAATGTGATGCTCACCTTGACCTTAAACATTTTTCACATTTTTTTTAGTGGGGCACCCCATAATATTTTGCATATCATAAAAAAAAAAAGGGTCTAATAATCAATTTTAGCTCATACTCCACCTTTTATTAAATAACACATATTTTAGCGGACTTCGTGTTGCTTTCCTTCCTTTAAAGGCATATGCCATTTTGCGGACTTCTATGAAGAGTAGTGGCACTTTTGACTCTCGATTGTGGAGCCTAGATCCCAAAGGGCGCTACTCAGTCAATTGCTTATTCTTTCATTTGTGGACATTAGTTAATTAGGGTAAGAGAGTGGCATGTCTGTCCAGTCAGATAGTTGAGGGGAAATGGTGGAATATGGTGTGGACCCTCAATATCCCACCAAAAATACTCTTTTAAATCGTTGTCGACGAGAAGTAACCTCCCAAACCGCCATGTCCCCAAACCTCCTTGGGGGATGTTTGTTTTGGGATGGGAAACCCGGATTTGGGATTTCGAAATTCCACCCCCGTTACAGTTTGAGATTTTGATTCAGGATTTCAAAATCTCATCCTATAACCCTGTAAAAGTCAACTCTATAAATACCTACAAACCTTATATAAATACCTATAAACCTATAATCCTATACTATAAAGTTAAATCATATCCTACATAAATCCCAAAACAAACACAAAACATAAAAAGCATTAGGATTTTGAAATCCACTAGATTTTGAAATCCGAATTTCAAAATCTTCAAAATCTCAAAACAAACATCCCCCCTTGGAGTTTTTTGTGCGGATGCAATCAAGCGAGCACGGCCCATACAATTTTCATATGCCCAACAATTAAAAGAATTTGGAAGCATCACATGCTTTGGGACTTGTTACAAAAAGGTAAGTATCTTCAAACTCTTGATTTCCTGGTTTTTTGACCGATGATGCGAATGAGGGTCGTGTGCTCAAAATTACGTACTATCGAGATTCGGGTTGAAGAATGCATCGGGCTAGTAGTTGGCGAAAGCCCATTATCAATTGCAATCCATTTATTTTTAGTACTGTTAGTATGTTAATTATCAGGCTATTATTAATTGTTGGGCCATGGAATATTATTAGAAAATTTTATTGGGTAATTAGTTTGTTAGGATATATGCATATTTTGTGGAGGGATTAAATCTTATATATTGGGGTGGAAACTGCCGTATGAAATGAGTAGAAAATAATAGAATTCATTTTGTAAAATCGTTTGGAGCCTCGTTTCTTGCTAGTCTGAACTAGAGTAACAAATTTACATGTATTTCATATCGTGGTTCAATCTCATCAAATTGGAGCTTTCATTGAGAGTATTCGAGAATCACGATCGTCATGGTAGAAACTCACTCGGAACACATTGAGTTACTAGAGGCAAGAGTCGATCGATTGGAGACAAATCTTACGAGCATTAGAAATCGCGTCGAGAAGATTGATTATACAATGGGTAAATTGGAAAATATGGTCGCGAAATTATTGCGCAAGAACCCTTCTAAGGAAGGATCGAGTGCGTCTAAACATGCTCAAACCGTAACCGAAAAATCGCCGGTTTGGTAAACCGTCGGTTATGGTTCAAAAACCGAACTGTAACCGAAAAATGGCAGTTCGGTTTCAGTTTTATATTTTGACAAACCGCAAACCGCTGGTTTGGGCGTTATTATTTTTTTTTTAAATACACAATTCTTATATTTTCTATATATAAATTTAAGTTATATAATTTTTATTAAATTCTAGTAATGTATTTTCTAAAATAGGAATTAAAACGAATAAAAAACGAGGGAGAAAAAACGGAGAGAGAAAAAAAAAGCGACGAACCGACGGTTCGTTTACGGTTGCCGATTTCCCCAAATCGTAACCACCGGTTTCTAACAGAAATCGACGGTTTTGAACCGTTGCACATGTCTAAGCGCGTCTTCAAAAGAACCCGAGGAATCAGAAACTAGTTCCGGCAAGGAGGTTAATCCAATGCACAGACATGACAAGGGTGAACGACGCCGACGAGAGAGTCGATCAGGAGATTATCGCAAAAAGGATCTTCAAGTATGGAATGAAGCGACTTTCGATACTGAAGAGGTTTTTGAAGAATTAACGGGGAGTAGGCAATCTTGGGGATCCTTGAAGTCGATTTTCGGCAACCGGAAAGAGTCATTTGATATGTAGATGATACGTTAAAAGCAGGGGAGTCTATTAACAATATCAATCTGGTTAAGGAGACGATATGTTAATAGTAGGGGAGTCTATTAACAATATCAATCAGGTTAAGAAGATGATATGTTAATAGTAGGGGAGTCTATTAACAGTATCAATCAGATTAAGGAGATTCTCAAAAGGGAGTTTGAGATGAAAGATCTTGGTGAAGCTAAAGTGATTCTTGGGATAGAGATCGGTAGAGTTGAGGGAGCAATTCAACTGAGTCAGCCTACCTATCTAAAGAAGGTGTTAGAGAGATTCAGGATGAATCAAACCAAGTCAGTTTCTACACCAATTGACCAGCATCAGAAGCTATCCAATCAGATGTGTCCCAAGAACAACCAAGAAAGAGCTCAGATGAGTAAGGTGCCTTATGCCAGTGCAGTAGGGAGTTTAATGTACAATATGGTGTGTTGTAGACCAGATTTAACTCATGCGATGAGTGTAATCAGCAGATACATGAGTGATCTAGGCTTAATTCATTGGGAGACAGTTAAGTGGGTCATGAGATATGTTCTGGGATTAGTTGAGAAGGGTCTGAAATTTCAGAAGATATCAGATGAGGCAGAAGCACTTGTGGGATTTGTTGATGTCGACTATACAACCAACATTGACACAAGAAAATCTTTAACTGGGTATGTATTCACCTTATTTGGTACAGCTATATCGTGGAGGTCAATACATCAGTTCTTAGTTGCATTATCTACTACAGAGTCAGAGTACGTAGCCTTGACTGAGGCGGTTAAGGAGAGCATGTGGCTTAAGGGGATCTTGAAGGAGTTTGGTATATCACAAAGAAGTGTGACTATCTTTTGTGATAACCAAAGTGCAATACATCTTGCAAAGCATCAGGGGTATCATGAGAGAAATAAACATATAGATGTGAAGATGTACTTTCTAAGAGATATCGTAGAGAAGGGGGTGGTCCAGGTAGTGAAGATTGCTACAGAGGAGAACCTTGTTGATGCGTTCACTAATGCATTGCCAAAAGAGAAGTTTGGCTTGTGTCTTATACTTATTGGACTGCATTAATTCCTATGAGTAGAAGGCTGCTGATCCTGTGGCAGAGGAGCAGTGGTGGAGGCTATTCTTTCGAGGAGAATAGTGTTGTTGTGTATTTGGTGGATTAGTTCGATTATGAGCTAAATGTGGAGAATTGTGAGTGTTATCTCATAACCTCATAGTCGGCTAATGTAGTCAGTTGATATGGTCAGAGATGACTTAGGCCAAATCAGATGAGTTGAGTGTTCAAATCAGCTGAGGGGGAGATGCTTAGAGTTCAGCACAGTTGGTCAGATCAGCAGAGTATGTAGTCTATCAGTAGAGTCAGCTTTTGATCAGATCAGAAGAGTAGAAGTCATCTGATCTTTCTGGGCAAGTCTTCTGATACGGAAGTTAGTTAGTTTAACTAACTGTATTACAATTTCAACTACTTGAGTGCATAACTACCATTTAAGTTGGGCAATAACAGAGCACATGAGTTATTACAAGCGGTTGCTAACTACTAAACGGTTCCTAACGACTGCAACTACCTTTGGTCTTTATCTACTCTTGTAATTGTACATTGTAAAGGCTGACGAGAGGATTAAGTACGATTGTAATATTTGAGTTGTGTGAGTTTACGAGCGAAGTGAGGAAACATCATATTCCGAGTGAATGAGTGTGTAAACATTCTTTATCAATCAAAGAAGTACTCGTATGGTTCAGTGGATGTAGATCACATTGATCGAACCAAATAAATCCTTTGTATGTTGTTTGTCTCGTTGATTACTTTTCGAATTACTATCTCAGCTGAGTTATTTCTTATATCTTCAAGTCTTCTACTTGGTTGGAGATGTCTAATCGACGTTAATTCTTGACAAATAGAATTCATTTTGCAAAATCGTTTGTAGCCCAGTTTCTTGCTAGTCTGAGCTAGAGTGACAAATTTACGTGTATTTCGTATCGTGGTTCTCATCGGTTGATCTCAACTCTCATTTGAGCTTTGATTTTTTTTTTTTCATTATCGCATGGGGAATCTGGCAAGAAAGATGTCAGTTGCAACATGAAGGTGATGATGACATTTCTAAACTGGCATTGCGACAACCATTTTCTTTCATGAACTGGGCTCACTACATTCACAATGACTTTCAAGCTACCTAAGCTAAGGTCAAATTGTCACCGCCACCACCACAACATTTGTCTACGTCTGGCAGGTCGGGAGAATTCATTTAATGGTGTTACGTTGCAGGTTGATGTTGCTTTTGATGAGTCAAAGTCCCGTCTTATGTGATGCTTGAAAACGGGAGTTAGTGCAGCTGGATGTAAGAAATAAAAAATACTGATTCTGTCTTTAGTGCGGAGCTGAAGGCTGTGTTAGAAGGTTTAGCTCACTGCAAGTGTTTGTGTATCCATAAAATCAGACTTTAGTCTGACTCGTTGGACGGGTGTATGCTATTCTGAAGAAGGAATGACTCCTAAGGAATGAATACTAAATGAAATTTGGAGCTCAATGGAGGATATCGTGGTGTGCGCAGTCGGTATCCTAATGTGGTCACGAGTCAAGTGTACTTTGATAGAGGGTCGAACTAAACTTAGAGCCAGGTACTGTTCAGTCCCCTAAACGGGCCTTTGACATCCGTGCAGGGGTTTGTGTCGGAAATCCGAAACCATTAATTCAGGAATTCAATTCAATTCAACCCGTCGTCTTCTCAGTTCAAATCTGTTTCTCGCATTATTCCGATGTCAACAGTAATCGAAGCCTCCCAAATCCCTCTTCCCAAACACACCTCCTCCCTTCTCTACGACCCCCTTTCTACTTCCCTCGCTCTCCGCCATTCCGACTCCTCTTTCTCTCTCTACTCCCCTTTCTCCCCCTTCTCTCTCTCCTCTCTTCCGCCGCCCTCCTCCTACGTCCCCTCCCCCACCTCCTCCGCCGCTTTCCTTCATCTCCGATCATCCCGCGCCGCCACCCCGCCCACCACTCTCTTTCTCACCTCTTCCCCAGTCTCCTATGCTATCCTGCTTCGCTTCTACGTTCTGCGCAACGGCCGTTTCCGAAAAATCAGGGTTGTTTCCAATCACAGGGACTTGGTCTTCGATCGAACCAACTCCGCTGTTCTTTTCAAGGTTAATCATGGGGTTTCGGTTAAATTGTCCGGGGGAATTAATGTTTTTTCACTATACTCTGTTTCCAATTCTAAGATTTGGGTGTTCGCCGTGAGTTTGATTGCGGATGGGGATAATGAGGAGTCGTTGAAGCTCGTAAAGTGTGCGGTGATTGATTGTTGTTTGCCTGTGTTTACGATTAGGGTTTTGTTTTGTTTTTTTGATAATTGGGGAAGAGAATGGCGTTAGGGTTTTCCCGCTTCAGCAGCTGGTAAAGGGGAATCATAGAAAGGAGAAGAAGAAGAAGAACATTGGGAGAAAGTACAATTTAAAAAATGGCCTTACTAATGGAAGTGATGTTTCAAAGGCTAACACTGGAGTTCAAACTGTTGGTTTGGATGGAGACTCTGACATTGTGCCTGCTAAAAGTGAAAAGAACGAAAAACATTCGGATTCTGGTGAGTTTGTGACTTCTTTCATGCGTAGATTTGCTTCAGTTTGCATCTATCTTCACATAGAATTTGTTACATTTGTCTGTCAAGTGATGAAGCTTTTAAGCTTTAAGCCATTAGTCTTCTGATATTGAAAGTAATTCTAGTGTTTAAGTCGACTTGTATTCATATTCATCTTCAAGGGGTCATAATAATTTGCATTTATACAGATTCCTTAATTCATATCTTGTTAATTGTAGTTTGTGATTGCATTTGCTGTACCTTAATCTTATGACTGAACATTTGTTGCATTTGCTATACCTTGTCACTCTTTCAAACTAGTAGCTCTCTGTTCACTGAGACTAGCTCCAGTATGTGCGTGATCTTATAACGTGGACCTTATTTCCTGTAACTTTTTTTTTCCTCCTTGTTGGCACATCTTGGTATCTCTATGTTTTTTCAACATCTTAACATGGTTGACGATTGGCCTTGTTTATCATATTTTTCTTGCCTTCTGCACCATCTCTTCTTAATGAAATTTATGTCACATATAATGCTAGTTGTTAATCCTATCATTTTTTTTTTTACCTTAATACGTTTTATAGCCATTTATCATTTTTTTGAATTGATTATGTATTTTTGTGACTCTGAAGATGCTTGGCTTTCCATTAACTAAAGTTTCTGGTTGTGCATTCCAACTTGCAGTGAAGTTGAGATCTCTGAAATTGAAACAAGTTTCCAAGGACATGGGTTCATTTTTTGTGGCTTTTGAGGATATGGATCTAGAAAGTTCCATATCCATGAAGAGGACTGGGAGATCTGTCAAGGCAGTTTCTATCCAGGCATTATCTTCAAACTACTTTGCTGTCTTAGACTCTGTTGGTGATGTACACCTTTTAAGCCTTTCTTATTCTCTCGAAGGATTAGATAAACCTTGCTTCATGAAGCGGTTAACTCAAACCATGAAAGTCATAAAGCTGGCAGTTTTCCATGATGTTTCTACAGGTATAATGCCCTCTTTTCTCTCGAAATTTTGTAAGTTCAGATCTCCAATTTAATCTTAAATTATTCCAAAATTTATCTTCCATGAAGCTTTGATTACATAAAAAATCAGAACTTTTTCACGTTTTTTCAATTGCAACGTATATGTTTTTAAAAACATTTGCAATTCGATAAAAAACCTTTTACATTGTTGTAATTATAAAAACAATCACTAAAGGTCGTGTATGGAATTGCAAATTTTGAAAACATAAGCTGTAATTGAAAAACGTGAAAATGTCATGATTTTTTATGCATTAACCCTACTTAAAATGGATGCTTTACTATCTAATCGATCACACACACCATTTTCAATTTCTATGGCTAAAAAAGTTTTCCTACCAATTTGCAGTGTCACAAACTATTTGGATGTCAGATGGATGTCGTAGTGTGCACCTTATGATGGTCTCAGACATGGATACTTCTTTGGACAAGACTGAAAAGAAAGACGCCCACGGAAAACCGACTCAAACTTCAGGTTGCAATCTCTATTGTTACTCTATTCTTACACTTACTTGCATGAGAAACATTTGTCTACTCAATTTGACTTCATGAGCTAAATTTGATGTTGTATGATAATGTGCGCAAACATGTCTTACACTTACTTGCATCAGAAACATTTGTCTACTCAATTTGACTTCATTAATGTGCGTAAACATGTCTTCTTCTTGTATTTTTTTTTGTGGAATTTGTGGCAGACCACAATCAATAATTCAGTTACCTTTTTTCTTTAGCTTTTTGTCATTTTATGCATATAACTTGGCCTGTGTTATGCTCGGTGCTTGTATGCTTTAAGCTATGCTGCTGATACGAGGCCTGCTCCTTTCTTTCATATTCATGTTTCCAAAAAAAAGAAACACTAAACTTCCTTGCTGAGTTTAGATCTTTTATTTTCTTTGGACAGCATTGTGTTTCCTGACAATCGAATTTGAAACTGACAAATCGATGATCCAAGAATCTTGATCCATTTGAACCTTAATTCTTTACCCCAAAAATATTGTAGTTGAAATTTGAAGCTAATTTTTAGAAATTTGTTATAGAGTATAGACCTTATAATTGTAAAGATCAATTTAGGCAGGTGGATTCTACTACTTTACTCTTTCTCAACAGCGAGGCACCAACATCCCTCCCGAGCCCACAACCTGTAACTTATTGTCTAAATCAGCCCCCTTTTCATGCTTACAAAAGTAGTCATTAATTCCCTCTTGACATGTTAATTTTTTTTTTTGCTGGTGTGAGGTATCTTCTGTGTGTTTTCACTTGATCAATAATGGCATAATATACTCAATTTCTCATTGAGTTCTTGCATTAATTTTGTTTAAAAACTTACATTTTTTTCAGAAAGGTTTGTTTCTCTCACGTACACAGAATGATACTTTCATGTGCATCTGTTATATACTGTTAAGGAAAAACAAAATTGACAAAATCTTTTACTTAAATTGTTTGTGATTCAATTGTATTTGTTTGATTAATTATTTCCATGAGTATTTCACTGCCCATGCCCAGTGATCTTTCTACTCGAAATCTCAAACATCCTGTATAAAATTGGTATTTTCATGCTAATTACTAATGATTAGAAGTGATTTTGTGGTTAATCATATTAATTCATCTTCATCAGACATTCCATTTTTTTACCTTTTTGTTGCACAGTGCTGCCTACCTACCATATATAGCTCATATTTAATGCCACATTGTTTCCTGATCTTTTCTGAGATCAACATTTGCTGACCATTAGTAGAATATCTTTCCTAAAACTTGCATATGTTTCTCAAGTTTCTTAATATTTCTTCACTTATATGTTGTTAATATTAAACCGTTAAAAGTTGAGATTGTGCTTGTTTTCTTCACTCAAACTATTTTTTTTTCTGTCTTATTTTCCTTGTAGTCACTCAAGCAATTTTTCCCGGTGAAAAGATACAAGATATTGTGCCTTTGGCTGCTAATGCAATACTGATTCTTGGACAGGGTATGCAAATCCTATTCCTATTCAGTTCTTCGTACCACTAATAGGAGAGTAATACTGCATAATCAGCATTTATATACTTTTATGTAGTTGTGTACTTTCCAGGTTTTAAAGAGAAGGTCAAATATTGATTCATGTCGTTTGCGGGTTCTATCAGAGTTTCTGTTTAATGTATATAAAAAATACTACTGGTTTTTTAAATGTTATCTAAAGTGAATAACTTATTAAAACTCTTTGGTGTGTATTTGGTATATACAAGTTTTGACTTAATAGTAAATCTGGTTTTCTCCTGTCTTTTCTTTTTTCTCTTATATGAACTGGATCTGCTTATTTTAGAGAAAAATCTATTAACTTGAAGCATTTCATTGAAAAATTGCACTAATATTCCAATTTTTGAGTACTAACTTTGTTGGCTTATATATAAGATAGAATGCACTTCATTTACTGTAATTATTGGTAAGATAAATCAGTTATGGCGCATCTTACTGTAAGCTAATCATCTTGCGCTTGCTTGTCTTGTTTTTGCCTGAAATAACATTTTCCCCTATCAACTTTTTTTTTTCTTGTGACATTTTTTTTATTTCATCTTTCAGGTAGCATGTTTGCTTATGCAATTTCTTAAGTTTGCCCGGCATTCCTATTTTGAAATTGGTAAGTTTGTGGCATGCTATAACTTCTCTTGTTCTTAGGGTATGTTTGATTTGGGATTCTAAATATAAATCCGGTTCTACTTTGGTATTTTAGAATCCAATTTTTAAAAATCGAATACATCCACCTCTATAAATACAAGTACCATTTTTATTTATCGCTTTCTACACCTTTTATTCTCACTTTACAATTTCTAATAAAAATGCTAATTATTACACTATCATTCAATCATTACAGTTACAATCAACAACAATAATAATGCAAAATCACACTCTTTCACATAGATTTGACAATAAAGTTAAAACCTACCCTATATAAATCTCAAAACAAGCAGACCATTACTATTTATCAAGATTTCAAAATCCTCAAAATCCCAAAACAAACAAACATAAATCCCAAAACAAACATATGTTTGTTTGTTTTGGGATTTTGAAATCTAGATTTCAAAATATAGTTGATTTTACAATCTAATATGTGTTTGTTTTGAGAATTTAAGTAGGTTAGTATTTAACTTTATGTTATAGGATTCATAGGTGTTTATATAGGGTTTATAGGTATCTATATATGGTTTGTAAGTATCTATAGGGTTGATTTTTGTAGAATTTATTGGTATTTATAGGGTAGAATTTTAAAATTTGGATTCTAAAATCCCAAAGTAGAATCGGTGTTAGATTTCAAAATCCCAAATCCGGATTTTAAATCCCAAAACAAACTTATTTTCTCTACTCTTGCTGTTGGTCTCTTCTTGTAGGCTTTATTTTGTTCTGGAACTGGAATGATCCAAGCCACTTCAATTGGAACATGCACAATTTCTTTGTTTGAAATGTGTAAGTTTCTTTTTTCTTCTTCAAGTATATATATTATTTTCCTAAGTTGTTATGCTCATCAAAAAGCACTATTTGCATCTTAGGATATGCCATCACATAATAATGAGCAAGTTATTTGTGAAATTATTAGATGGACGCTATTATTTCCTCTGTACATGTAAATATCATGCCTACTTTGTGTGATTAATTGAAGGATATAATTGCTTTCCTCACTGTATGCATATTGATGTAAATTATTTTGCTATTTTCCTCTCATTCCTTCTACATTTTTCTATTTTACTCTTATTTTCCCCACGAGCTCCCCCACTCATTTTTTCTTGGTTTCTATTGCACATTCATGAAGCACAAACTCTCTTCTTTCAACATCCAATGCTAGGGTGTACTATATATTAAATGTGAAAAAATAAATTTGGGCACCTGTATTGTGTATCGTAATGTAATTGTTAACAATCAATATGGATTAGACTATGTGATTTATCAAAATCATTCATGTATTTATCTAGGCTTTGTTTCAATTTCATTCATTTATGTTTTCACGGCCTTTAAATTTCTCTGTTGTAGGCGTGCAATTGATGCTATTGCGCTCTTGTCAAAGAACACCAGAAATTTGCGGTAAGCATGCTTTTATTAATAATAATCTGACATAATGCCATGTTTTTTTCTGTAAATTTTCTGAGTGTATCCACTTTCTTGGATTGTAGAATTAAATATTTTAAATGCATTAGAATATATCCTTCATAAATTAAGTGAGAAACCAATTCTTCAGGGTTCTTCTAACTTCTAATTGTGTGTGAAAGCTTAGGTGAAATTCTTCAATTCTTATTTCTTTTGGATGCACTTTAATTTCGTAAACAATAAAGTATTGTTTTGGGCGCAACTGATCACACCTTCCACCAGTTCTGACCATACAATTTTAAACATTAAAATAGAGGGCGTTGGATGGTCGAACATGAAATATGGAGCTCTTTTTTAGGATAGAGTTTATCTTTGTTGGCTGGAGATTTTTGTTTTCAAACCCTCATCCTGTTATTACGATCTGCACCTAAATCTCGTTTATTGGTTAACATACACAACATTCTTTATCTACATTACATGCTCTAAATGGATACCTTGTACTTTTGATAACTGACTGAGATGTCATGGTATTTTTGTCAAATGTGCTATAATAACACATTTCCTTATTTCACTTTTGCTTCGTGTATGCTGTTCAGGAGTTTGATCAGCAGTATTGAATGGCACAAATGATAGATTAACAATGTGAATGACGTGGATGAAAACGGAAGTGTGAGCTGTTGGAAGCCATTTCTGGTGAACAGCCCAGGTGTATGGGTGCGAGGTTTATACACCATCTACAAAGCTTACATCTAATACGAAACGAAGCTGTGTGGAGGATATGGATGAATGAGAGAGTTCCTAGCAAAACGGAATGAGGCTTTTTTTTTCTTTCGATATTCTTCTGGAGTTGTATTACCTGGCTGGCTAAGGATGGTTATGATTGTAGCCTGACCTCGTTCTTCATTGCTGTATTATTACAAGGGACGTGTCTGATTTCCTTATATGATATGGCTGAAATATTCAGCATGTATGAGTTTGTCTCTAGAGTTGTGATGTGCCAAAATTTGCACGAGAGGATTGAGTGTCCTCTGAATTGGATATCCCACTCTTCGAACACGTACAATCACTCCAAATAGATTGCCTTCACTTGAAATCTTCAAGAACCTGCAAAGAACACGCCGGAGGGGAGTCCGGCGCGGACACTCCGATGCCTAAGTCAGTATAGGGATTTCAATATATCATAAGGGCTTCAAAGTCTTTGATCTATCAAATCAGGTTCTTAAAAGGTCTCGAAGTATATAATACGAAGTATAATCAGTCTTGTAAAAGTAAAAAAGTCTAACCTGGAAATATACTCAAATTTACCTATTTATAGAGAATCTCCTCTTAAGGGGAGGTTACAACTTCCTTATATTTCGGAGCTACCTTTGGACCCAGCCTTGCTGTGTTGACAAGGTCACCACTTCTCCTCTACTTCCGGAAAGACCGGGGCCACTCCCCCTAGTGGACTCCTTCCACTAAAATGAAGGAGGGAAGAATATTTCTTTGGTCAGTCTTAGTCCGATTCATGTGGAGATCTCCTATATTCTCGGTTTACCAATTCACATCAAGATCAGGTCCTCCAGATAAGTCTCTCCGGGAGGACCTCCAGGAGCTCCCTCCGGAGGGGCTTCCAGAAGGGATTCTTTATCCAGAGCCCCTTCCATAATCCCATATCTTCTCTTTTATCTGATCCTTTATACACGTGTCGACTTCTTATTGAACGACATTTTTAGGCCGCATCATCTACTCCCCCCTACTCTCGTAAAAGGGGTATATCTTTTGTGAGAGTAGAAAATTCCAGTGAGCCTAGTACAGAGGCGTTTCTGGAGAGACGTGTATTATTCTTGCTTTGGAGAGGAATTTCAAAAGTGCTCCCCTTCGGAGATTTTTCCCGCCTTGGCCGCCTGTAATTTGGCAATGGCCTGACTCTTGGTTTCATAACCTTCAAAGAATTTTCTCAAGAACTTTAGGAAATCTCTCCCCCTTTCAAGGAATCTCCTCTGGTTTCAGGTGGCTCGAGGAGGTTTTCCTTGACTTTAGCGAAATTTTCGTTTTCTAAGTATCCATCTTGGGTCTTGGTTATGGGGAGATGCTCCCCAGTTCTCCTTGGCCTCTGAGCCTCTACTTGTCTCTCACTTTCGTTTAAAAGATTTTGATTCATAAAATCTTCTCATTTCATTGATTAACCCTTTTGGGTTTCAAACATGGTGAGGGCTCTCTGGAGCTCCTCGGCCACTAGGCCTTTGAGTGTTTCTCACTCTCATTCTTAAAAGATTTTGATTCATAAAATCTTCTCATTTCATTGATTAACCCTTTTGGGTTTCAAACATGGTGAGGGCTCTCTGGAGCTCCTCGGCCTCTAGGCCTCTGAGTGTTTCTCACTCTCATTCTTAAAAGATTTTGATTCATAAAATCTTCCCATTTCATTGATTAACCCTTTTGGGTTTCAAACATGGTGAGGGCTCTCTGGAGCTCCTCGGCCTCTAGGCCTCTGAGTGTTTCTCACTCTCATTCTTAAAAGATTTTGATTCATAAAATCTTCTCATTTTATTGATTAACCCTTTTGGGTTTCAAACATGGTGAGGGCTCTCTGAAGCTCCTCGGCCTCTAGGCCTCTGAGTGTTTCTCACTCTCATTCTTAAAAGATTTTGATTCATAAAATCTTCTCATTTCATTGATTAACCCTTTTGGGTCTCAAATATGGTGAGGGCTCTCTGGAGCACCTCGGCCTCTATCTGAGTGTTTCTCACTCTTATTCTTAAAAGATTTTAATTTATAAAATCTTCTCATTATATTAACCCACTTGGGTCTCGAGTAGGATGAGGGCTCTCTAGAGCACCTCGGCCTCTAGGCCTCTGAGTGTTTCCCACTCTCATTCTTAAAAGATTTTAATTCATAAAATCTTCTCATTTCATTAATTAACCCTCTTGGGTCTCAAGTAAGATGAGGGCTCTCTGGAGCACCTTGGCCTCTAGGCCTCTGAGTGTTTCTCACTCTTATTCTTAAAAGATTTTAATTCATAAAATCTTCTCATATATGCTCAGTGATCTACAGATCCTTCATCATTTCATCACTCCTAATTTTCAAACTTAGCCATCCGGCTACTCAGGGTGGTTAACCCTCACGCGTTTCAGGATGCTCAAAGTATGCTTATGAATCATATCTTAAATTGTTAGGAAATATGTGCTCATACAAGTTTCCAAAAATCTCCAAATGTTTTCATCACATCTCATAAAATCTTCCAATATTCATCAAAGATAAACATACCTTTTAACATAATTTAGAAAAAATTAGACTCATCACTAATAAAAAACACGTTCTTAACCATGCCTAAATTCTCAATCATTCTCTCGATTCAATAACGAAATTCTCCTAAGTAATTACCTTAGCATTTCTCAAATCAATCATTTCTGAAGCTTTAGCAAATGCTCATATGCTTCGAGGTTTTATGCTCTAAACAACTACGTCTAGGTAACTCATATCATATTATAAAGTAAAATCTAAAGTAAAAAAGTAAAATATACACTTTTCACTTATGTGGCTTCATATCAGCATCTCGGGGGTAGCAGGCCTAGACCCTTCATCACCCCCTTTAAACATCGAAGTGTAAGACATTTGCAAGGTCCGTCATCATGTTCGTCTCCGAATATCGCATCTCAACACCCTAAATGATCTTACTCACCTAGTAGATCTACTCTTGGGTATATCCTTCTTTACAGTAGCCTTGTAGCCCTCATGACTACCTGCACATCCTTCATGGGTTTCTTTTATCATGTAATCTCCTTCGGGAGACATCTTAGATAGGGATGGGTCAACGATCGCTTGTATAATTGGCCACCCAAGATGTAGTATCTTAACCGCAAAGCTCGAGCTTCTCCAGAAGCTGCAGGGGCTGGTCCTTTATTCAGCTCTTCTCAACTTTTGAATATCAAATTTCAGCACCCTGGGGAGGGTTTGGTCAGCTTCAGCAGCTGGGCTCGGTGGAGCTTCAACTCCTCAAATGTTTTCTGATATTATTCATCCCACTCGAATCTGGATCATTTGCATAAGATCCTCTTTGTAGTTCTTCTCGTGTTCGGTTCTCAACCCCGAATACTCATCTTTCTTCCATAATTATCTGGATCATGCTCCGTCGAGCTCCTCCACATTCTTAATTATCCTGGACTCATCTGGCTCACATCAGCCACATCATCACATCTAGGTCCCGGACCTCGGGGTCCTGGATACTCGCCTCATCTCTCCTTATCTGGATCTTGGACGAACTTAATCTGAAATCTAAAATCATATCTAGAATATCTAGGCATGTCAATCACACATAATTCAAAGATATTCAGCCTCATATTTTAAAAGCATGGACCACCATCCATCCTCAATCATGAATTATAAAGCATATAATAACCACATAAACTCAACATGCGGGTTTTCTACTCATACTTACTGAGATCATCAAGTCATTCTCATATTCAGAGCACCTACGCAAAATAATCATAAGAATTCACGGGGGTTGTACTTAATCCAATAAGAAATAACCATGGTTCTCATATATTAGTCACATCAAATCAACCAAAATCATAACCCATCCATGTCATACTTATTATGACCTCAAGTCATCGTAAAAAGATCTACCCTCTCTAACTTTATCAAATACATGTACTAACCGGTGGTCCCAAATGTACTCGTCATTTGGGGATCAGCCCAATAACAGGTTAGGTGTTATGGTCCAGCAACTCGGCTGGTTTTCCATGGCTCCATTCTTTCTTCGGTAATCTTGCTCTCTCGAGCTCCTCTAGTACTTCTAGGTTCTCCAGCCCCTCCTCATGAGCTCATTATTCGTCATAGACCAGGTAAACTGACTCATACCAGCAGCATTATTAGATCTAAATTTCGTCATAAGCCTCAATTATATAATTTAAATATGAAATAATTAAAGAATGCAAATCAAGTCTCTTTTGATCTCAAACCTGAAACCTGTACCCTCTCCAGGACCTCCAGTCTTGACAAGATGATTAGTCTCTCTAATCTCAAATCTCAGAAGAGGATCATTTTCTTTGATCCTCGAACCTCTTACGTCCTCGCGAGCTCTGAAATTCTTCCCGGATCTCAACTCAAGAATATCAACTGTGGGGGTCGGCTTTTATAATTAAAAATAATTATAAAATTACTCCTGAAGGTAGTGAATTGCATCATGTTCTATAACCTCTTACGTCCTCCTTCTTGGTCTTCCTGTCCTCAAGTTCTCTCCTCTTCTGCCCTCGAGGGCCTCGGTCAACTACGTAAACAAATTCTCTCAGATGTCCAAATTGAATCATTCTCTCAATTTCATCCTCCAAATGGTAATATTGATTGTTGTCGTGCCCATATTCATTGTGGAGTTTCCAAAATCGGTCCGACTTGGGCTTTTGAGGACCTCGGTTCCTCGAATAAGGGAATTTCAGATCTGGATGATCTCCAGCAACCTCCAAGACTTCTGTAGGTTCTAATCTCAGTTGGGTATATTTCTAAAACGTCCCTCGAGGCCCAGATCGGGATCCTCCCGCAGCATTGCGGTTTCCTGTTCCTCCGGAGTTTCGGGGAGCTTCTGGGCTGGACCTCCTTGCTGTAGATTCTCTCTTCCTCTCTCCACTAGCTGGTTTCACCTCCAGCCTCTTGGCTTGCCTCACCTCTTCGAGAGTGAGATACTTTTCAGCTCTGAAGATTCTTAAGTTCTCTACCCGCTTCAGGTAATCAATCATCCTCTCACCCACTCTAGTTTTCGGACTTATCGTTTTGTCTGTTTAGGACTATTGGCCTTGATCTCAGGGACCTAAATAGGCTCAATCTTCACTTTCCATTTCCGAGCTTATCCTGAAATCCTCCAGGACTTGGATAGAATCAACCTATAATCTGAAATCTTCTGAACCTGTCCAGAGATCCTCCAGAGCTTGGATAGACTTAATCTGTAATCTGAAATCTTCTGAACCTACCCAGAGGTCCTCTAGAACTTGGGTAGACTTAATCTATAATCTGAAATCTTCTGAACCTATCCAGAGATCCTCCAGAACTTGGATAGACTTAATAAATAATCTGAAATCTTCTGAACCTATCCAGAGGTCCTCCAGAACTTGGGTAGACTTAATCTATAATCTGAAATCTTCTAAACCTACCCAGAGGTCCTCCAGAACCTGGATAGGCTCGGTCTGTAATATGAAATTATATCTAAAATATGGAAACATGTTAATCGTGTGCAAAATCATAATCATCATCCGCGTCTAATCATTAATTATCATCAACGTCTAATCATCATCAACGTCTAATCGTGTGCAAAATCATAATTATATATAAAATATGGAAACATGTCCATCGTGTGCAAAATCATAATCATCATCAGCGTCTAACCATTAATTCTACCACATAAAGTAATCACAAGACTCAACATGTGAATTGCTTACCCATGCTTCTACGATTTCAAGTAATTCTTAATTCTAAGATTGTTTCTAGAGTATCAATCATGTAAGCTTAGGAGAATCATGCTTAATTCAATGGAAAAAATAAGTTCGTGTCATATATGTCAATATCATTAAAATATGCTCATAACAATATCAAATTACTATAGAAGATTTAATACTTTAGGCTCTATCAAACACCTGTACTAACCTGTAACACCGATGCACTTATCATATCTTTGCCTCGTACTCCCATGTTTAGATTTTGGACCTCGAGGCCCTAAATACTCTGCTGCTCGTGGAGGGGCACGAATGTTGTCGTCCTCTGCAGTGCCTGGAGGTATCTCCTTGCCAGGTCCACTCCCGAGGGCTCCAGACGTGCTAACAATATCACCCCCTGTAGAGATAGGGGTGTCTCGAGCCTCTTCCTGGGGTCTCGGAGTAGGTATCTCCAGATTCCCTGGTGCAGCTCTGGGACCTCGATCTCTGTGAGCCACGAAAGCTCTCTCTACAACTTGCTTGATGAGGGCGTTCAATTGATCGGGAGAGATCAGGAGTGGTCCCGAGTCTGGAATATCCTCTTGTTGGGGATCTGTGGTCCGGAACTCTGGGGCTCCAATGTTCCCTGTTATTCCTTCTTCGATGGGGAGGGGATGGTTTTCCTCTCCCAAGCCTGTATTAGGCGTCACTGGCGGATTTACCCCAGAAGGGGTATGAACTGGATCTTTTCCCCGACCTCCCTTTGTCGTAGGCTCATTCGGCAAAGGAGGATTTTCCCCTGCGAGGGGTCTCTTTCCCGAAGTAGACGTTTTGTTTCCGCCACCCATTTGTTCGAACAGGTAGAAATTCGTGAAAAAATCCTTCAACTCTTTCCCACAGACGGCGCCAGTTGATGTGCCAAAATTTGCACGAGAGGATTGAGTGTCCTCTGAATTGGATATCTCACTCTTCGAACACGTATAATCACTCCAAATAGACTGCCTTCACTTGAAATCTTCAAGAACCTGCAAAGAACACGCCGGAGGGGAGTCCGGCGCGGACACTCCGATGCCTAAGTCAGTATAGGGATCTCAATATATCATAAGGGCTTCAAAGCCCTTGATCTATCAAATCAGGTTCTTAAAAGGTCTCGAAGTATATAATACGAAGTATAATCAGTCTTGTAAAAGTAAAAAAGTCTAACCTGGAAATATACTCAAATTTACCTATTTATAGAGAATCTCCTCTTAAGGGGAGGTTACAGCTTCCTTATATTTCGGAGCTACCTTTGGACCCAGCCTTGCTGTGTTGACAAGGTCACCACTTCTCCTCTACTTCCGGAAAGACCGGGGCCACTCCCCCTAGTGGACTCCTTCCACTAAAATGAAGGAGGGAATAATCTTTCTTTGGTCAGTCTTAGTCCGATTCATGTGGAGATCTCCTATATTCTCGGTTTACCAATTCACATCAAGATCAGGTCCTCCAGATAAGTCTCTCCGGGAGGACCTCCAGGAGCTCCCTCCGGAGGGGCTTCTAGAAGGGATTCTTTATCCAGAGCCCCTTCCATAATCCCATATCTTCTCTTTTATCTTATCCTTTATACACGTGTCGACTTCTTATTGAACGACATTTTTAGGCCGCATCAAGTTGTTTTCTTATTTATGTGTGCGCTTTAAGGAAGTGTTGTGCTTTTATAAGATTTCCTCAAAAAAATATAGGCTTAAAAAAATGTTTGGTAAAAAGGAATATGAATAACAGTTTTTTAAATATTTGAATAAGCTATTTACATTTTATAATTAAGCTAATCTAACAATAAATATCGTGAATTTAATAGTAAACATGCAAAAATGAAGGTACTCCATAGTGATTAGGGAGTTAATTCAAATGTTGTGGTTTTGTTGTTGAAAAGAGGGGGAATGGAGATTTTCTGACTTTACTGAAATGAGTGGGTGACGATTTGATGGATATGATTGAGGAAGGTCAATCTCATTTGATTTGTCCTCCTTCCATTCACAAAATAAAAATTGTCAAATCAAACTGATTTACAATATATAAACAATTTACTTGCTGCCATTTAATACAAATTAGTATTTCACTCGTTTGATGCACGACTATGATATTTATAATACTTCTGTTATAATTAATTATTTTTATATATAAATGTACATAGTACTTCTTCCGTTCCACAACTGTTTGCACACTTACCTTATTTATCCGTACCACAATTGTTTGCACACCCATAAAAGGAAACTCTTTCATAAACTCCACCCTCACAATATTCACAGATTTACACAAAATGTTATTATTTTTACTCTCTTTCCAATCACCTTTTTACTTTATCCATATAACTTTATAAAATTACCTCTCAACACTCCACTCATTACATTTTTTTCTTAAAAAGTGTGCCCATTTTGTGGTGCAAACACTTGTGGAACGGAGGGAGTATATAATTATAATTTACATTAATAAATTATAAGTTTATTAGAAAAATTAAGAAACTTTAGAATATAAAATAAGTCTCCACTTTAGTACTTAGATAATATTTTGAGGAGTTTGACTAATTTTAAATGCCAAATTCTTGTATGTACTCAAGTACACCATGTACTTGAGTAGACTTTTATTAGTCAAATGTTGACTGGTGACCACCGTTGACCGGTCAACGGTCAAACTTTAATTTATTTATTTATTTTTTAAATTCGATTTTTTTTTCCAATTTTTTTTTTTCGATTTTTTTTTTTTTGAAAAAGTGTATGTTATTATGATTAAAAAGTGTATCTTTATTTTTTTAATGAAAAATGTATGTTACTATATTGAAAAGTGCAACGTTGTTTTTAATGAAAAGTGTATGTTATTATAATGAAAAGTGTATGATATTATAACTGAAAAAGTGTAAGTTATATATTAATGAAAAGTGTATGTTATTATAACTGCAATGTGTATGATCTATTAATGAAAAGTGTATGTTTATTTAATGAAAATTGTATGTTATTATAACTGCAAAGTGTATGATCTATTTAATGAAAAGTGTATGTTATTGATGTAGATAAATATGTCACTCTCGGAGAAGCCGACACGTGGAAACGAGATAAAATATGATAGTTATGATTAGGTCAATATATTGGAAAGCAGGATTAATACACCCCTGAGCCTAAGTAGGGAAACTAGAGAAATCAGGGTGATTGGGCCTTTGGCCCACATTTGGAGAGTTAATAGCCCTTGGGCCTGAAAGGATCTGGCCCAAATAGGGAACGAATAGTCAATCTTTCTTAACCAAGTCAAATGAGTGGGTCAATCCACGAAGATAGGGGCTGATATGCTGAAGAACCAAGTCTCTAGGAAGAGAGACCGATTCCTTAGGGATTTAGGGCCGGATCTACAGGAATGGGCCGAGAATATAGGGAGAACGAGTCTTTCCCTCTCCGGAGAGAGGGGCCAGGTATATAAGCAGGTTCTTTCCATATTCTTAATTACGTTTTTTACATAATACACACATATCTACGAAATACACACTGAATTGAGAAGAAACACCACTATATTCGCCGGAATTTCCCTAGATATACAAGGGAATTCCTCTTTGATTTCTCCTACAACCGATTCTGACTTGAGCGTCGGAGCTTCTACGCCGGAGCCCCCCTCCGGCGTACTTTTGCAGGTCATTTTCGGATTCTCAAGGAGATTCACTTGAAGGTTGCCAAGGATAAAACGAGTGATTTGATTCGTGATTAGCAGTGCTCGTAGAGGAACGACTGATATCTAAAGGCGTTCTTTTTCGACGCATCAGTTATTATAACTAAAAAGTGTATGTTCTATTAATGAAAAGTGTAAGTTATATATTAATGAAAAGTGTATGGTATTATAATTGAAAAGTGTATGATATTATAACTGAAAAGTGTATGCTCATGATACACCTTTTGTTTATTTGTACTTGCACTTTCATAATCTAGAAAACTGGTGTTAAATTTTTTTGAAAAAATTATTATTATGCTATTTATTTTACCAAAACAGCTAAAATAAAATATCGAAAATTGCTGGTGTTAAATTTTTTTAAAAAAATTATTATTATGCTATTTATTTTACCAAAACAGCTAAAATAAAATATCGAAAATTGTTAGAAGTGGGATTCAAACATGTAACATGATGTTAAGGCAATCCAAGGACAACCACTAGGCCACAACATATTTTGTTAAATATTTTATTATTTATCCTATATATAATTGATATTTCCTATATAGCTGGACTAAGTACACCGTGTACTTGAGTACACAGCAGCCCTACCCATTTTAAATTTGATTTTGATGGAATACACATTTTGATTTTGGTTCTATAAATTACTTAAATTGTGAATTCAGTTCAATTACCTGTCATTACGGGTAAATGAATCAATCAAATCGTACAAATAATTTCAGGAGTAGCTAAAAAAAAGTAGAAAATATTTTTACAAATAACTGTACGTCAATAGTATACAATCTTGAGAGAAAAAATGACTATTAAAATTTCAAACCATTATCAAACGGATCCGATACAATTAACCAAAGACGAAATAGAAAATAGAGGGAAGAAAAACACAAAGAATGCAATGATCACACACTTACATATTCAATACCCATGCTAAACTTCATATTAGAAAAAAAAACTTCCATATATATTAAAAAATATGGGCTAGAAAACCGGACCAATAAAAAACTATCTTATCTTATTTTAATACTTTATATTTGTGAGAATATAATGACACACGCTGTCACAATTTCAACACTCTATCACAATCTCTCTTTCACCAAAATCGTCTATTTCAAAATTCTACATTCTCAGACATTCTGATTAAAAAAATCTATTTTTCTTATTTTTATCTTAAAATAATAATTTTAATATTATTATTCATAATTATTATTTTTAAATTTGAAATCATTTTAATCTTATCTTCTAATATTCAAATTTAAATGAAACAAAATTATATTTCACTCTATTTTCTTCAATTTTTTTTTACAATTTTCTTAAATTTTCCTTTTTTTTTTTCAATTATTTTATTTAAAATTTTTCTTTTATTTTTTTTTGGTTCTCTCTCATTTTTCTCTTTATCCACCGTTTTTTACTTAATTATTTTATTTTACTTATTTTTACTTTTACAATTTTCTTAAATTTCTATCATTTTTTCAATTATTTTCATGTTCTCTCCTCCCTCTCTTTCCCTTTTAATTTACAGTTTCTTAAATTATTTTTTCCGAAACGGTACAATAATAGGTCACATCGAATATTTTTATTATCTCAATAAAGAAAATATGTGTATATATTATGATCTTGATCTTAGGTATGATTTATTTTTATTATTTTGATCTCAAATTCAACACCGTTTTTTACTTAATTATTTTATTTTACTTTTTTTGCTTTTACAATTTTCTTAAATTTCTTTCATTTTTTTCAATTATTTTCATGTTCTCTTCTCTCTCTCTCTTTTAAGTTTTTTAAATTATTTTTTCTGAAATTGTAAATGAATAGATTTACTAAATTGAATTTCCTTGATAGTTATTTTTGTATGTGTTTATTGATCTCAAATTCAAATGAATATATTTTGTTTATCTTGAATTACGTTTTTTTTTTTTTTTTTGCAGAAATTGTACCCCTCCAACGTGCAACATATAGTGTGTCTCAAATCCAAGAGCAACAATTAGAGCCCCAACTGATCTTTATTTTCCATTTACAATCCATATACAAAAATTTCTAATGTAAATTATAAAGTCAAAATGAAAACAATGTACATTTTACAATTTTTTTGATGTAAAATTCATTTAGAAATGTATTTTATATTCGAAGATTATGTAAATTATAAACTTAGGAATGCTATCTCTCATATTGTATTAATTTTTGTTGTATTCATATGAAGTTGATTATTTGATTCTATATTCAATTTGAATATCCATATTATGCCATTATAGCAAAACATTATTTCGAAAAATCTTTTAATTAATCAACCTTGAATAAATAGAATTAATCATTAATCTTAATCTTAATTATCATATATTTGCAAACATTTCAACAGCCACATGTCGCAAAATGATTGGTCTATTCCAATCTATTTTTTCTCAAATTCCTCCATTTCAAAATCTTTTTTTCTCATTAATTTCACTTTTTATTAATTTTAATCATTAATCTTAACCCGTACATTTTTTAATCTCATATTTTAAATGTGCAGTTTTGAATATTAAAATGTGCAGTTTTGAATATTAAAATTTAAATGAAACAGAATTTTTGAATAAATTAAATATATTTGCGGTAGAACTTCTCAAAAGAATAATCACTTCAATATTAATTTGAATAATAAAATTTATAAATATAAATTAGTTATTTTTATATTAAATATATTTGCAGAACTTCTCAAAAGATAAAAAAAAAAAACAAATTCAATTTTGAATATTCAAATTTGGATTTGTTTAACAAATTCAATTTTGAATATTTAAATTTAATATTTTTCTCCACCTTCCACCTAAAAATTATAGTTCATTCAAATTATAATTCTCACTATAAAACATAGAGCTAAATCATTTGTTTGTTTCACTTAATTCCACTGTTTTCCATCTCTTTCTCTTGCGATAATGGGTGAGTTTCTATTTGGTTTTTCTTATTCCTAACAACTTTTCTTATTGAGTTTTTGATGTATTTTCACCAGTTTGAAAGTTCACTAATGGGTGATGTTGCATAATTTTTTCTGATTACAATTTTATTTTATTTTTTTGCAGAAATTTCATCTTATTTCTAATCAATATCATTGTTTTCGTTTTGCATAATTTTTTCTAATCAATATCATTTTCGTTTTGCAGATTTCTAAAGTTTCATTTTGTTTTGTAGATCGAAAAAAATATGTCTCGAAAACACATAGTCATATTTTTTTTAATCTTAACCCTACAATTTTAATCACATCTCCTATATAATTAATTCTCTTCTAATTTCTTCCATTTCAACCATGTTTTCTCTAATCAATATTTACATTTTCGTTTTACATACTTTTCTCTAATCAATATATTATTTTCGTTTTGCATAATTTTTCTTGATTACAATTTTATTTTTATTTTTTGCAGAAATTTCATCTTATTTATAATCAATATCATTGTTTACGTTTTGCATAATTTTCTCTAATCAATATCATTGTTTCGTTTTGCAAAATTTTTCTCTAATCAATATCATTGTTTCGTTTTGCAGATTTCTAAAGTTTCGTTTCGTTATATTTATATTTATATTTTGCAGGACGGAAAAATATGCTTCGAAAACGCATAGTCTATTGTGATGATTTTTAAATATGGATGATTTATTATATTTTGCTTTCTATGTCCCAATTTTGGATCACTCGAATTTGAATAAAAAAAATGGCCTAATTGAGAAAGGTTAGGGGAATTACGGTGGATTGTGAGAATCTTTTAACCATTGATTTTGGTTAATGTTATCTTTGGAGTTGTAGCTGATAGGAGAATGTAAATCGGTGTGCCTGTTTCGGCATTTCGGAATTTTCAAAATTGTTGGTAGATAATGACAGAATTAAATGTCTTCAATTTCTTTGGCTTATGTAAATCTACCTTTTTTGGATGATATGCCATTTTTTAAAGTATTTATTTTCTTTTATATTATTCCTTTATTATATTTATCCCTTTATTATAAGTTTAATAGAATTGGTCAAACATTGTTATAAAAATAAATTATATGGAAAAAATTCGAATCTAATTATATGAAAATAAATATAAAATCTAAATTGTTGAATATTAAACAAAAATTTAAAATGTAATGACCGGAATTAAGTTAATTAAGATTGTATGGTGGAGTAAATGATAATCGAATTTGTTGAGTAATACAAATATAGTACACGAAATTCCTTAAGTTAATTAAGATTGTATGGTGGAGTAAATGATAATCGAATTTGTTGAGTAATACAAATATAGTACACGAAATTCCTTAAGTTAATTAAGATTGTATGGTGGAGTAAATGATAATCGAATTTGTTGAGTAATACAAATATAGTACACGAAATTCCTAATTATTTGCATAAAAATTCAAGTCATAAAGTTTTATAGGAATATCTACTTAAATTCGAATTTCCCTGAATAAAGGAAAATCATTTTTTATCAATCAGTCTATATTATATGGAAATAAATATAAAATCTACATTTGTTGAATATTAAACAAAAATTTAAAATTTAATGAACGAAATTATACTCCCTCTTATTCGGGACCGGTTACACAACAAGGTGTGTACATGTTCGGTTAGTTAGCTTAGATGAATGCCACGTGTCTTAATTTATAATTTACTTAATAACTAATTTAAGTTAATTATGGTCAAAATAAAATCCCTTTATTCTCTCCCAAATTTAATTAAATCTTTCAAAATTTAAATTTAAAAAAAAATGTATTTTTTTTTTTTTTTGTACAATTCTATAAAAATAATTTTATATTCAAATTGTTTTAATAATTTTATTAATTAAAATCTTAAACTATATCAAAAGTTTTTGCAAGTTTATTTAAATATAATTACATCAATACAAAATAGAATATACAAAAGAATTTAAAACATATATAATTTAAAAATTTTATTGAAATATAATTAAATACAAAATTGAAATTTTTTTCATTAAATTTTTTTATATTTTGTTTAACATTTATATTAAACAAAAGTATTGAATAAATATAATTAAATACAAAATCGATTTATTTAAAGATTTTGCAATCAATTTATATTTAAAGAATTTGTTGAGTAATACAAATATACAAATATAGTACTCGAAATTCCTTATTTGCATAAAAATTCAAGTCATAAAGTTTTATATGTATATCTACTTAAATTCGAATTTCCCCGAATATATGAAATAATTTTTTATCAATCAATCTATATTTATTGACATTGTTGAATATTAAACAAAAATTTAAAATTTAATGTCTTAATAACTAATTTAGGTTAATTATGGTCAAGATAAAATCTCTTTTATTTTCTTTCAAATTTAACTATATCTTTCAAAATTTAAATTTAAAAAAAAAAAGATACGTCATTTTTTTTTTACAATTCTAGAAAAATAATTTTATATTCAAATTGTTTTAATAATTTTATTCATTAAAATTTTAAACTATATCAAAAATTTTTGCAACTAGTTTATTTAAATATAATTAAATATTTTTAAGTAATTTAATAATTTTTTACATTTTATTTAAATATAATTACATTAATACAAAACAGAATAAGTATTATCTTATGTTTGGAAATAAAATTAAACTCTAATATTAATATAATTAATATCATATATTTACAAATCACTCCATTTCAAAATCTCTTTTTTCTCATTAATTTCGTTTTTTACTAAATTTTTTTAAATTAATCTTAATCATTAATTTTAACATACATTTTTTAATCTCATATTTAAATGCAGTTTTGAATATTAAAATTTAAATGAATATAAATTAGTTATTTTTATATTAAATATTAAATATATTTACGTAAGACCTTCTCGAAAGATTAAAAAAAAATCAATTTTGAATATTTAAATTTGGATTTTTTTAACAAGTTTAATTTTGAATATTCAAAATTTTTCTCTTGCACAAATGTGAGTATTTTTTTTTCTCAATTTTTTTCTTAAATTATTTTTTTAGTTCATCTTCTTCCCTCTCTTCTGTTCTCTCTTTTCTTAATTATTCTTTGTCATCTTCTTCTCCTCTATATTTCTCTCTTTCTTTTTCGGTTCTTTTACATTAATCTTTTGAATTTTTCTTCAATTTTTTTTAGTTTTTTTTTTTTTTTATAAATTCAATTTTAGTACTCTCGATTTGCAGCAGGATCTGCAGCAGGTACTCCTTGATTCCACTTCTCAATATTCTCTAAGGGGTGTTTTATTAGAACCAATTACTTTTGGATCATTTAATTATTTCAGCCCATATCTATATTTTGGCCCATTCTTATTTTACTTGTTTTATGGGCCTGTGCCCTAGGTGTATATATATTATTGGCGTGAGTATCAAACAATTCAATTATTCCATTCAATAATATTCAGCCGTTGTTCCTTTAATTCTTAATATTTCACAACGATGTTTCTTCTTTAATTCTTAATATGGTACCAGAGCGGGATTATTCATTCCGATTGATTGACGACATCTTACTCCCTGTATCTTCCTTCATGTTGAACGAAGGCGAGTCGACGGGTGTATCTTCCTTCATGATGGACGAAGGCAAGTCGACGGGTGGACGAGGATCTGCTAATGGGGGATTTAAGCGAAACACGCAGCCGTCGGCTGCGCAAGTTGCTCGCGCCGAGCCTGTCGTACCGGGATTATCTGTCGAGCAGTTGGATCGATTAACGCAGTTCATGAGGACATAATTGATAAGTGGGGCAAACTCTTCGACCAAGCCTTCGGCAAATATGACAAGTACGCCACCGATTTTTTCAAAGTCTTGGGTAATAGATTCCGGTGCAACGGAGCATATTACATGTCGGGATGACATGTTATTTGGTGTTACTCAATCTAGTACAGAACCATCAGTCAAGATACCTAACGGTGATGTCATTCCAGTGCACGCTGTCGGGCGAGCTAATCTTGGCAACGGACTAATCTTGGATCGTGTTTTATTTATGCCGCAATTTCATTGCAACCTACTTTCTGTTAGTTGTCTTGCACGTGATTTGAATTGTGTTTTCACGTTTTTTCGTGATTTTTGCATATTACAAGCTTTACCCTCGAGGAAGTTGATTGGAGTGGGTAGTTTTTGTGATGGCTTGTATTACTTTGAGCCTCATAAAACTGAAGGGGCTGTTCTAGCAGTGGTGGGTGATTCGAATTTGTGGTACAGACGATTGGGACATACCTCAGATGGGAAACTACGACACATTGATTCGTTGAACAATTATACGAGAAACCATAATTTTTGTGATTCTTGCATTCGAGCAAAGCAGACACGCTTACCCTTTCCTCTTAGTGTTAGTAAGACATTGCATTGTTTTGAATTGATTCATTGTGATATTTGGGGACCTTATAAGTGTGATACATCCACTGGTGCTCGTTATTTTCTATCAATTGTTGATGACTTTAGCAGAGGTGTTTGGATTTTTCTCGTTCAACATAAATCAGATGTTGCCATGCAATTGATTCGATTTTGTAATATGATTAAGAATCAGTTTGGGATGTTTGTCAAAAGGGTACGATCGGATAATGGAGTAGAATTTCAGTCGTCTATCTTACTTGATTACTATCATACTAATGGAATTTTATTGGAAAGTTCATGCACAGACACTCCGCAACAGAATGGCGTTGTAGAGCGCAAACATAGACACATTTTGGAAGTGGCACGAGCACTACGATTTGAGTCGGGATTGCCAGTGGAGTTTTGGGGTGAGTGTGTCCTCACGGCTGTTTACATCATCAACCGACTCCCGTCTCCTGTAATATCAAATCAAACTCCATTTGAGAGATTATTTGGTAAGAAACCCTTATATGATCATCTTAGGGTTTTCGGTTGCCTCGTGTATGCCCATGAGAATCGACGCAAGGACAAGTTTGGAGAAAGGGGGAGTGCATGTATCTTTGTGGGTTATCCGGCAGGACAAAAGGCCTATAAAGTGTTCGACCTACATACTCATAAGTTCTACACCTCACGGGATGTTACTTTTGTTGAAGATATGCTCCCGTTTCGAGGAAATGAAGGTCTGGATATTTCCATTGCCATAGATGCGGCCCGTGCTCGAATTCGGGATGCATCTGCCTCGTCTCGTCCGGTGTCCACCTGGTCACGCCCTTTTGTTCAGCACCGAGTAGAGGAGACTCGTTCGATCGAGCAGCGACCTGAACCACCCTCGCCCGAGTTGGTCGAAGCAGCCTCGCCTACTCGACAGGCCGTAGACATTGATACGTTACCTGATGATCCTCCTAGTCATGCAGTTTGTAGTCCGCGTGTTAGTGAGAGAACCAAGAAGCAACCCAAACATTTGGATGCTTACATCACTGACCTTCCCCCTTCAGTTGACCATGCAAAACCCACTGCCAATTCAACTCACTCGACGGTACACCCTTTATCTCGGTATGTCTCGTACGATAAATTTTCATTGGCTCACAAAGCTTTCTTAGCGGCTATCACATCACGTGATGAGCCAAAACACTTCTCACAGGCTATTCGAGACCCCTTATGGCGTGATGCCATGGCTAAAGAAATCCGTGCTTTAGAGCAGAATGGCACTTGGACGTTAACTTCGTTACCCCCCGGAAAGAAGGTCGTTGGCTCTAAATGGGTTTACAAAATCAAGTATAAACCAAATGGGGATGTGGAAAGATACAAGGCCCGTTTGGTTGCAAAGGGATTCACTCAAATTGAAGGAGTTGATTTTCATGAAACATTTGCCCCCGTAGCAAAGTTGGTAACAGTTAGGTGCTTGTTAACTATTGCCGCAAAACGTAACTGGGAGGTCCACCAATTGGACGTAAACAATGCATTCTTGCATGGTGACTTACATGAAAATGTGTACATGGGCATTCCTCAGGGCTTTGCCAAGGAGGGCGACACCCGAGTTTGTAAGCTACAAAAATCTCTTTATGGACTTCGTCAGGCATCTAGGAATTGGTACGAGAAATTCACTCAGGCTCTCGTTTCCATTGGTTTTCGTCAATCACATGCAGATCACTCCTTGCTTACATTCCGAAAAGGGTCCACATACGTTTCCGCATTGATATATGTCGACGATGTTCTACTTGCTGGTAATGACACAACTCACATTGAATATGTGAAACAATTTTTGGATGAGAAGTTCAGTATCAAGAATCTTGGTCCGCTAAAATATTTTTTAGGCATTGAGGTCGCCCGTTCTTCGAAACGCTTTGTCTTAAGTCAACGGAAGTATGCGCTAGACATTTTGGAAGAAAGTGGACTTCAAGGAAGCCGCCCATGCAAGTTTCCCATGGAACAAAACTTGAAGCTCACGCTTGATGATGACAGTCCTTTGATTGATGCTGGTCGTTATAGGCGTTTAATTGGACGCCTACTATACCTCACGGTCACTCGACCCGATATCGTGTATCCAGTGAGTCAACTAAGCCAATTTCTTGGACAGCCCCGCGCGAGCCATATGGCAGCAGCCGAGCGGGTGTTGCGCTATTTGAAGATCGCTCCAGGACAGGGGATTTTGCTTGCAGCTGATGGGGGTTTTGACTTGAGTGGATTCTGCGACGCTGACTGGGCGGGGTGCCCGTTTACGCGTCGTTCGTCTACGGGATATTTTATTTCCCTTGGTGGTTCGCCCGTTTCTTGGCGCACCAAGAAACAGTCTGTAGTTTCTCGATCTTCGGCTGAAGCTGAGTATCGCGCCATGACAACAACAGTTTGTGAGATTGTTTGGTTACGGTGGCTCCTGCGCGACTTTGATGTATTTTTGACACGTCCCACACCACTTTTCTGTGACAACCAAGCAGCTCGTCACATTGCCGTTAATCCTGTCTTCCATGAACGAACCAAACATGTTGAAATGGATTGCTATTTTATTCGTGAGAAGGTTGCGAATGGAACTATTCAACCTTGTAAGATTTCCACAGAAAATCAAGTCGCCGACATCTTTACGAAAGCACTTGGTGCTGATCGCTTTCACTTTCTTCGTGGCAAGTTGGGCGTTCGAGATCTTCACATTCCAACTTGAGGGGGAGTATTAGAACCAATTACTTTTGGATCATTTAATTATTTCAGCCCATATCTATATTTTGGCCCATTCTTATTTTACTTGCTTTATGGGCATGTGCCCTAGGTGTATATATATTATTGGCGTGAGTATCAAACAATTCAATTATTCCATTCAATAATATTCAGCCGCTCTTCCTTTAATTCTTAATATTTCACATCGATGTTTCTTCTTTAATTCTTAATATGTTTACTTTTGGTTTTAAAAACCAGGTTTTGGATTTCAAGATCCAAAACCGTTATACTTCGGAATTTAAAAATCGATTTTCAAAATCCACTCAAAACATAATATTACTCCAATCAATATATTCTTTCTCAACAATAATATAATAATATTATAATAATATAATAATACAATAATATAATACATTTAATCATGACACACTTAACTAATCATTATAATCTCATCAAACAATAATATAATAATACAAACTCATTCAATCTTACAACTTGATTTGACATAAAGTTAAATCCTTCACTATTCATCGGGATTTCAAAAACCCGGTTTTTAAAACCACCCAAAGCCCAAAGTAAACACCCTCTAACGCTACGTTCGAGAATATAATAATACAAAACTATTCCAAAACCCAAAAGAAACACTCATATTACTATTCACCGGGATTTAAAAAATCAGGATTTCAAAAACCCGGTTTTTAAAACCACCCAAAGCCCAAAGTAAACCCCCCTAATCGCTACGTTCGAGAATATAATAATACAAACTCATTTAATCTTACAACTTGATTTGACATAAAGTTAAATCCTTCACTATTCTAAAACCCAAAAGAAACACTCATATTACTATTCATCGGGATTTCAAAAACCCGGTTTTTAAAACCACCCAAAGCCCAAAGTAAACACCCCTTAACGCTACGTTCGGGACGTTTCTCGAACGAGTGACGTTTCTCTACATTTATAGGAGCTAATAATAGAAAACGAATGCTGCCTCTTAGTGTCAATTTAATCACAATCTTAATATGATTATTGTACGTGAACGTTAAACCAACTCACCACTCATTTGAACGTCCTCCCCCCATCACTCACCTGAACTCACCTGAGTCCTCCACCAACTCACAACTCTCTTTTGACGACCCACTCACCTGAACATCGTAGACGTCCTCCACCAACAAACAACTCAACTGTCACACTAGCTCACAAGCAAACACTGGTCAACAAAATATTTTTTTAGAACTTAATATATAATATATAGACTATATGTCTACTCTGACAACTTAATATACATATGATGATTAAGGATGTGTCATATTAATTTAAAAAATCAACGTTTCATCTTTCAATCAAAATTATAGAAAACATTATGCATAGATAGAATTAGAGGTAGATGTATTTAGGGGTGTGCACCGGTCCAGAACCGGACCGGGACCGAATATTAAAATTTTACGGACCGAGGACAGGACCGGAATGTAACCGGTCCAGACCGGACCGGTAAATTCCTGTTCGGTCCGGGTTTGGACCATTTCAGACCGTTTTTTTTATTTTTTTATAATTCCTTAGTGTATGAGAAGAAGTGGAAAGTGTATCACATTTTTTTGAAGATCTATAAATTTCTTCATATTTACCTTTATAATAAATTCCTTTTTAATATCCTAAAGAATAAGTTATGCCTAAGTTGATCACAATTGTGCAAGAATATATATATATACTTGAAAACTTAATTTATAGCAAAACCATGTTCATAGAAATTAAAATTCAAGTCCAAAATATTAAAATTCAAGTCCAAAATGAAAAAAACAGTAGTCCAAAATGATTATTACGATTATAAGTACAGATTGTGACTAAGTACTACCATCTAAAATTTTGAAACAAGAAATTAAAAATAATTATTACGATTATAAGTATAGAGTAAAATAGGTTAAACCTTCTCAATAACTCAAGAAAACTTACAAGAAAATTGGGTGGAGTATTCCGTTGCGCCGGCTCTATTACCTTCTCAAATGGGTGAGTCACCGTTTCGCTTCAGATAAAGGTTGAAGAATTTTGAGAATGTTTCAGATAAAGGTTGAAGAAATTTTGAGAATGGTAAAAAAGGGAATTAGGTTTAAGAAAGTGGAAGAGGAATGAGATTTGTAATTTCTAAAATTCAAATAATAAAAAAAAAAAATTGTAAATCCGGGTTTCCGGTCCTGGACCGGTAAATTCCGGTTTTAGATCGGACCGGGACCCGGAATCTTAAAAACTTTCGGACCGAGGACCCTTCCGGTCTTTTTTCCGGTCCAATTTTATTTTGCACACTCCTAGATGTATTAGAGGTGATGTGATTGAGAGAGATAATTTTTTATAATATACATGGACATGTATCTATTTTTGTTAAAGTTTTTTTAATTGCATGTTATTTTCTTTTATAAGTAAACCGGTCCAAAAAAATCTATATGACTTTAAAATGAATCATTACCTGATGTATGTAAATATATATAGAGTGTGAATGTATTCTAAAATAATTTTAAAAACTTTTTAAGATATATAGAGTATTGTTGAGGATTTTAGAAATTTTTGAGTAATTGTCAATAAAAAAAAATCAAAGAGTAAGTGTATTCTAGAATAATTTAACAAACTTTACTTGAAAAAGTTTTAGTAATTGTCAATAAAAAAAATCTAAAATCTTCCAATAAAGTTTGATTAGTTAATTGACCTGCGTAAAGGGTCGATTTATTAAAATTATAGTTAATTTTGAATCTATATTATTGTATTTATATTTTTATATAATTATAATTTTAATTGTAAAATTAAAAATATAGGGTTTTATATATACATATAAGTGAGAGATGAGTGGAGGACGTTCAGATGAGAGGTGAGTTGTGGGTGAAGGACGTTCAAATGAGTGGTGAGTTGGTTTAACGTTCACTAGGTTGAGATTTTTTACAATAATCATATTTTGTGATTAAATGAGTGGTGAGTTGGTTTAACATTCACCTTGGTTGGAATTTTTACAATAATCATATTTTGTGATTAAATTGACACTAAGAGGCAGCATTCAATGCAGCATTCGTTTTCTATTATTAGCTCCAATAAATGTAGAGAAACGTCCCTCTCCCCGTTCGACAAATATCCCGAACGTAGCATTAGAGAATATTGAGGGGTGGGGCATTATAAAATAATTTTATATAAGTTATTATATGTATCTATAGTTTATAGATATTTATAGGATTGACTTTTGTAAAGTTTATAGTTATTTCTAAAACCTTAGTAAAGTTTGTTAAATTATAGTTTTTTTTTGTGCCTTATTGATAATTAGAATGTATTTTGTTGTACTTCACTTATAAAAGAAAATAATATGCAATTAAAAAACTTTAACAAAATAAATATGTCATGTATATTATAAAAAAATATTTACATAAAATATATAAATTACATTTAAATTAACATAAAATTTATTCTCTCAATCATATCACCTCTAATACATCTACTTATTATATTACTACTAGTGTACGACCCGCGTTTTACGCGGGATTGAAATAGATTTGTTCTCTAATTGAACAATAAATAAGAAATAATTTTTCTGCCACAAAATGTTCAGCTATAGGTCTAATTGAACAAAAAATCTTATTTTGTTATGCTTAAGACTTAAAGTATATTTAAAGGAAAAAAAATACAAATTGGATATATATAAAAAAAATTAATTAAACAAAATTCTACTCGTAACCATCTGTACTCAATGAAAAGAACACAATCTCTATTTTTATACATACGAAACATAAAAGGAGTTAATAAATGATGAGAGTGCTGCAATGGAGTACTTTTTTTTTATTTTTTATAATCTACTGTTTATTACACACATTATTTGTAGAAATCGTGGATAGGAAAGAAAAAAGGGCAAAATCTGAGTTGATCATAAACTATCATTTATACATAAGGCATAATGAAAGGAATAGAAAATACAACACATCTGAAATAAAAGCCAAACTAACTATACCAATCAAATAGAGAATACAACACATCTCAAATAGTCATACCTCACTACTTGAATTAGCGCCACTCTTTACCCATTTTCATAGTAGATGAGTTCCATCTTCTCCTAATGCAAGAATGTCATTACTTGCATTAGGGTATATCAATCTCTGAATTTAAAAACTGTCAAACATTAACTATAAATATATTTTCCCTCAACTTAGCAAGTATGATTGAGTAATTTTAAATTTAACCTTACTGATGAGAATATTTTCAGAGCTAGAAGTTGTCTCTCTCTTGCAAAGTACACTCCCATTTCGTTCACAAAAACATCAGAGTAATGTGATATATTTCATCCAACATTAAATTATGATACAAAGTATTTGTTAATCATACCAGTTTAGTCTGAGTTGGTCTCCTGTGCACAGTGTGCACGTGCACACTAATGCACAAGTCAATTCTATATCTATTTATAAAGGCAAATAAATTAAATTAAGTAATGAATGTTCTAGTGGTTATAGATACCCTTCATAAGCATGAGGTCACATGTTCAAATCCTTCCAAACTTGTTTTTTTTTTTTCATTTTTTTTTTTCACGTTTTCTTTTTTCGTTTTTTTTTTTCGTTTCTACTTTTCATTAATAAAATTTCCACTTTTCACTAATAAAAATTTCCACTTTTCACTAATAAAAATTACCATTCAGTAACAAAATTTCCACTTTTCAATAATAATAGTTACCACTTTTCAGTAATAAAATTTCCACTTTTCAATAATAAGAATTACACTTTTCAGTTAAAATATCTACCACTTTTCAATAATAAAAATTACATTTTTCAGTTAAAATATCTTCCACTTTTCAGTAACAAAATTTTCACTTTTCAATAATAAGAATTACACTTTTCAGTTAAAATATCTATCACTTTTCAATAATAAAAATTACATTTTTAAGTTAAAATATCTACCACTTTTTAATAATAAGAATTACACTTTTCAGTTCAAATATTTACCACTTTTCAATAATAAGAATTACACTTTTCAGTTAAAATATCTACCACTTTCAATAATAAAAACTACATTTTTCATTTAAAATATATACCACTTTTCAATAATAATAATTACATTTTTCAATAAAAAAATCTACCACTTTTCATTACTTAATTAATTATTTTACCATTATTAATTAATTACCGTTCTCATTTTTATCGATCAATATTTACAATTATTAATTAACTTACAATTCTCATCACTTAATTAATTAATTTAAAATTATTAATTAATCTATAATTTTCATTTTTATTTTGCTTATTGTTATCATTGTTAACTTAATTAATTAAAACGGGTATATTTAATTATAAATTGTACCGTTAAAATTATTATTAAAATTGAAAAAAATATTATTCTTATTATTGAAAAGTGGTAGATTTTGTTATTGAAAAATGTAATTATTATTATTGAAAAGTGGTAGATATTTTAACTGAAAAATGTAGTTTTTATTATTGAAAGTGGTAGATATTTGAACTGAAAAGTGTAATTCTTATTATTGAAAAGTGGTAGATATTTGAACTGAAAAGTGCAATTCTTATTATTGAAAAGTGGTAGATATTTTAACTTAAAAATGTAATTTTTATTATTGAAAAGTGATAGATATTTTAACTGAAAAGTGTAATTCTTATTATTGAAAAGTGGTAGATATTTTAACTGAAAAGTGGAAATTTTGTTACTGAAAAGTGGTAGATATTTTAACTTAAAAATGTAATTTTTATTATTGAAAAGTGGTAGATATTTGAACTGAAAAGTGTAATTCTTATTATTGAAAAGTGGTACATATTTTAATTGAAAAGTGTAATTCTTATTATTGAAAAGTGGTACATATTTTAACTGAAAAGTGTAATTCTTATTATTGAAAAGTGGAAATTTTATTACTGAAAAGTGATAGATATTTTAAATGAAAAATGTAATTTTTATTATTGAAAAGTGGTAGATATTTTAACTGAAAAGTGTAATTTTTATTATTGAAAAGTGGAAATTTTGTTACTGAAAAGTGGTAACTATTATTATTGAAAAGTGAAAATTTTGTTACTGAAAAGTGGTAGCTATTATTAGTGAAAAGTGGTATTTTTGTTACTGAAAAGTGGTAATTATTATTAGTGAAAAGTGAAAATTTTATTACTGAATAGTGGTAACTGTTATTAGTGAAAAGTGGAAATTTTATTAATGAAAAGTAGGGACTATTATTATTGAAAAGTGGAAGTGAGTAACGAAAAATGAAAAGAAAAAAAAAACGAAAAAAAAAAAAAAAAAACAACTTTGAAAAAATTTGAACACCTCGTGCTTATGAGAATTGTAAATTAATTAATTAAGTGATGAGAATTGTAAATTAATTAATTAAGAGATGAGAATTGTAAATTAATTAATAATTGTAAATATTGCTCGATAAAAATGAGAACAGTAATTAATTAATAATGGTAAATTAATTAATAAAGTAATGGATTATAAATTAATTAATTAATAAATAGAAAAAAAAATGGAATTATAACCATAAGTAGAGAAAAAGGGATAATAAATTAGAGTGGGAGGATAAGGACAAAAACATGTGCACCAAACCTGTTTTGGTGCACATGGTGCATTTGAGAATTTCTCGTTTAGTCTTAGTTTCAGAAGTGAGCATCATGCTAGGTATTTGACACATGGAACTACAACAATTTGAGATATTCAACATCTTTCATTTTTTGTAGTAGATTTGTTTCCATTTGATAACACGACATTCAAAACATCCAGAGTTTTTTCCTATAAAATTTGGAAATTATTAATGTTAATTTAGTAGTGAGTACAATGGTCATAAAAGTTATCTCAATACTTGAACAAAATTTTACAGTCACATATGTTTAAGAATTTGCATCGCATTAGATAATTTACACGTAATGCATTAGGATGCATAGTCCTTTTATGTTGTCCATATGGCTGCAAAATCCAAGTTTAATACATGGTGCTCAATATTTTCCCTACAACCAAATTAACAATTTCTAAAATATAAGGGAGCATAAAAATAACAAAGGTAATACAACCTTTGTAGCATAAAAATAGAGTTATCATAATGTCTCATTGCATAAACATAGACAACCTCTAGAAACCGGCATGAAAATGGAAGGTCTAAACTTGTGAAAAATGTGTCCTAAAAAATAGAACTATCCCGAGAAAATCACCATTGCTGTCACTTAAACTGGAAAACCAACAAAAAAGACCACAACTTTGACCCTAAGCTATTAGGGCTAGTCTTGGATGAAATATTGCATATATGCATTTCAGCTATTCATACTCACATTCTTTATAAATACACCCACTGACAGCTTAACCCACATATTTTATAAATACACCCACTAACAGTTCAATTCACACCCATATTTTTTTATAAATACACCCACTAGCAGAAGTTGTACTTAGTCATCTTCTCCGAGATGTTTTCGGCCACCCCAGGCCGCGGCCGAACACTACAATTTACGACGACCTTAATCTTTAAATATTTTCTATTTCTTTAAATATTCTTTAATAATTATTATGAATCAATGTTATTTTATATTACTACATGCAATAATACATGTTACTATATGTTATAATGTGAGTTACTTAATCAATAAAAAATCTAGAAAAAAAATACTACATAAAAGAATCGGTATTACTATATAAAAAATTACATGTTACTACATACTACAGTTTGAATTACTACATTAAATATGCGTTTGTTACTATATGTAACTTTATCAAATGATTTGCATTACAACATGGTTATTGTGTTTCCTACATGCGATAATATATGTTACTACATATTATAATGTGAGTTACTACATTAACAAAAACACGAGAAAAAAATGTGTTACTAAATAAAAGAATTTGTATTATTATATAAAATAGTTTGTGTTATTACTACATAAAATAATGTGTGTTACTACATATTACAATTTGAATTACTATATTTAATATCCCGCGTTCGGCAATGAAATAAAAGATAAAAAATCACAGAAACTGGTAAAATAAACGGGTTAAAATTTTTAGTCAAAATTAGAACACAAGCGGGCTAGTTGACAAATAAATTAAGAATTAGCCCAAATGAATTAATGGTGGCCCAATAAGTCAATATTTTCAGTCCATTGACTTAATAAGTCAACATTTTCAGCTCAATTGACTTAATTAGTCAATATTGCATGTATGCAATATTGCATATAAGTTTTTGTGAAGCTATTAATACTCTTCTTTATTCACTAATTTTTTCCTAAATTTATATTACTAAATAATTCAATCAGAAATCAAATCATATGTTTCAGGAAAAAATAAATCTGAAACATAATTAACCATACCTGAACTTCACACTTTCTTCTACAGCATCCTGAGCAGTGATTCACAAAATACTCCATATCCTTGCTCAATGGCAATCCCGAGTAACTGTACAACCAATGAATATGAATTAAGAGTGAAAGCTTATCAATATTTTTTTTCTTTGGAGTATTAAAAAGAAAATAAAAATGTGATATTAATGAATCCATAATTGTCAATTACTATTCTAACAACAAAAGAATCAGAATTAGTAATGGGCAATACAATTCTAATTAGAGAAAAGAGGTTGATTTGACAATGATGTAGAGGTCTTCTTAGATTATTTCATGGTATGTTCTGTAAGCTTCAAGTTCTCAACATCAGGTTTGCATATGTTTTGTTTTGATACACATGACTTCTTCAAAACATTATCAAATTGCACTTGAGATAACCTAATAATGTAATAAAAAATAAAAACAGAATCACTAAAATGAGCAACAGAAGAACAAAGTACAAATATTTGCGAGAACAAATCCAGTGAAACAACGTATAGGTAGGATGTATGCTATATAAACCCACCTAGTTGATGAAAAGATATGCGATAATAAGCTGAGACATCAATGAGTATTGAGTCCGGGTGAATTCACGGTGCAAGGAGGCATTGCAATCGATTGAAACAAAGGTAAAATAAAATGGAACAAAAATTAAGAAATTAAAGGAAGAATTTAAAAAATATAATATAAAATAAATAAATTGATACGAATTAATTAGAGAATCACCATAGAGGAATAATATGAGATTATTTCGCCCCAGTGACTGGCGATACGAAACAATACCTGAACTGCTTGTAGATAAAGATCCAAAACATGCAAATAAATAGAAAAATTAGAAGTTTTAAACTGTAGAGAAACATAAGATCTCATATATGAAAAATAAAATAAAAATTATTTGTCAATCCTAAAAAAATATATATACTGACAGATCGATAGAGGACGATCGTCAATGAGAACGGAAATCCTCAAACAAACTTCAAAATCATCAAATAGATTGCAGATTCAGATGAAAATATACCTAAACTGTAAATAATTGAGCCCTTTTTTCACTCATAACAATTGCAATTGCAACAAATAAAAGATGTTTTTTCTAGTTAAAAATAAAACACAATTTACTTCAACTGTGAAAAGGATAGAGAGTTAGAGGTCGTAAGAAATTAAAACGCCAAGAGAAAGATTGCAATTGTTAATTAAGAAGGTAGATATTCAATACATGTTTTATGAAATCGGCAAGAGAGGAACGGAGAGAGATGTTAGGCAATCACCAATGACAAAAAACCTAATCAAGAACATATGAATAACAAACGAATTTCAAGAACAAATAATAAATAGCAAATGATCATTTCAATAACAAAATGAATTCCCGGAATGCGATACAGAATAGAAAAAATGTATATAAACTAATCACAAATCGCAAAACGAATTAAAAACGCAAAACATAAAAAATTGAAGGTAGACAGAAAAATGATGCCCTAATCAAGAACAAATGAATATCAAACGAATTTCAAGAAAAAATCACAAATAGAAAATGAATTTCAAGAATAATTTGAATTTCCAAGAATGCGATGCAAATTAGAAAAATTTGCATATCAAACTAATCAAAAATCACAAAACGAATTCCAAAACAAAATCGCAAAATAGAAAAAACTGAAAATTGAAGGCAAACAGGTAGATGATGCACTCAGTTTCCAAAAAAAAAACCATACCTATTTTCGACACCCAATTTGCATAAATTCCCAAATTAAAGGCCAACTGCGACGGTGGCGCGAAAATGATAATCGCGTCACCGCTGCAAACAGAAGGCCGACGACGATAGGAGAGAGATGGCGATGGAAAATCTGTAGCGTTCATGGAAGCTTCTCGAAGTAGTAAAAAAGATAAGATCATGAGTAGATGAGAGGATTTGGAAGAGATGTAGTAGGGAGAGCGTTAAAAAATGAGCGACGGTGAAAGAGAAAAGTAAAAAATAATAACCCTACATACTTTGAGATGGACGATTGAGATCATTTAAAAAAAATAAAGGGTGTTGATTAAAATTTGGGAGAGAGAATTGATGAGAATGAAGGAAATTTGAAATAGAGGGATTTGGAGGAGAGAGAATAGAAATAGGTTATTGAGGTTGTGACATGTGTCTCAAAAGAGGTTTGCAAATATATAAATATAAATTTCATATTAGTATTTCTTAACCTCCACAGAAATCTACTTATTATATTATTACTAGTGCAGTACTCGCGTACTACGCAGGATTAAAAAAATTCAAACACTTTATTTAAAAGAATTAATTTAAATTAATCATAGTAATTTTTTGATTTATATGTATAATAACAATAACTTATATATAAAAAGAATTAATTATAAATTATTTAAAAGAATTAATTATAAATTATTTAAAAGAAAAATAAAAAAGGTAATAAATAAAAAGATTAATATTTGAAGTAATTTGTGATATTATATATAAAAAATTTGGTCATTCATAATATCATGAATTATTGAAATGTAATAGATTAATTAAATTAATTCGAGCAATTTACTTTTAAATAATATTTTATTAAAATTATCTTCAACTTTCTTTAATTTTTTATAAAGTTATTACCATGCACATATTTTAGTTTTCTGTTTCTTTAGAAAATTTGCATAATAAATTTAGGGTCATAGAAATTGCAAATTTCAACAATTATACAAATTCAATAGGACAACTAATGTCTTTTCTTCTCATTGTTAATAACTCGATAATTAAAAATGTGGAAGCTACAAATAATAACAGTTAAACCAAGGAAAAAAAAATATGGTTCACAGAGAAATGTAGAAATTACAAATAATACTCCAAAAAAAGAACATAGGCCAGGTTTAAGAGAGACCATATCTCCAGCTGCAATCTTCACAATCAATTAAACTGAAAATTGAAACTGGAACGAAAAATAAGATTTTGAAATATAATGTAAATCACAAAAAATCAATTAAATATAAATTGAGAAAATGTTAACCCACCAAACTCAACTATTTCTAAAACTCTCTATCCAGAAAGATTATTCCCTTAGCATCGTCTCTGATTAACATCATCAACTTTGAATAGGCTGCATATAATGAAAAATAAAATAAAAAATATTGCGTTAGATACTTTTTAAAAAATTAAATTTTAATGACGATAACATCTCACGAATAATGTACTTACCAAAATCATAAAATTTGAAATAATGTACATACCAACATTATAAAACAGAAGCAAAACAGAAGGATCTCCCTTTCAAGGAAATACGAACCAAGAGATTTATTATAACACGCCGAAAAAAAAAATTGATATGCTGAGGAACATCCCTATTTAAAATGATGAAGGATCCATATGAAAAAATGGTCGATATAAAATATTTTAATTGGAAAATTTTCAAATTTGATCTTATACAAAAAGTCGATATTGAGGTCTGGAATCCTAATATTTATTATATATAAAAGGAGGACACAGACTCTTCTGTGTGCGCCAAGTGTCCATTTTTAATATCTTCTCCTTTTGCCATGTGGAAATTAGAGGGTTTTAATTTTTACCAATTTTTCCATCCAAAACTGAAAGTCCATTGATTGAGAGTTAATTAACTTATAACGTTAAATTTGATCTTTTCCTCTCCCCTTCTCCTTCCTTCAATAATAGCAATGGATCACATGGTTGCACAAGAGAAATTAGTGAATGAATGATTGAGACAGCAGAGGTTAATCTTTGAGAAAAAAAAAAAAAAAACCTTAGCCACGGGCTCTTCAATCATCGTCGTAGACTGCCTCACCGTAGATTGCATCACGTCTTTCTTCACTCGCGTTGTCCCTTCGCTGTGCCACCGCCCTATGTCTCCCTCGCTCGCGCTGACACCACCGCATGCCTCAAACATCGCTCAGCCACTGCTGCCGCCTGGTGTCTCACGCCCGCCCCACCGGCGGCGTCGTCTTCCGCGCGCGCGTTCCGCTTTTAGCTTGCCTGAATTTTGTTGGTTAGTTTTTATTTTATTTTTAATTATCATAATTTACAACTCAATTCAATTAAACCCTAATTTGAAAAGAAGAACACAAGTAGTGCAATACTTCTGCCTTTTTCTATTTGTGCCGAGACACCCTTATGTATGCAAAGTACGACCCGTTTGGCTGAGCTCCATACAACAGTGTGTGTCTAAATTTTTTATATATAAAGTCATACAGTATTCCATATCTACATATGTTACAAGAAGCACATACCTAATTTAGTATATGAGAAGTGTTCCCTAAAATATAGATGTGGTAATTTAGAACAGCCTGGGACATGTTCTTAGATGCGTGTACACTTGAAAGTTTAGGGAGGAGGAAGAGGAGCGGATTTGCATAGTTTGACCTGTTTCTTTCTAACAGAGAATAGAGCATGATTACAATACTCTGAAATTATAAAATGTAGAAATAAAGTCTGATTTCCTTTTATATATAAAGATTCTTATTATAACATTGTTAATTAAGAATTTGAGTTAAATTTAATTTAACATGTCATAATAGAAAAAATAAAGGGCCCTTAGTTGATCTCAAATAATAAAGAGACTTATGTAAGTTGTAGAGTATAATTTTTGTTAGTTTTTTTTTTCTCTCTTCATGTCTCAACTCGATCTGATCATTCTGGTGCATGTCTTAACAGAAGAAGCAATTCGGAGTTCCAACACTTTCCAGAAAGATGGCATTGGGACATTAAGGTTTGTCATATCATTCTCTTAAATTTCATTTTCTATGCCCCAGCTATCCAACTTATCATGGTCCAATCTGTTCCTACTTCCTAGAAAAAAACATCCCTTGGGGAGAATCAGAATCCCAATATATAAGTTGGTCTAGAGACCTGATGTCGGATTTGTTAACTACATTTTGTTCGAAATCCTCTGGTGCCACAATGTTTTAGATATTTATTCAGCTAGCCATATTTTCAAGCTGATTGTTGTCTAATATTTTCAAATTTTTTATTTTATTTTATGGGTGTTGTATAAGATTTTTCATTCTACAATATGCTTCATATTAGGTGTTTCACTTATACTGGCACATATTATCTTCTCCTCTGCATCAGGGAAGTGTCAAGGCAAGAGTGTCTGAAGAAAATGGAGCAAAAGAAATTAGAAGACCACTTCTCGGATTGATAAGGTTTCCAAAAGCGACATTATTTTCTCTTCTTCGGTTTTATCTACTAATTTTGCTAAATTTGTAGAGCAGGTAGATTTCATTAACTAAGCCAACTCCAGAAATTGTTTGTTCCTGCAAATTACTTTTTTCAATCTTATTAATGTTAATCCAAGTCTATTGAAAAACATAAACAGTGAAGTTAGATGCAACAACGTAACAGTGTGGCCATTGACATTGATGTAGTCACTACTGCTGAGTATCATCTACTCCTTGTTAAAAAATGATACCGTGGTTTGGTGTACCAGTTAGTTACTTAGTTGCATCATCTCATGACAACTCTTCAACTCAAATTTTCAGATTTTTGTCTCTTGGAAATTAAAGGTATGAATATTCTTCTGCACACTGTTAAAATTTGACAGTGAGATTTTGATTGATATAATGTGGATGAAAAATTAATATAGTAATGTTTGATTCTATATTTGATAATCCGACGTGCATTCACACACACACACACACATTTTTTGGAATCTTCCCTTTGCTTTCTTTGCCTATATGCTGTGTTTAGAGTGTCATTAGATTCTTCTCAAGGTTCCATCTTATTTGATATCTATCTTCTTCTGTTCTTTTTAATTTCAGATTTGATCCTCACTCCTTTGTTGGACCAATGACAATTCTCAGGCAAGACGAGCATCCTGAAATCTGAGTAGTTAGTTCTCATCAGCTCAGAGTTATTATCTATCCAAAGAAAGATGCTAATTTTATGGCTTAAACGGTTAGCTTAGCGTGGGGGTGTTTTTCTAATACATAATTCTATGAAATGATAAAATGGTGAAGAAAACGCCTTCATCAAACATAACCTGGTGCCTCTTATATTTGTTAATTGTTGTTTGTGAAGTCTGAGAAACAATAATTTTTTTTTGGATGTAATCTAAACTTGATTATATATATAAAGTTGGTTGATGTTTAGATATGTAATAACTGTTTCTTTTCGATGGCCATGTAATAATTATGGTACTTAAACAAGAACTTCAAGTCTTATTCAACATGGTCTTAATTCTAATCTTTTTTAGGAATCAAAACTGTTTGGTAATTAATATTTTTGAGACCAAAGACCACATTGCTCCATGCTTGTGCGAAGTGTGGAGAATTAGACTATGCCTGCAAGCTGTTCGAGGAAATGCCCAGCATAAATTCTGAATATGCACAAGTTTAGGCAAAAAAATTATGTGGAGATAAAGGATGATTCAACGGGAAGATGTTCCCCGAAAGCCAAAGTATGCCCATTAATTTGAGTAATGGAATCACTTCAAATTATGAGGCAAAATCTGAAAATCTGAAAATCTACATCAATATGGAGAAATAGATTGGTACTTTGTTACATTTCAAAAGGATGGTAGTGAATACAATACAGGCCATTCTCAGCAAATGACATCATAATAATGTATGGAATAGTTGTAAAGATGTCATGGAGTTAAATGGTTGTTACTATCCAAATTAAATTTTAGATGTTTGGCTGAACCTTCTCTTTGCATCTCTATTTTCCAACCATTTTCTTGGTTTATTTCATTTATCACGATAAAATGGTTGTTCTTAAAGTTGGGGAATATTTCAATTGATATTATTATATTGGAATATCATAAAGTATCAGCTACTTAATAGAAACATCAGTTTGATGATATTAATAAGATTTAACCTAATATTCTCATTAATTTGTGGATTACAAGTTTTGACACCAACGACGAGTATGCTCGGAAATGTCTTTCTACACATGTTGGATTATAAACTGAATGAATTAACCATCTATGGGATAAACCACAAACTCCGCTCCAAGTTGTCGAGATGCTTTGCAGGACGTATTCAATTATTAACATATTGTTTAACAAAGTATTTCTCATATCAACTACTAATTCGTATTACAATAACAGACCCGTGCATCGCACGGGCAAAAAACTAGTCAATACTAAAAGGAATCAAAATACTCAAATTCCTACGTACTCAAAATTCTCAAATAATTTGTAAAAAATATTTTTTTTATCTTAAGATCAAGATTAGAAGCCAGACAAAGAGCAAAACATTAATAAATACGTCAGATCTACCACAAGTTATATGGAAAAAAAACTGTGAGAGAGAATGTAAAAGAAAACTGATAGAGAATTTTGAGATATATTGAAATATGTATATATAGAAAATCATAAATTGAATAAAAAAATAAAATAAATTGAAAGATAGAAAGTTATCAAAACTCACCAATTTCTAAAACTCATAATGGAGATAGGAACTGGGAGAGAATGTACAGAAAATGAAAAGTCTGAAAAAAAAAATCAGAAATAATGTACCAACATCATAAAACAGAAAGTCGCCAACGCAGAAAATTGCAAAACAGAAGAAGAAAAGTCTGAAAAAAAATCAGAAATAATGTACTAACATCATAAAACAGAAAGTCGCCAAGGCAGAAAATTGCAAAACATTAATATATAAAAAAAAATTCAACACAATTTATATGGAAGATCTGAGAGAGAAGAGAAAGAAAAACTGAGAGAGTGTAGAGAGAAAGAAGAAGCAGAATACATGCAGTATTTCAAAATAAAGAGAGAAGAAGTGAGCCACGTAAGTAGTTTTAAAACTGAGAAATAGATAAATTAATGATTTGGTCATTCATAATATCATGAATTATTGAAATGTAATAGATTAATTAAATTAATTAGAGCAATTTACTTTTAAATAATATTTTATTAAAATTATCTTCAACTTTCTTTAATTTTTTATAAAGTTATTACCATGCACATATTTTAGTTTTCTGTTTCTTTAGAAAATTTGCATAATAAATTTAGGGTCATAGAAATTACAAATTTCAACAATTATACAAATTCAATAGGACAACTAATGTCTTTTCTTCTCGTTGTTAATAACTCGATAATTAAAAATGTGGAAGCTACAAATAATAACAGTTAAACCAAGGAAAAAAAATATAGTTCACAGAGAAATGTAGAAATTACAAATAATACTCCAAAAAAAGAACATAGACCAGGTTTAAGAGAGACCATATCTCCAGCTGCAATCTTCACAATCAATTAAACTGAAAATTGAAACTGGAAAGAAAAATAAGATTTTGAAATATAATGTAAATCACAAAAAATCAATTAAATATAAATAGAGAGAATGTTAACCCACCAAACTCAACTATTTCTAAAACTCTCTATCCGGAAAGATTATTCCCTTAGCATCATCTCTGATTAGAATCATCAACTTTGAATAGGCTGCATATAATGAAAAATAAAATAAAAAATATTGCATTAGATACTTTTTAAAAAATTAAATTTTAATGAAGATAACATCTCACGAATAATGTACTTACCAAAATCATAAAACTTGAAATAATGTACATACCAACATTATAAATCAGAAGCAAAACAGAAGGATCTCCTTTTCAAGGAAATACGAACTAAGAGATTTATTATAACACGCCGAAAAAAAAAATTGATATGCTGAGGAACATCCCTATTTAAAATGATGAAGGATCCATATGAAAAAATGGTCGATATAAAATATTTTAATTGGAAAATTTTCAAATTTGATCTTATACAAAAAGTCGATATTGAGGTCTGGAATCCTAATCAATACTAATAGGAATCAAAATACTCAAATTCGTACGTACTCAAAATTCTCAAATAATTTGTAATTTTTTTTTTTTTTTTTTTATCTTAAGATCAAGATTAGAAGCCAGACAAAGAGCAAAACATTAATAAATACGTCAGATCTACCACAATTTATATGGAAAAAAAATTGAGAGAGAATGTAAAAGAAAACTGATAGAGAATTTGTCACAATTTATATGAAGAAAGAACTGAGAGAGAATGTAAAAGAAAACTGATAGAGAATTTTGAGATATATTGAAATATGTATATATAGAAAATCATAAATTGAATAAAAAAATAAAAAAAATTGAAAGATAGAAAGTTATCCAAACTCACAAATTTCTAAAACTCATAATGGAGAGAGGAACTGGGAGAGAATGTACAGAAAACGAAAAGTCTGAAAAAAAAAATCAGAAATAATGTACCAACATCATAAAACAGAAAGTCGCCAATGCAGAAAATTGCAAAACAGAAGAAGAAAAGTCTGAAAAAAAATCTGAAATAATGTACTAACATCATAAAACAGAAAGTCGCCAAGGCAGAAAATTGCAAAACATTAATATATAAAAAAAAATTCAACACAATTTATATGAAAGATCTGAGAGAGAAGAGAAAGAAAAACTGAGAGAGTGTAGAGAGAAAGAAGAAGCAGAATACAAATGAGGAATATTAGGAATGATCTGTTTTTTATCCAAAACTAAAGCGGTTACAAAAAAAATCAAATATAAAATATCATAAAAACACAAATTAATAGAAAAAAAAAATGCAAAAAAAAGAGGCGATTTTTAAAAAAATAACTGACTCATACAAATGCAGTATTTCAAAATAAAGAGAGAAGAAGTGAGCCACGTAAGTAGTTTTAAAACTGAGAAATAGATAAATTAATGATTTGGTCATTAATAATATCATGAATTATTGAAATGTAATAGATTAATTAAATTAATTCGAGCAATTTACTTTTAAATAATATTTTATTAAAATTATCTTCAACTTTCTTTAATTTTTTATAAAGTTATTACCATGCACATATTTTAGTTTTCTGTTTCTTTAGAAAATTTGCATAATAAATTTAGGGTCATAGAAATTGCAAATTTCAACAATTATACAAATTCAATAGGACAACTAATGTCTTTTCTTCTCGTTGTTAATAACTCGATAATTAAAAATGTGGAAGCTACAAATAATAACAGTTAAACCAAGGAAAAAAAAATATGGTTCACAGAGAAATGTAGAAATTACAAATAATACTCCAAAAAAAAGAACATAGACCAGGTTTAAGAGAGACCATATCTCCAGCGCTGCAATCTTCACAATCAATTAAACTGAAAATTGAAACTGGAAAGAAAAATAAGATTTTGAAATATAATGTAAATCACAAAAAATTAATTAAATATAAATTGAGAGAATGTTAACCCACCAAACTCAACTATTTCTAAAACTCTCTATCCGGAAAGATTATTCCCTTAGCATCATCTCTGATTAGAATCATCAACTTTGAATAGGCTGCATATAATGAAAAATAAAATAAAAAATATTGCATTAGATACTTTTTAAAAAATTAAATTTTAATGAAGATAACATCTCACGAATAATGTACTTACCAAAATCATAAAACTTGAAATAATGTACATACCAACATTATAAATCAGAAGCAAAACAGAAGGATCTCCCTTTCAAGGAAATACGAACTAAGAGATTTATTATAACACGCCGAAAAAAAAAAATTGATATGCTGAGGAACATCCCTATTTAAAATGATGAAGGATCCATATGAAAAAATGGTCGATATAAAATATTTTAATTGGAAAATTTTCAAATTTGATCTTATACAAAAAGTCGATATTGAGGTCTGGAATCCTAATCAATACTAATAGGAATCAAAATACTCAAATTCGTATGTACTCAAAATTCTCAAATAATTTGTAATTTTTTTTTTTATCTTAAGATCAAGATTAGAAGCCAGACAAAGAGCAAAAAATTAATAAATACGTCAGATCTACCACTGAGAGAGAATGTAAAAGAAAACTGATAGAGAATTTTGAGATATATTGAAATATGTATATATAGAAAATCATAAATTTAATAAAAAAATAAAATAAATTGAAAGATAGAAAGTTATCCAAACTCACCAATTTCTAAAACTCATAATGGAGAGAGGAACTGGGAGAGAATGTACAGAAAACGAAAAGTCTGAAAAAAAAATCAGAAATAATGTACCAACATCATAAAACAGAAAGTTGCCAACGCAGAAAATTGCAAAACAGAAGAAGAAAAGTCTGAAAAAAAAATCAGAAATAATGTACTAACATAATAAAACAGAAAGTCGCCAAGGCAGAAAATTGCAAAACATTAATATATAAAAAAAAATTCAACACAATTTATATGGAAGATCTTAGAGAGAAGAGAAAGAAAAACGAGAGTGTAGAGAGAAAGAAGAAGCAGAATACAAATGAGGAATATTAGGAATGATCTGTTTTTTATCCAAAACTAAAGCGGTTATAAAAAAAAATCAAATATAAAATATCATAAAAAATACAAATTAATAGAAAAAAAATGCAAAAAAAAGAGGCGATTTTTAAAAAAATAACTAACTCATACAAATGCAGTATTTCAAAATAAAGAGAGAAGAAGTGAGCCACGTAAGTAGTTTTAAAACTGAGAAATAGATAAATTAATGATTTGGTCATTAATAATATCATGAATTATTGAAATGTAATAGATTAATTAAATTAATTCGAGCAATTTACTTTTAAATAATATTTTATTAAAATTATCTTCAACTTTCTTTAATTTTTTATAAAGTTATTACCATGCACATATTTTAGTTTTCCGTTTCTTTAGAAAATTTGCATAATAAATTTAGGGTCATAGAAATTGCAAATTTCAACAATTATACAAATTCAATAGGACAACTAATGTCTTTTCTTCTCGTTGTTAATAACTCGATAATTAAAAATGTGGAAGCTACAAATAATAACAGTTAAACCAAGGAAAAAAAAATATGGTTCACAGAGAAATGTAGAAATTACAAATAATACTCCAAAAAAAGAACATAGACCAGGTTTAAGAGAGACCATATCTCCAGCTGCAATCTTCACAATCAATTAAACTGAAAATTGAAACTGGAAAGAAAAATAAGATTTTGAAATATAATGTAAATCACAAAAAATCAATTAAATATAAATTGAGAGAATGTTAACCCACCAAACTCAACTATTTCTAAAACTCTCTATCCGGAAAGATTATTCCCTTAGCATCATTAACTTTGAATAGGCTGCATATAATGAAAAATAAAATAAAAAATATTGCATTAGATACTTTTTAAAAAATTAAATTTTAATGAAGATAACATCTCACGAATAATGTACTTACCAAAATCATAAAACTTGAAATAATGTACATACCAACATTATAAAACAGAAGCAAAACAGAAGAATCTCCCTTTCAAGGAAATACGAACCAAGAGATTTATTATAACACGTCGAAATTTTTTTTTTTGATATGCTGAGGAACATCCCTATTTAAAATGATGAAGGATCCATATGAAAAAATGGTCGATATAAAATATTTTAATTGGAAAATTTTCAAATTTGATCTTATACAAAAAGTCGATATTGAGGCCTGGAATCCTAATCAATACTAATAGGAATCAAAATACTCAAATTCGTACGTACTCAAAATTCTCAAATAATTTGTAATTTTTTTTTTTTTTATCTTAAGATCAAGATTAGAAGCCAGACAAAGAGCAAAACATTAATAAATACGTCAGATCTACCACAATTTATATGGAAAAAAAACTGAGAGAGAATGTAAAAGAAAACTGATAGAGAATTTGTCACAATTTAATGAAGAAAGAACTGAGAGAGAATGTAAAAGAAAACTGATAGAGAATTTTGAGATATATTGAAATATGTATATATAGAAAATCATAAATTTAATAAAAAAATAAAATAAATTGAAAGATAGAAAGTTATCCAAACTCACCAATTTCTAAAACTCATAATGGAGAGAGGAACTGGGAGAGAATGTACAGAAAACGAAAAGTCTGAAAAAAAAATCAGAAATAATGTACCAACATCATAAAACAGAAAGTTGCCAACGCAGAAAATTGCAAAACAGAAGAAGAAAAGTCTGAAAAAAAAATCAGAAATAATGTACTAACATAATAAAACAGAAAGTCGCCAAGGCAGAAAATTGCAAAACATTAATATATAAAAAAAAATTCAACACAATTTATATGGAAGATCTTAGAGAGAAGAGAAAGAAAAACGAGAGTGTAGAGAGAAAGAAGAAGCAGAATACAAATGAGGAATATTAGGAATGATCTGTTTTTTATCCAAAACTAAAGCGGTTATAAAAAAAAATCAAATATAAAATATCATAAAAAATACAAATTAATAGAAAAAAAATGCAAAAAAAAGAGGCGATTTTTAAAAAAATAACTAACTCATACAAATGCAGTATTTCAAAATAAAGAGAGAAGAAGTGAGCCACGTAAGTAGTTTTAAAACTGAGAAATAGATAAATTAATGATTTGGTCATTAATAATATCATGAATTATTGAAATGTAATAGATTAATTAAATTAATTCGAGCAATTTACTTTTAAATAATATTTTATTAAAATTATCTTCAACTTTCTTTAATTTTTTATAAAGTTATTACCATGCACATATTTTAGTTTTCCGTTTCTTTAGAAAATTTGCATAATAAATTTAGGGTCATAGAAATTGCAAATTTCAACAATTATACAAATTCAATAGGACAACTAATGTCTTTTCTTCTCGTTGTTAATAACTCGATAATTAAAAATGTGGAAGCTACAAATAATAACAGTTAAACCAAGGAAAAAAAAATATGGTTCACAGAGAAATGTAGAAATTACAAATAATACTCCAAAAAAAGAACATAGACCAGGTTTAAGAGAGACCATATCTCCAGCTGCAATCTTCACAATCAATTAAACTGAAAATTGAAACTGGAAAGAAAAATAAGATTTTGAAATATAATGTAAATCACAAAAAATCAATTAAATATAAATTGAGAGAATGTTAACCCACCAAACTCAACTATTTCTAAAACTCTCTATCCGGAAAGATTATTCCCTTAGCATCATTAACTTTGAATAGGCTGCATATAATGAAAAATAAAATAAAAAATATTGCATTAGATACTTTTTAAAAAATTAAATTTTAATGAAGATAACATCTCACGAATAATGTACTTACCAAAATCATAAAACTTGAAATAATGTACATACCAACATTATAAAACAGAAGCAAAACAGAAGAATCTCCCTTTCAAGGAAATACGAACCAAGAGATTTATTATAACACGTCGAAATTTTTTTTTTTGATATGCTGAGGAACATCCCTATTTAAAATGATGAAGGATCCATATGAAAAAATGGTCGATATAAAATATTTTAATTGGAAAATTTTCAAATTTGATCTTATACAAAAAGTCGATATTGAGGCCTGGAATCCTAATCAATACTAATAGGAATCAAAATACTCAAATTCGTACGTACTCAAAATTCTCAAATAATTTGTAATTTTTTTTTTTTTTATCTTAAGATCAAGATTAGAAGCCAGACAAAGAGCAAAACATTAATAAATACGTCAGATCTACCACAATTTATATGGAAAAAAAACTGAGAGAGAATGTAAAAGAAAACTGATAGAGAATTTGTCACAATTTAATGAAGAAAGAACTGAGAGAGAATGTAAAAGAAAACTGATAGAGAATTTTGAGATATATTGAAATATGTATATATAGAAAATCATAAATTGAATAAAAAAATAAAATAAATTGAAAGATAGAAAGTTATCCAAACTCACCAATTTCTAAAACTCATAATGGAGAGAGGAACTGGGAGAGAATGTACAGAAAACGAAAAGTCTGAAAAAAAAATCAGAAATAATGTACCAACATCATAAAACAGAAAGTCGCCAACGCAGAAAATTGCAAAACAGAAGAAGAAAATTCTGAAAAAAAATCAGAAATAATGTACTAACATCATAAAACAGAAAGTCGCCAAGGCAGAAAATTGCAAAACATTAATATATAAAAAAAAATTCAACACAATTTATATGAAAGATCTGAGAGAGAAGAGAAAGAAAAACTGAGAGAGTGTAGAGAGAAAGAAGAAGCAGAATACAAATGAGGAATATTAGGAATGATCTGTTTTTTATCCAAAACTAAAGCGGTTACAAAAAAAATCAAATATAAAATATCATAAAAAATACAAATTAATAGAAAAAAAAATGCAAAAAAAAGAGGCGGTTTTTAAAAAAATAACCGACTCATACAAATGCAGTATTTCAAAATAAAGAGAGGTGAAGTGAGCCACGTAAGTAGTTTTAAAACTATAGATGAATTAATGATATTAGTATTTTTTAACCTCCATTATTATATTAGTATTTTTTAACCTCCATGGAAAGCTTTTCCCCGGGGGAGAGTATAATTATTCTCCAAATTAAACTTTAAATACTAATTCTAATTCTAAATTTCTTCTCGACCAAATTTTCTAGTTGGGATGAAAATTCATCACCTAAATCTGCAATTTAAAAAAAAAACTTTGAAATATATCAAGACAACTAAAAAATATTGTTAAAATTAATTTGTTAATTTGAAAATAATAAAAATATAAATTTATATATTTAAAACGTGTTACAAATTACTTCTTGGTATAGTGGAGAATTTCCAAAATTGTTTTTAAAATCATTCACCGGAGATTTTTTTCAAATGTTTTTAAAATTCTCTAAAATCCTCCCCAATACTTTATACATTTTAGAAAGGTTTTAAAATTATTTTAAAATACATTCACACTCTATATCTCAAGAAAATTATACATACATTCACATTCAATTTATAAAGTCAAATACATACTTCATGATATGCAATTAAAAAAACTTTAACAAAATAAATGAATACCTATATTATAAAAAAATTATTTACATAAAATATATAACTAAGCAATGGTTACGTGACTTACAGTAAATTTATTTTTCTCATCAACTCTAATTTATAAAAAAAAAAAAAAAAAAAAAAAATCGATCTTACCATTAATATTGATAAACTTACATTCATTTAAAGTGTATATTTATTAAAGAGGGTATCTACAAATTACTAACTAAAAATTAGTACAATAATTTGATACTCCCTCCGTCTCAGGATTACTTGCACACCTACTTTTTCGGACCTTTAGAAACTTCACCCGTATAATATCTACAATATTACATTTAATGTAATTATTTTTATGGTCCATATATATACATATAAGGCCATTCACTTACTTATTTTTTTATAAAATTATATCTTAAAATTTTATTTATTATAATATTTTTAAAAACGTGAGTGAACAGTAAGTATGCAAGTAATCCTGGGACGGAGGGAGTATATATTAAATATGTAAAAAAATATTAATAATAAATCAAGAATAAATACTACCGACATCATTAATAAATAATAAAGAGGGAAGAATAAATACTCCCACGTTCTTTATTGAGACAATAAAGAAATTAGATGTGACCTATCGATTGATTCTAATTAAATTAAAAAAATTATAATTAAAAACATACAACAAAAAAATTATAATTAAAAAAATTCAACAATAACAAGGATAAATCTATTAATTTACAGAAAAAACAATTTAAAAACTGTAAATCTATAAATAAAAAATAAAAGAGAGAGGAGAGAACAGGAAAATAATTGAAAAAATGAGAGAAATTTAAAAAAATTGCAAAAGCAAAAAAAGTAAAATAAAATAATTAAATGAAAAAAGGTTTTGAATTTGAGATCAAAACAATAAAAATAAATCAAAGGTGATCTAACGATTGATTCTAATTAAATTAAAAACATACAACAATAACTGTCAAGGAAATCTCGTAAATCTATTAATTTACTGTACCATTTTGGAAAACATAATTTAAGAAACTGTAAATCTATAAATAAAAGGGGGGAGAGAGAGAGGAGAGAACACGAAAATAATTGAAAAAATGAGAGAAATTTAAGAAAATTGTAAAAGAAAAAAAAAATTAAAATAAAAAAATTAAGTAAAAAAATTCGATACAGAGAAAAATGAGAGAGAACCAAAAAAAATTAAAGAAAAGTTTATAAGAAAATAATTGAAAAAAGAAAGGAAATTTTAAGAAAATTGTAAAAAAAAAATATTGAAGAAAATTGTAAAGGAATCGAAAGAGAGAGTGAAATATATCATCTAATAGACATCTACAAAAGAAATCATACAGCTTAAAAAATAAAATAATAAGATCCGTTTAAAGAGAAGATGACCATTATATAGGAGATGAGATTAAGAATATATGTTTCATTTAAATTTGAATATTAGAAGATAAGATTAAAATGATTTCAAATTTAAAAATAATAACTATGAGTAAATAATATTAAAATTATTATTTTAAGATGAAAATAGGAAAAATAGATATTTTTAATCAGAATGCCTAAGAATGGGATTTTGAAATAGACGATTTTGGTGAAGAGAGAGATTATGATAGAGTGTTGAAATTGTGACACGTGTACCATTATATTCTCACAAATATATACTCCAGTATTAAGATTAAGATTAAGATAAGATAGGAAAGCTATCATTTTGTGCCATGAAAATAGGTTACTAGAAATGTCACAATTAAATGTTTGTTTTGAAATGGAAAATTCTATTTTAAAATTTAGATTTAGAAATTCAACCCTATAGATATCTATAAACTCTATATAGATAGATATAATAATCTATATAAAATTATTTTGTAATGTGATGCGGCCTAAAAATGTCGTTCAATAAGAAGTCGACACGTGTATAAAGGATAAGATAAAAGAGAAGATATGAGATTATGGAAGGGGCTCTGAATAAAGAATCCCTTCTGGAAGCCCCTCCGGAGGGAGCTCCTGGAGGTCCTCCCGGAGAGACTTATCTGGAGGACCTGATCTTGATATGAATTGGTAAACCGAGAATATAGGAGATCTCCACATAAATCGGACTGAGATTGACCAAAGAAAGATTCTTCTCTCCTTCATTGTAGTGGAAGGAGTCCACTAGGGGGAGTGGCCCCGGTCTTTCCGGAAGTGGAGGAATGGAAGACCTTGTCAACCTAGCAAGGCTGTGTCCAAGAGGTAGCTCCGAAACAGAAGGGAGCCTTGACTTCCTCTCGGGAGATTCTCTATAAATAGGTAAATTTGAGTATATTTCCAGGTTAGACTTTCTGACCTTTACTAAACTTGATACATTTCGTACAAAACGTACTTTTGATATTATTTGAGAGCCTGATTTGATAAAACAAGGATCTCGAGGTCCTTGTGATAGATTAAAAGCCCTATACTGACTTGAGCGTCGGAGCGTCCGCACCGGAGCCCCCTCCGGTGTGTCTTTTGCAGGTTCCTGGAGGATCATTCCAGCGGAAGCAGTGTACCCAAATCAGGTCTAAGCACTCGGGAATTTAGATATCTGACCCCGAGGATATATAATCTGACCGTGCAATTTTTGGCACATCAACTGGCGCCGTCTGTGGGAAAGAGTTGAAAGATTTTCTCACGAATTTCTACCTGTTCGAGCAAACGGGTGGCGGAAATAACACATCTGCTTCGGGAAAGAGACCCCTCGCAGGGGAAAATCCTTCTTTGCCGAATGACCCTATGACAAAGGGAGGTCGGGGAAGAGACCCGATTCATACCCCTCCTGGAGTAAATCCACCAGTGACGCCTAATACCGGCTTGGGAGAGGAAAACCATCCCCTCCCCATCGAAGAAGGAATAACAGGGAACATTGGAGCCCCAGAGTTCCGGACCACAGATCCCCAACAAGAGGATATTCCAGACTCGGGACCACTCCTGATCTCTCCCGATCAATTGAACGCCCTCATCAAGCAAGCTGTAGAGAGAGCCTTCGCGGCTCACAGAGATCGAGGTCCCAGAGCTGCACCAAGGAATCTGGAGATACCTACTCCGACACCAGCTCCAGGAGGAGGCTCGAGACACCCCTATCTCTACAGGGGGTGATATTGTTAGCACGTCTGTAGCCCTCGGGAGTGGACCTGGCAAGGAGATACCTCCAGGCACTGCAGAGGACGACAACATTCGTGCCCCTCCACGAGCAGCAGAGTATTTAGGGCCTCGAGGTCCAAAATCTAAACATGGGAGTACGAGACAAAGATATGATAAGTGCATCGGTGCTACAGGTTAGTACAGGTGTTTGATAGAGCCTAAAGTATTAGAACTTTTATAGTAATTTGATATTGCTATGAGCATATTTTAATGATATTGACATATATGACACGAACTTATTTTTTCCATTGAATTAAGCATGATTCTCCTAAACTTACATGATTGATACTCTAGAAACAATCTTAGAATTAAGAATTGCTTGAAATCGTAGAAGCATGGGTAAGCAATTCACATGCTGAGTCTTGTGATTACTTTATGTGGTAGAATTAATGATTAGACGCTGATGATGATTATGATTTTGCACACGATTGACATGTTTCCATATTTTATATATAATTATGATTTTGCACACGATTAGACGTTGATGATGATTAGACGTTGATGATGATTAATGATTAGACGCGGACGATGATTATGATTTTGCACACGATTGACATGTTTCCATATTTTATATATAATTATGATTTTGCACACGATTAGACGTTGATGATGATTAGACGTTGATGATGATTAATGATTAGACGCGGATGATGATTATGATTTTGCACACGATTAACATGTTTCCATATTTTAGATATAATTTCATATTACAGACCGAGCCTATCCAGGTTCTGGAGGACCTCTGGATAGGTTCAGAAGATTTCAGATTACAGATTAAGCCTATCCAAGTTCTGGAGGATCTCTGGATAGGTTCAGAAGATTTCAGATTATAGATTAAATCTACCCAAGTTCTGGAGGACCTCTGGGTAGGTTCAGAAGATTTCAGATTACAGATTAAGTCTAACCAAGCTCTGGAGGACCTCTGGATAGGTTCAGAAGATTTCAGATTACAGATTAAGTCTATCCAAGCTCTGGAGGATCTCTGGATAGGTTCAGAAGATTTCAGATTACAGATTAAGTCTATCCAAGCTCTGGAGGACCTCTGGATAGGTTCAGAAGATTTCAGATTACAGATTAAGTCTATCCAAGCTCTGGAGGATCTCTGGATAGGTTCAGAAGATTTCAGATTACAGATTAAGCCTATCCAAGTTCTGGAGGATCTCTGAATAGGTTCAGAAGATTTCAGATTATAGATTAAATCTACCCAAGTTCTGGAGGACCTCTGGATAGGTTCAGAAGATTTCAGATTACAGATTAAGTCTATCCAAGCTCTGGAGGATCTCTAGATAGGTTCAGAAGATTTCAGATTACATATTAAGCCTATCCAAGTTCTGGAGGATCTCTGGATAGGTTCAGAAGATTTCAGATTATAGATTAAATCTACCCAAGTTCTGGAGGACCTCTGGGTAGGTTCAGAAGATTTCAGATTACAGATTAAGTCTATCCAAGCTCTGGAGGATCTCTGGATAGGTTCAGAAGATTTCAGATTATAGATTAAATCTACCCAAGTTCTGGAGGACCTCTGGGTAGGTTCAGAAGATTTCAGATTACAGATTAAGTCTATCCAAGCTCTGGAGGATCTCTGGATAGGTTCAGAAGATTTCAGATTATAGGTTGATTCTATCCAAGTCCTGGAGGATTTCGGGATAAGCTCGGAAATGGAAAATGAAGATTGAGCCTATTTAGGTCCCTGAGATTAAGGCCAATAGCCCTAAACAGACAAAATGATAAGTCCGAAAACTAGAGTGGGTGAGAGGATGATTGATTATCTGAAGCGGGTAGAGAATTTGAGAATTTTCAGAGCCGAAAAATATCTCACCCTCGAAGAGGTGAGGCAATCCAAGAGGCTGGAGGTGAAACCAGCTAGTGGAGAGAGGAAGAGAGAATATACAGCAGGGAGGTCCAGCCCAGAAGCTCTCCGAAACTCTGGAGGAACAGGAAACCGCAATGCTGCGGGAGGATACCGATCTGGGCCTCGAGGGAGGTTGTAGAAATATACCCAACTGAGATTGGAACCTACAGAGGTTTTGGAGGTTGCTGGAGATCATCCAGATCTGAAATTCCCTTATTTCATTTTTAAATTATATAATTGAGGCTTATGAAGCTTATCTGAGCACTTGAGAGCCTGTGTTGGAGGCCCCTTTTTTGGTGTATCTTTACAGGATCAATTCGGGATTGATATACGAGTAAACCTGGAGAACCTAGAGGTCCTGGAGGAGCCCGAAAGAGCATAGAACTATGGAGAACCAAACGAGTAGCTGGATTATGATATTTAGCCTGCTATGGTGCTGATCCCCAAATAACGAGTATATCGATACCACCGGTTAGTACAAAATTTGATAAAGCTAAAAAAGGTTAGATCTTTTATGCTAACTTGATTTTATAATGAGTATGTCATGATGAGTGTGACATGAATAAGCTATGATATTCGTTGATTCGATATTGTTATAAGTATGTCATTATGAGATTGATATGCGTATCATACTTTATTTTCCCTAAATCAAGTACGACCCTCCTACTTTTACATGATTATTATGTCTAGACGCTCTAGATGTGATGTTAAAATTTGAAAATTGACTTGAGATGCTAGAGAGCATGAGTAGCACGTTGAGTTTAGGTGGTTACTATATGCTCTAGAATCCATGACTAAGGACTAATAATGATTCGTGACTTCAGAATGTGGGGCTAACATACTTATCTATGAATTTTGTATGATTGACATGCCTCGATATTCTAGATGTGACTTCAGATTTCAGATTAAGCTTGTATGATTGAAGCTCCACCGAGCCTAGCTGCTGAAGCTGACCAAACCCTCCCCAGGGTGCTGAAATTTGATATTCAAAAGTTGAGAAGAGCTGAATAAAGGACCAGCCCCTGCAGCTTCTGGAAAAGCCCGAGCTTTGCGGTTAAGATACTACATCTTGGGTGGCCAATTATACAAACGATCGTTGACCCATCCCTATCTAAGATGTCTCCCGAAGGATATTACGTGATAAGAGAAACCCATGAAGGATGAGCAGGTAGTCATGAGGGCTACAAGGCTACTGTAAAGAAGGATACACCCAAGAGTCGATCTATTAGGTGATTAAGATCATCTAGGGTGTTGAGATGCGATATTCGGAGACGAGCATGATGACGGACCTTGCAAATGTCTTACACTTCGATGCTTAAAGGGGGTGATGAAGGGTCTAGGCCTACTACCTCCGAGATGCTGATATGGAGCCACGTAAGTGAAAAATGTATATTTTACTTTAGATTTTACTTTGTGATATGATATGAGTTACCTAGACGTAGTTGTTTAGAGCATAAAACCTCGAAGCATATGAGCATTTGCTAAGGCTTCAGAAATGATTGATTTGAGAAATGTTAAGGGGATTACTTAGGAGAATTTCGTGATTGAATCGAGAGAATGGTTGAGAATTTAGGCATGGTTAAGAACGTGTTTTTGATTAGTGATGAGTCTAATTTTTTCTAAATTATGTTAAAATGTATGTTTATCTTTGATAAATATTTGAAGATTTTATGAGATGTGATGGAAACATTTGGAGATTTTTGGAAATTTGTATGAGCACATATTTCCTAACAATTTAAGATATGATTCATAAGCATACTTTGAGCATTCTGAAACGCGTGAGGGCTAACCACCCTGAGTAGCCGTATGACTAAGTTTGAAAATTAGGAGTAATGAAATGATGAAGGATCTGTAGATCACTGAGCATATATGAGATATGAGAATTCAAGAGTGAGAAACACTCAGAGGCCTAGAGGCCGAGGAGCTACAGAGAGCCCTCACCATATGTGAGACCCAAAAGGGTTAATTAATGAAATGAGAAGATTTTTGTGAATCAAAATCTTTTAAGAATAAGAGTGAGAAACACTCAGAGGCCTAGAGGCCGAGGTGCTCCAGAGAGCCCTCATCTTACTTGAGACACAAGTAGGTTACTGAAATGAGAAGATTTTATGAATTAAAATCTTTTAAGTATAAGAGTGAGAGACACTTAGAGGCCTAGAGGCCGAGGTGCTCCAGAAAGCCCTCACCTTACTTCAGACCCAAGTGGGTTACTAAAATGAGAAGATTTTATGAATTAAAATCTTTTAAGAATAAGAGTGAGAGACACTCAGAGGCCTAGAGGCCGAGGTGCTCCAGAGAGCCCTCATCTTACTTGAGACCCAAGTGGGTTACTGAAATGAGAAGATTTTATGAATTAAAATCTTTTAAGTATAAGAGTGAGAGACACTCAGAGGCCTAGAGGCCGAGGTGCTCCAGAGAGCCCTCACCTTACTTGAGACCCAAGTGGGTTACTGAAATGAGAAGATTTTATGAACTAAAATCTTTTAAGAATAAGAGTGAGAAACACTCAGAGACCTAGAGGCCGAGGTGCTCCAGAGAGCCTTCATCTTACTTGACACCCAAGAGGGTTAATTAATGAAATGAGAAGATTTTATGAATTAAAATCTTTTAAGAATAAGAGTGAGACACACTCAGAGGCCTAGAGGCCGAGGTGCTCCAGAGAGCCCTCATCTTACTTGAGACCCAAGAGGGTTAATTAATGAAATGAGAAGATTTTATGAATTAAAATCTTTTAAGAATAAGAGTGAGAAACACTCAGAGGCCTAGAGGTCGAGGTGCTCCAGAGAGCCCTCATCTTACTTGAGACCCAAGAGGGTTAATTAATGAAATGAGAAGATTTTATGAATTAAAATCTTTTAAGAATAAGAGTGAGAAACACTCAGAGGCCTAGAGGCCGAGGAGCTCCAGAGAGCCCTCACCATGTTTGAAACCCAAAAGGGTTAATCAATGAAATGAGAAGATTTTATGAATCAAAATCTTTTAAGAATGAGAGTGAGAAACACTCAGAGGCCGAGAAGCTCCAGAGAGCCCTCACCATGTTTGAAACCCAAAAGGGTTAATCAATGAAACCCAAAATCTCCGAAGGAGAGCACTTTTGAAATTCCTCTCCAAAGCAAGAATAATACACGTCTCTCCAGAAACGCCTCTGTACTAGGCTCACTGGAATTTTCTACTCTCACAAAATATATGCCCCTTTTACGAGAGTAGGGGGAGTAGATGATGCGGCCTAAAAATGTCGTTCAATAAGAAGTCGACACGTGTATAAAGGATAAGATAAAAGAGAAGATATGGGATTATGGAAGGGGCTCTGAATAAAGAATCCCTTCTGGAAGCCCCTCCGGAGGGAGCTCCTGGAGGTCCTCCCGGAGAGACTTATCTGGAGGACCTGATCTTGATATGAATTGGTAAACCGAGAATATAGGAGATCTCCACATAAATCGGACTGAGATTGACCAAAGAAAGATTCTTCTTTCCTTCATTGTAGTGGAAGGAGTCCACTAGGGGGAGTGGCCCCGGTCTTTCCGGAAGTGGAGGAATGGAAGACCTTGCCAACCTAGCAAGGCTGGGTCCAAGAGGTAGCTCCGAAACAGAAGGGAGCCTTGACTTCCTCTCGGGAGATTCTCTATAAATAGGTAAATTTGAGTATATTTCCAGGTTAGACTTTCTGACCTTTACTAAACTTGATACATTTCGTACAAAACGTACTTTTGATATTATTTGAGAGCCTGATTTGATAAAACAAGGATCTCGAGGTCCTTGTGATAGATTAAAAGCCCTATACTGACTTGAGCGTCGGAGCGTCCGCACCGGAGCCCCCTCCGGTGTGTCTTTTGCAGGTTCCTGGAGGATCATTCCAGCGGAAGCAGTGTACCCAAATCAGGTCTAAGCACTCGGGAATTTGGATATCTGACCCCGAGGATATATAATCTGACCGTGCAATTTTTGGCACATCATAATGCCATGTCTTATTAAATATATTTTTAATTTTACAATTAAAATTATAATTTTATTAATGCACGTTTTATTAATATATTAAAAAAATATTATAATATATAAAAATATAAATACAATAATATAGATTCAAATTTATAGATATGTATATATTATAAATATATTAGAATAAAAAAAAAGTTTATTCTCACAAACTCAAACAAATGATTAAGATATAGAAATTAATATAGTATTTAAAATTATTATTTTAATAAATTAATACTTATTTTAATAAATTGACCCGCGTAAAACGAGGGTATAGAGCTAATTTATGGATATAGATAAGAAAATAAAAATATTTCTTTATGGTAAAAAAAATGATTTTATATACAGAAATCACAAAACTTGTGAATTCAGTTATTCAATCACTATTGATATTTTAAAAAAACACTATATGTGTGCCTAATATATTATCAATACATGTATCTGATGGTATATATATGAGTGAAGATATATATTAAGTAATCAATTAATTTTTTTTTTACACTAATAATCAATTAATTTTAGATCCAACAAAAATAGATCAATTGCAATAAATATAAAAGTTCAAATGAAATCACGATGACTTGAGATGCGCGGATCTAGTGAGGAAACAACCAAGGACTGATAGTGTCACCATCGTTCATTCCTTTCCACTGCACTAATGCTTCGTATATATTGTTTGGGCGAATGCGATAAGCGAAAACTCTTTCTAGAGTGATGGTCAAATTACTGTCGGCAGAATATGGAGGCAAGGTGGGTCGCACCAGGTGTGGGTCTCCCACTTTATGTCGAAGCAAAAAGATGTGAAAAACAGAATGTATTTTAGACTCGGGCGGAAGTGTTAAGCGATAGGCTACTGGACCAATTTTGTCCTGCACCTGAAATGGACCGTAATACTTGCTGGCCAGCTTTTGGTTAACACGCTTGAAAACGGATTGTTGACGGTAAGGTTGCAATTTCAAGAAAACCCAATCGCCTATGTTAAATTCCCCGGGTCGATGCTTAGAGTCTGCATACTGTTTCATCCGGTTTTGGGCTGTTTCCAAATTCAAACTCAACTCACGAATTAAAGCGTCTCTTTCTCGGAGCTGAATATCAACCTCATGAACTGCTGTAGTGTCTACTTCGTAGACAGGAAGAGGTATAGCTGGCCGACCATACACTACTTCAAATGGTGTCATCCAAATGGAACGTTGGTAGGTAGTATTGTACCAATACTCGGCCCATGCCAAGTGACGCTCCCAGTCCTTGGGTTTTTTATGCGTGAAACAACGAAGATATTGTTCAAGACAACGATTAACTACCTCGGTTTGGCCATCCGTTTGTGGATGGTACGAAGAGCTCATCTTCAATTGGGTCCCTTGGAGTTTGAACAGTTCACGCCAAAAAATGCTAATAAATACCCGATCACGATCTGATACAATCGTCTTTGGGATAAAGTGAAGACGCACAATTTGGCGAGTAAATACATCTGCAATGTCTTTGGCGCCGTATGGATGGCGGAGGGCGATGAAATACCCATACTTGGACATCCTATCCACCACGACCATAATTGGAAGAGGGTAAACCCGTAATGAAATCCATCAAAACATCCGTCCGCACCTGCTGTGGAATTGGAAGAGGGGACCAATTGATGAAACTTCAACTGAAGTTCTCCTAGAAACCTAAGCAAAATACTCAGATTAACCTAGTAACCAGCTTCAATACGCTTTATAAAGAGTTTCCTCTCAAAATTGATAATTCTCTCGTAATAATCTTTTCAAAACACGTTACACCTATATATCCAAATCCCTCTCCTAATTCCTAGCTAATCAGCACTCCTAATTCCTATCTAATACAAAGGAAACTTATCACAATTAATATATCAAGTCAACTAACTAATCAAACAAGAATAATAATTAAATCAATCAATCCCTCAATCATCTACGCTTTCCATAATTGGTTTCTTTCTCCTTGAATACACTTTGACTAACTGTGGACCCCTCTTATGATGTGGCGAGATCTCATCATTACCCCTGCCTTCAAAACGAACCTTGTCCTCAAGGTTAATATCAGGAAATTGCAGTCGTAGCTCCTCAATCAGTTCCAAGGTAGCATCTTCGTCCAAAGATTTCCATCGCACAAGGGCTTCACAAACATATTCACTTCCACTCTTCTTCCACCAGTACTCAAGCATCCTAACCGGTTCTAAAGCAGGCAGCCCATCGAGTGAATAAAGGGACAGTATCGTATGCACCGCATCTGCATATTGTTTTGTACGATCTTGGGCAATCTCCAAGTTTAAGCGAAGCTCCCTCAATAGCTCATCAAGGTTGCGCGACTTTAAATTATGTTGTTCACAAGCAGGGCATGTAAGACCATGATCAACAAACATTTCTGCTTGGACCTGAACAATAACTTGATTACCATTGCTCCTCTCCACCAACCTATGGACTTCTTCTGTAGGTAACAGCTCACAGAACCCATCCCTACAAAGTGTACATAAGTCGTAGTAGCACTTTGAGCATTGTGCATGGTCGTTTTCATCCTCTAAACAAGTTGTTTCACATCTTCGGCAATAAACCACACCTGTTATTGATTTCAGTGATTTTTGTAATACAAATGACTCGCACCATTCAACCTCTTCTTCACTACGTAGTCTCCTGAGTAAACCAGGTGGAATCATGCCCCAACATTTGGCTTATGGGCATTGAAGTTTTAACACTGTTCCTTCTGCTATATAGATCTCAAAGAGAGTCTTCAAGCAGTTTGCACAGAAGAAGTGTTGACATGGCAGTCTAATGAATTTTGAACCAAGAAACCCATTGAAACAAATGCAACATTATTGGCCGTTTCTGCATAAATTCTTGTGTCGTTCTTCATCACTGTAATTCTTTATTGTAGGAATCTCAATATCAGATGAGACACTTCTCAAAATTTCCCTACTATCTTCATTAGGTCTTATTCCATAGATACCTAATGGAGATATTTCGGTATCCAATCTAAGATAAGAGAGGATACAACTGTGTAACCACTCTAACCATTTGTATATATCCTCATGTCCTGCCTGTTCTTGCCAAATTGAATCAAGCTCGCAGCAGATCTCCGTAATTTTATCCAAATTCAACCATTGAACCGATACAACTAAGTACAAAGAGGATTTGCTTGGGTATGATTTAGGTAAAAAAACAAGTTAATACAATTGGAGGCGGATATTCAACCTTAAAATAGTATGAGAAATCTGAAGAATCCTCAACACCTTTCTCATGGAAAGTAGATGAGTTGAACTTTGCAGTGACATGAAGTCCTTTAGTCGTCCTTCTTCCCTAACCACTAGAAATCGATAGTTTCTTCCGTTTCTTTAGCCTCGTCAGGGGCTTCGTCGTACTTAGGTTTCTCCTCCCCTTCCTCGGTTGTGGGCCATTCGTCGATAATCATGCTCACCATCTTTGCATTGTTGCACACATGATTCCACGTGTACCGCTAGTTACACGTAAAACAGAGCCCTACTTGTCGTCGACGGTTTATCTTTTCATTCGACAGATGAGTGCGGCCCTTCCCTGTACCCAAGTTGCTGCTGCCCGAGAATGTTTTGGCAGTCACCGAGTGAGTTGATTCTCGATTCAAACCGGTGCCCCCTGTTTTTGGCTGTGGGTTGCGGAAAGAGGTTAGGTACACCCCCTTTTGTGGCAAGTATCGTGTGGCTTTTAGGTGCCCTTCCTTTCGAGTAGCTAATTCGATCACCTCTTTCAAGTCACGCGGCCGCCACATCTTTAATTCATTTGCAATCTCACCTTTAAGGCCAGCCATAAAAAGTACCTAATAGGATGCAATCTGTATACAGTCTTTCACTCGTACCCCTTTGGCTTCGAAGTATTGTTCGGCTTTGTCGATCCAGTTGATCGAATCTTCCCCTGTGAATTTTGGAAAATCCATTTGTGAGGTTTATCTCAAATCTCTAAGACCAGATGAGTGCAACTCGTATGGTAGGTTCAGGTAGATTCTAGTATGCTGAAGTACTCGTCTGTTGGGAGGATCAGATGAGTCACTTAACTGATAGAAGTCTTCTGAAGGACTCAGCTGTTGGGCGTATCAGTTGGTGGAGTCAGACAAGTTAACTTAGACCAGATCATATGAAGTGGAGGAGTCCAATCAGATGAGATGGGGTTGCGTAGAATCAGACGAGATGGGAAGACAAGTAAAGGTCGGACCAGATCAGTCGAGTTCTGTTAGCAAAGTTAATTTTTGGCTAAGTGTTGGTCATCAGAAGAGTAGAATAAGAAGAGGGAGGTCTTCTGGTCAATCTTCTGAAGAAGTCGTCTGTTTGCGAAAACAAGTGAAGGGCAAGGAAGTCATTTCAGATTGGGTCACGCTGAAAGTGTGAGTTTGTTACATGGTTGTAATAGAATTCAGTTGGCATCGGAGTACGCTTTCAACACACGCTGCAATCACCATTGACATCTATAAATACCCATTACTTGTCATTTGTAATGTTTGACGCCTGCGAGCATTCATTTTGAAAGAGTTGAGAGTTCACGAGTGAAGTGAGGATAAAATCCCTTTCCGAGGGATGAGTGTATAAACATCTCTTATACTAATCAGATTGAAGTCGTGTGTCCAGTGGATGTAGATCACGTTGATCGAACCTCTTAAATCTTCTTGTTCTCTATTTTCTGTTTTCGTTTATATTTGTGAATTGTTGTTCTTCGTTGGATTGAATTATTGGTCGATTGTTTTGCTTGTGATTGGAGACGTCTAATCAAAGTGGAATTATCACGACAATTGGCGCCGTCTGTGGGAAACGAGGAGGAATCGATCGTCAGCCACTAATCAATTGCCAGATCGAAGATGGAGAATTCGACCAAATATAATATTGAGAAGTTCTCAGGCACATGTGACTTTGGGCTGTGGAGAGTCAAGATGCAGGCTCTCCTAGAACAACAAGGCTTGTTCGACGTGCTCGAAGAGTCTATAGCCCCAGCAAGTGAATTTGCAACTGCTGCTGCTGAAAGAAACAAGATGTTACGGAAAGCTCGAAGTAATATTCTGCTCTGCCTTGGTGATAAGGTTCTGAGAGAAGTTGCTAAAGAGAAAACCGCGAAGGAGGTCTGGGAAAAGCTAGGTAAACTTTACATGGTTAAAACCTTAGCTAACCGTCTCTATTCGAAACAGAAGCTATATGCCCTCAGAATGGTGGATGACAAACCCATTTCGGATCAGCTTGATGAGTTCAATAGAATTCTTGATGATCTAGAGAATTTAGATGTCAAGTTAGAGGAAGAGGATAAGGCTCTGATTCTATTGAGTGCTCTCCCTAAGTCCTTTGAAATCTTAAAGGACACCATCTTGTATGGTAGGAACGAAAGTATTACATTGGAGGATGTAATGCTGGCTGTCAAGTCCAAGCTGCTGCACAACAAGACGCCTCAAGCAGACAAGGTCAGTAGCGGAGAAGGATTGGCAATCAGAGGTAGTCAAAAGCGATCTGGTGCAAAGAAGGGGTCTAGTCAACCCAAAGGAGCCGATAAGGGAAAATCAGATGTGTCCACTCAAGGTGATGCAGTGTGCTACCATTGAAATAAACCTGGGCACTATAAGAATGCTTGTCACAAATACAAGCAGTTCTTGAGGAAATCTGGTGCCAAGACCTCTAATGACAAGAATCAAGCTAATCAGACTCAAGTTGAGAAGGAGCAAGAAGGCTACGAGTCTGCTCAAGCGCTAACCATCACATCCTCTATAGAACATCAAGCATGGATCCTGGATTCAGGGTGTTCTTTCCATATGACTCCAAGACGAGATTGGGTTCATGACTTCAAGCATCAGAAGGGCGGTTTTGTTCTGCTTGGGAATGGTCAAACTTGCAAAGTTGTTGGAGAAGGTAGTGTTCACCTGAAGATGTTCGATGGGGTAGTAAGAATACTCAAGAGTGTTAGGTATGTACCTGAACTCAAGAGGAATTTGATATCACTTGGGATGCTGGATTCTATGGGCTATAAATTCCAGTCTGCTGATGGAGAGCTCAGTGTGTCAAAAGGGGAGCTGACTGTCCTGAAAGGCGAGAGAATGAGTGATCTCTACTTTCTTAAGGGAGAAATAGTAGTGGTAGATCAGATGTAGCAGAGGTGCAAGACAACTCGATGTTGTGGCACAAACGACTAGCTCATATAGGCGAGAAAAGCCTAGGAGAGTTGTCGAAGCAAGGTTTGCTGGGCAAGGAGAAGATCACAAAACTTGATTTGTGTGAGTCTTGCATTCTTGGTAAATCCAAGAGATTAAAGTTTGGTAAGGGTGTTCACTCTACCAATGGGATCATGGACTATGTCCATTCTGATCTATGGGGGCCAGCGAGGAATCAGACGAGGTCTGGTGGTAAATACTTCTTGTCTATCATAGACGACTACTCAAGGAAGGTGTGGGTGTCTATTCTGAAGTCGAAGGCAGAAGCATTTGAGAAATTCAAGGAATGGCTCATTGAATGTGAAAATGTCACAGGCAAGACTCTCAAACATTTGAGAACTGATAACGGTCTGGAGTACCTATCAGAAGAGTTCAATGCGTTCTGCAGATCGAAAGGAATAGTGAGGCATAAGACTGTGCCAGGGACCCCTCAGCAAAACGGAGTAGCTGAGAGGATGAACCAAACACTACTTGAGAGAGTCAGGTGTATGTTGAACAACTCTTGTCTACCGAAGGTGTTTTGGGGAGAGACTGTCTCTACTGCAACCTATTTGATAAACATAAGCCCTTCCTCTGCTGTGCAATACAAAAACCCAGAGGAGTTATGGTCTGGACGTGCAGCCGATTACAATTAATTGAAGGTGTTTGGATGTGCAGCTTATGCTCATGTCAAACAAGATAAGCTTGAGCCTCGAGCATTGCGATGCGTGTTTGTTGGGTATCCTTCAGGCGTGAAAGGATATAGGTTATGGTACCTCGAAGCTGGGATGCAAAAATGTATACTCAATAGAGATGTTACATTTGATGAGAGTCGGATGCCTCTATCAGAACAGACTAGTACGAGTACTAGTGCAGCTGATAACCAACCAGACGAGACACAAGTCGAGGTGGAGCAAGTTGACACCTCAAGACCAGTTGAAGAACATATTGATCCAGATGAGGAGGGCGATCCTCATAGTGAGAATGATCTTCAACATTATCAGCTGCACGGGACAAAACCAGACGAGAAGTCCACCCACCTCAGAGGTATGGACAAGCTGACATTGTCTCATTTGCATTATGTGCAACTCTTGAGGTGAAGTCTCTGGAGCCAAATTCTTATTTAGAAGCCATCAACTGCCACGACAAGGAGAAGTGGATAGTTGCTATGGAGGAGGAGCTGCTTTCTCTGAACAAGAACCATACCTGGGAAATTGTTCAAAGGCCCAAGAACAAGAAGTTAGTTGGGTACAAATGGATCTATAAAAAGAAGGTGGAGGCTCAGAGGGGTGGCAAGCTTAGATACAAGGTGAGGCTTGTAGCTAAGGGATTTACGTAGAAAGAATGTATTGATTTCAATGAAATCTTCTCACCTGTTGTGAAGCATTGTAGCATCAGAATCTTGTTAGCTATGGTTGCTCAATATGAATTGGAGCTACATCAAATGGATGTGACCACAACTTTCTTACATGGATCTCTAGACGAGAGGATCTACATGAAGCTACCAGAAGGGTTGGACATAGAAGAAGGGGAAGACAAGGTGTTTCTACTGAAAAAGCCCCTCTATGGCCTCAAACAAAGCCCTAGACTATGGTACTTGAGATTTGATGAGTACATTTGCTCAGCTGGTTTTACAAGGAGCTTGTACGACAACTGTGTCTATTTCAGACGGGTTGGGACTGGTGTTACCTATCTTATGTTGTATGTTGATGACATGTTAATAGCAGGCGAGTCTATTGACAGTGCTAATCAAGTTAAGGAGATCCTCAAACAGGAGTTTGAGATGAAAGATCTTGGTGAAGCCAAAGTGATTCTTGGGATGGAGATCAGTAGACTAGATGGGTCTATTCTACTGAGTCAACCTACTTATCTTCAGAAGGTGTTAGAGAGGTTCAGAATGCATAAGGCAAAGACTGTCTCTACTCCTATTTGCCAACATCATCGATTGTCCAATCAGATGAGTCCCAGGAACAGCCAAGACAGAACTCAGATGAGCAAGATACCTTATGCCAGTGCTGTAGGAAGTTTGATGTATGCTATGGTGTGTTGTAGACCAGACTTGACTCATGCTATGAGTGTGATCAGCAGATATATGAGTGATCCAGGCTTAAGCCATTGGGAGTTAAATGGGTTATGAGATATGTTCTGGGATCAGTACAAAAGGGTCTAAAATTTCAGAAGATGCCAAGTGAGGGGGATGCACTTATGGGATACGTGGATGCAGATTACGCAGCCAATGTTGACACTCGAAAGTCCTTAACAGGATATGTGTTCACTCTATTTGGTACAGCTGTGTCTTGGAGGTCTATTCATCAATCCGTAGTTGCATTATCTACTACTGAAGCGGAGTACGTGACCTTGACTGAAGCAGTTAAGGAAAACATGTGGCTGAAAGGGATTCTTAAGGAGTTTGGTTTATCTCAGAACAGTGTGACTGTTTTCTGTGATAATCAAAGCGCAATTCATCTCGCAAAGCATCAGTGGTATCATGAACGAACCAAACACATTGATGTGAAGCTGTACTTTGTGAGAGATATTGTGGAGAAGGGGACCGTCCAGGTGGTTAAGATAGCTACTGAGGAGAACCCTGCTGATGCATTTACCAAGGCATTACCAAAAGAGAAGTTTGGTTTATGTCTTAGGTTGGTTGGTTTGCATTAGTGACCTCTGCGGAGAAGGCTACTGATCTGGTGGCTGCAGATCAGTAGTGGAGTCTGTTCTTTGCGAAGGATAGATCAGAGCTGTTTAGTTCAAAGTGGAGATTTTGAGCTAAAGGTGGAGAATTGTGAGGTTTATCTCAAATCTCTAAGACCAGATGAGTGCAACTCGTCTGGTAGGTTCAAGTAGATTCTAGTCTGCTGAAGTACTCGTCTGTTGGGCGGATCAGATGAGTCACTTAGCTAATAGAAGTCTTCTGAAGGACTCAGCTGTTGGGCGTATCAGCTGGTGGAGTCAGACAAGTTAACTTAGCTGTTATACTTGTCATTTGTAATGTTTGACGCCTGCGAGCATTCGTTTTGAGAGAGTTGAGAGTTCACGAGTGAAGTGAGGATAAAATCCCTTTCCGAGTGATGAGTGTGTAAACATCTCTTATACTAATCAGATTGAAGTTGTGTGTCCAGTGGATGTAGATCACGTTGATCGAACCACTTAAATCTTCTTGTGCTCTGTTTTCTGTTTTTCATTTATATTTGTGAATTGTTGTTCTTCGTTGGATTGAATTATTGGTCGATTGTTTTGCTTGTGATTGGAGACGTCTAATCAAAGTGGAATTATCACGACACCATTCGAACCCCCTTAGGCCTATGGTCGTAGGGTTTCTCGGTTCGTCTACTCCGTACCGACCTTCTCAATTCTCTGTCGGAACTATCTGTGGTCCCATCCTCCTTGTCTTCATCTTCGGGGTTGGATCCGTCACGATGAAAGGGACTAGGGTAGGTGGAAAATGGGTTCACGCTCTCTCCCGGCTCATCGCGGGGCTCCTCTTCGAAGTGCAGTCCTCGGCGTGGTCCTCGCCTCTAATTAAATTATGTTCGACTGCCCACAACTTGTCCCCATCGTCCACCACGTCCTCGGTACCCTCTTCTTCGGGCGTCTGTAAACAATGGATGATTTTGTTTCTCCCTTTGGAATCGACGTCTTCCATGGTCGGCGTCGATGATGCTTGTGGTGTGAGCCCTTCCGTCCAGTCGTTGGAAACGACGCCGTCCACCCTCTGAATCCCCGTCTGATCGGGGATTATGCAGCGACGCTGCTTGTAGAGCTTCACTGATTTGTGCGAATGAATTCTCTTGTTTTGCTAGTCTTGTCTGTTTGAACCCATGGTTGTAATAGCGGAATCGTGGTATTTAGGATTGTAACGGCTCTGAGGCCAATTGATGAAACCACAAGGTGTTTATTCAATAAAATAAATAGGATGATATATGAATGATTCCTAGAAACTTAAGAACAGATCCTTGAATTAACCCAACAACTCTGAATGCTGTAATTACTACTCAATAATCTCAATGTATCTTTCTCGGGGTTTTCTACCGTAAGACAGGGGGTTCGCCCTGTCTTACAAAAGGCGTCCAATGAATAATTGACACGTCATATTGTATTGCTATAGGCGATCGCACTTCACAATTAGATAAAATATTTATTTTTTACAAAAATATATATAAAAGTACAAAAATATCCTTATAATATATTTTAAATAAACACATACAAATTTACAAACTTAACCTTCCTCTGTATTATTTTAAACATAAACATAATAAATGTATTAAACAAAACTCCACAAGCAAATCAAACTTTTCTAGGGCAGGACATAGGATTGAACTCTCCGGCGAAAAAAGATGGCCGAAAAATGTATATCGAGCTGCGTGGAGGACGCCCGAGTGCCCGTGAGAGCCACATACGTGAACCTGTACAAGTGGCCGGAATCCGACTTCGAATTTGTGAGGTCCATGAGTTGTAAATATCGCGAAGATGAAACGCAGCGTTCCGTGTACGGGCATCCAAGAGTGGTGGACAGTTTTTCTTGCCGCCAAATGTATTTGAGGAGCTACACTTTCTCCAGAGAGGAAGATCATAAAGAAGAAAAGACGAGTATAAAGTGCCTCGCTCGGATTAATGCCGAAAAAGAAAAAGTCCGGTGCCGGCGGTCGGAAGAATTTGAAGAAAGCTAAGTCGGCATCGTGCTCCGTCTTCGCCTCCATTTTCCGGCGGTTGCTTTCTTGCACCACCGACATTGATGTTGCCAATTAATCATCTTCATTTTTCTCTTCTTTTACTTGCTCATTTCTTTGCTTTACTTATTCCCTTTTAATTTATACATAAGACCTTTTTTTTTTTTTAATTTAGTATTGCTCATATATTAATAATTATATTTCAAAGAAATTGTTTCTTGGTTTTATAATCTTATTATGTGGTTGATCATTGATTTTAATAAGAAGCAATGTTGCCGGTTAAAGGAGCACCAATTTTGCTTTTATTTTTCAACTTTTTCATCTTTGTTTTGCATTTTCTGCTGTGTGTAGCAGCAGATTGTTGGTGAAGATCAATCGAATACAGGAAATAGCTGTCGCTATGGCTTCTATTGGTACAACATCATCATTAGCTCCTTGATGAAGAAGCCATGAAAGTGCAAGTTGAACAGGCGTACAATTGTGTTTTTTACCCAATTCTTCCATTCTAAAATAGATGCCCTTGTTCTTCTCCCAGTTGTCTCCAGTAAACCTTGGGTGATAGTGCTAGTAGTGGAGACGGAGTTAGAATTAATCCATATGCAATCGCCGGATGATTTCTAGGGTTATGAGATTAATTGATTTAAAATATTGTAATTTGATTAATTCTATAATACAATAGTAATTGATTTAGATGATGTATTATTTAATGATTGTTTGTTTTAATAATAAGGATATTTATGTAATTTTATAATTTAATATTTTTATTTATTTTAAAATAAAAGGATATTTTCGTCATTTTATATATGTCAATTTAATTTATTAGTAGGGCGATGTAGTGCGATTGCATAATGCATAGAGCAAACGCACTAATGCAAAGTGCAATTATATAAATTAAATTTCATACGTCAGATCAACGATGTAACGGTATTTGAAGTATTGCCTTTTGTAAAGTGCGAAGCCTGTCTTACCATAGAAAGACCCATCTTTCTCCCCATTACATTCAACTCATATACTAAGGAAATAACAGAATTAAGGAAACAAAGCAATAAAAGGAAAATAACTAAATGGGCTTGTAATCCCTCGAAATCAGTAAGTATCTCATCAATTACCCTTATTCTTGTTGGTTGACCTTCTTTGATAGACTCTGATTATTGGGTGCTTAATTGATTCAGTAGGAATCTCATCATCACCTTCCCCTGAAAAATTGACCTTGTCCTCAAGGTTAAGATGTGGGAAACACATCCGTAATTTCCCAACAACTTCCCAAGTAGTGTCATCGTCGTTCATTCCTTTGCACTGCACTAATTTTTCTTATACATTGTTTAGGCGAGTGCGATAAGCGATAACTCTTTCTGGAGCGATGGTCAAATCACCGTCAATAGAATATGGAGGCAAGGTTGGTCGCATCAGGTGTGGGTCTCCCACTTTACGTCGAAGCAAAGAGACTTGAAAAACGGGATGTATTTTAGACTCGGGCGGAAGTGTTAAGCGATAGGCTACCAGACCAATTTTTTCCTGCACCTAAAATGGACCGTAATACTTGCTGGCCAGCTTTTGGTTAACTTGCTTGAAAACGGATTGTTGACGGTAAGGTTGCATTTTCAAGAAAACCCAATCTCCATTGAATTTTGAATATTATTTTAGATCCTGGCACAATCAGAAACAAATTGAATTTTTAGTAAAACTATCTTGAAACCCACAGGGTTTAAGGTTTTCGATAAATTTACCTTCATCGATCTCTAATTTTCTACTGAAATACGGAGCGGAAGCAGCATTACAACGGTGCCAAAGGAGAAGCAGAGTAGAATCCAGCGACAATGGGCTCCTTCCTCGTATCATCAGTTTTTAACTTGATATTGAGGCATTTTTAACTGATTTCAGCATAATATTCCACCAAAATCATTTCAGTAAAATTAATAAATCAAAGCACATCTTATGTATCTAGAGGATGCAATGGAGAGTGACGAAGGACTACATTTGCGGAAGGGTCGGAGGATGATGAAGGGAAAGAGGTACTCCAGTCTCCAATAGTGTGCTTTGGATTTAAAAGAAAGAAGTGCTAAAAAAAAAACCAGAGGAGGGAGCCCAAAGGACAGATAAAAATTCTAAAGAAGATGTGTTGAATAAGCAAATAATATATATATAATATTCTAGATTTTACGCGGGAACTTACTATTGTATTATATATATATATATATAGATTGATGAAGATCAAACTACTAATTGAATTGCACACTTATGTTTTAAGTTGTTTTGGTTAGTTTGTGGCAGTTAGTTGGTTGTTTGTAACAAACATATTTAAGGTGTGTGGGAGCGTCTATGTATACTCTCTGCATAGCTTAGGATCAAGGTTGTTGAATTGATATTAAGAAATTTGTGGGTTTTCGGTTATTGAGAGCTTTCAGATTCTATTCTTCAGAGTGAATTAATAGTTCTTGCAAGGTTGTTCTTGAATCAAGATTGTTCGTGTTCTTGTTATCGAAGCTTCGCTGCGTCAGTTGGTATCTAGAGTTAGGAACGTTCAACGAGATGCCTCCAAAATGAAAAACAACAACCACAACTTGAAGGTAAGTTCGCGCAGCTGCGTCAAACGATGGATCAATTGGTGGCAGATATGGCTGCGATGGGCCTCCGTCAAGAACAGCTGGCGGCTGTACAGGAATTTATTACGTCGTTTCAACCCCCGCTAGTTCCTCAGGCAGTTTTCGAGACCGTCCCTCTAGTCCATCAAACGTCTACCGAAGAAACTGAAATGTTGGATAATCCTTTCGAGCCCTGGGATCGGGCTAATCGTTATCGTGACTCGCGTCCTGAACCTCCTTTCCGCCGAGAGGACGACAATCGATGGGAATTGGGCTTTAAAATGGCGATCCCAGAATTTCATGACAATTCAGATGCGTCGGATCTCACGGATTGACTTCTAACAGTGGAAGAAATCTTGGATTTCAAGAAAGTGACGGATGATCGGTGTGTCGCCTTGGTAGCCACCAAGCTACGGGGCCGTGCATCTCAATAGTGGAAAAATCTAAAACCCGCAAGGGCAAGGGACGGGGAAACACCAATCGCGTCTTGGCCCAAATTCAAGAAGCAGTTGAGTGCTACCTTTTTACCATTCAACAACTCGCGTATTATGTCCAGAAATTGCAAAACCTGCGCCATGGGCCGCGGTCGGTGGCCGAATATTCTGATGAATTTTATCAACTCATAACGCGTAATGATTTATCTGAATCCAACGATCAACTTTTCGCACTATGAGTGTTATCTCATAATCTCATAGTCAGCTCAGTAAGTAGTGAGCTGATAGGATCAGATAAGATGACTTAAGCCGAAATCAGATGAGTTGAAGGTTTTCAATCAGCTGAGGAGGTGATGTTTAGAGTTCAACACAGTTGGTCAGGTCAGCACAGTACTGGATCAGCACAGTACTTCAACAGAGTATATCAGCACATTACTGCAGCAGAGTATATCAGCAAAGTACTGCAGCAGGGTATATCAGCACAGTACTATCAGCACAGTAAAGATCAGCACAATAGAAGTCTATCAGCAGAGTCAGCTTTTGATCACAGGAACAGAAGAGTTGAGTATCAGAACACTAAGTACTGTTCTGATCTTTATGGACAAGTCTTCTGATATGAAAGTTAGTTAGTTTAACTAGCTGTATTACAATTACAACTACTTGAGGCATAACTACCATTTCAGTTGGGCAATAATAGAGCACATGGGTTGTTACAAGCGGTTGCAAACGGTTGATAACTACTCAAGCAGTTCCTAACAGCAGCAACTACCTTGGTTTTTATATACTCTTGTATGTGTACATTGTAAAGATGTTTGGATGCAAGTACGATTGTAATCTTTGAGTTTTGTGAGTTCACGAGTGAAGTGAGGAAATATCATATTCCGAGTGAATTGAGTGTGTAAACATTCTTGATCAATCAAAGAAGTACTCGTCTGGTCCAGTGGATGTAGATCACATTGATCGAACCACTTAAATTTTTTGTGTGCTGTTTGTTTTGTTGATTACTTTTTGAATTACTATCTTAGCTGGTTATTTCTTATATCTTCAAGTATTCTACTTGGTTGGAGACGTCTAATCGACTGGAATCCTTGACAATTGGCGCCGTCTGTGAGAACCTGAAGTAACTACAGATCTAAGATGGGGAATTCTACCAAGTACAACATAGAGAAGTTTACAGGCACAGGAGATTTTGGGTTGTGGAAGGTCAAGATGCAGGCCCTCCTTGAACAGCAAGGATTATTGAAGGCTCTCGAAGAATCCGAAGAGACTGCAGAAGAAACTGCAGCAGCTGCTGCTGAAAGGAGCAAGTTGCTCATAAAAGCTCGAAGCACGATCCTACTCTGCCTTGGAGATAAGGTCTTGAGGGAGGTTTCTAAAGAGAAGTCGGCGAATGAGGTTTGGGATAAGCTTGAGAAGTTATATATGGTGAAAACTCTTGCTAACCGACTCTATTCGAAACAGAAATTGTATGCCTTTAGAATGGGAGATGACAAACCCATTACGGAGCAACTAGATGAATTCAACAAGATACTTGATGATCTGGAGAATTTGGATGTCAAGCTTGAAGAAGAGGATAAGGCTCTTATCTTGTTGAGTGCTCTTCCTAAGTCCTTTGAAATCCTAAAGGACACCATCTTGTATGGTAGAAAGGAGGCAATCACATTGGAGGATGTGATCTTGGCTGTCAAGTCCAAGCTGTTACATAATAAAACATCTCAAGGAGATAAAAGTAGCAGTGCAGAAGGATTGGAAATCAAGGGAGGACATAAGAAATCTGCCTCCAAGAAGGGGTCTAGTCAACCCAAGGGAGCTGATAATGGAAAATCAGCAGTGTCAAATCAATGGGAAGTAGTGTGCCACCACTGCAACAAACTTGGGCACTACAAGAGTACTTGTTTCAAGTACAGACAGCTTATGAGAAAATTTGGTCCCAAGAACCCTGTTGATAAGAATCAAGAAAATCAAACCCAAGAAGATAAGGAGCAGAAGGGCTATGAGTCAGCTCACTCCCAATCCATCACTTCCACTAAAGAACAACAGGATTGGATTTTATATTCAGGGTGTTCTTTCCACATGACTCCAAGAAGAGATTGGTTTCATGATTTTAATCATCAGAATGGAGGTTGTTGGGATATAAAATCACCCTAAAGCCCCACTTGATGTTAGAATAGTTTTGATGGCCAAAACACTTAGAGTTTATAAATGTAATAGGATCAGCTGACTTGTATAGAACAGCTTAGACTAGTCTTGTGTGATCAACTGTATTGATATCAGCTGATCAACACAGTCCTGGCTTACATGCCTATTCTCAAGATGAGAAGAGTAGAAGACATGAAGACTAGGAGATCCTTGAAGACCAGATAAGTTAAGGTGCTTGTATACCTACTTATCTGATGGAGTCCAAGATTGAAGATGGCCTACAGCAGCACAAAGAATTGCCAGATCAGAAGAGTGTTACTCGACTGATATCAGAAGACAGAAGACATAAGGCCAGACGAGTAGTCAGAAGACTAGTAGTGCAGATCAGAACACTATGTGCTCTTCCAGGACTCGGCTGATTCCAAAGTCATCTTACAATTCAAACGAAGACCTACCTTATTTAGAAGATTGACATGATCCCAGGATTGAAGCAATCAAGCAGCTGGAATCAAGGAATCAAGCCATTATGGAAAGATTGCCCCAACGGCTAGTCAACTCCAACGGCTAGTTGCAAGCGATCACCATTATAAATACAAGAGGATGAGAAATCACAAAGAAGAAGTCACAAGAGAGAATTCAACAAGCTAAGCAAGCAATCAAAGCTAAAGCCATACTGTTCTAAGAGTTCTCAAAAGAGCCAGAAACCATTAGAATACCTATAGCTCTTAAGTGATTTCTATCCAACCCATAAGAACCTGAAACCTGTTCATATTGCATATTCATTGTTTTAGGCATAGTGGTTAAGCAAATTATAAGCTTGAACCATTAGTTGGATACACTTCAAAAACCCCAAACCCTCACCGAAAGGTTAAAGTTTTTGAACTCCTTAAAGTGCAAGTGCTTACAATCACTTGTGGAGACCGTAGCTGTTAGGACGGCTCAGATCTCAAAGTCCTATCCTTGGGACTATAAAGGACAAGACCCTTGTAATTTTTGGGAAATTAAAGGGATTAAACATCACGTTGAGACGTGAGAGTGGACGTAGGAACGTATATCCGAACCATTATAAACCTGGTGTTATTTACTTACTGCACTTTATATTTCTATCATTTCATTTATCTTTATATAGTGCATACTGTATTTTCAACTGTCTTCAAAATAAGGCCATAACTTTCAAACCAGCATCAGCTGAGTATTTCCATTAAGAAAAACAAGTTGACACTTTCATAAGAACTAAAAGAACGAGTCTAAACAAGGCCTACCATAATTCCGCATTTAACTTCTTCAGTCAGATCACTATAGTCATCTGGACCAGCAGACTTGTAGTCCAGTTGACATAGCAATCAGAAGAGGTTCCCAACTCTGTTGAAAAAGTTTTAAAGTCTATTCACCCCTCCCCTCTAGACTTTAATCCCATTCACTACTCGTTCAGGGACCAACAAGTGGTATCAGAGCAGTGGTTCTAACGGACTACTGTCTCTAGATTATCAGAAGACTTGAGGGAGTCTTTCTGTAGTCCTCTTGAACAGATCTATTCTTTTGAAAAACTTGTTTTTGAAAACTCATACAGCATGAGTGCTAATATGCGAAAGTTGCCTAAGTTTTCAGTTGAGGATTATGATTACTGGAAGATCAGGATGAGGAAGAATCTCACATCAGTCCACTACAAGATGTGGTCAGTAATCACAGAAGGCCCAATCACCATCATGACAGTCAACACTGCAAATGGTGATCCAGAAGTTCCAGTTGGAGAACTTGCTCCCAAGCCCATGAAGGATCTCACACCAGAAGAGATGAAGCAATCAAATCTTGATAGCATTGCTCAAGATTACATAATGCAAACTCTTCCAAATGAGTACATTGCAAAGGTAATCCACTGTGAGTCAGCCAAAGAAATGTGGGAGGCATTGGCACTCCTCTGTGAAGGAACTGAGCTGATCAAGGAAAGCAAATTGTCAACAGCAGTCAAGAAGTTTGAGCACCTCAAGATGCAGCCAGAAGAAACTATTGATCAGCTGGACAATAGATGTACAAAGATCATAAATGAGATTGAATCTCTAGGCAAGAAGTATACAAATAGAGAGAAAAACTTGAAGATCTTGGATTCTTTACCCAAGAGATGGAAGCTCAAGAAGACAATCATCAAGGATACTCAAGATATCAAGAAGTGGTCTACCCAAACTCTATTTCAGAACCTAAAAGCTCATGAATATGACCTTGACAGAGAAGAAAACTCAGGAAGTGATGAGCCAACTGCAGCCCCATCTACCTCCAAAACTGTAGCCTTCAAGGCAGCCAATACAAAAGCTGCAAGTACCTCATCTGGTAAGACCTCACTGAAAACAGAAGACTTTGAAGGATCAGACATGAGTCTGAAAGAGCAAATGGCTCTTATGATCAAGAGATTCGAAAGGATGAACACTCTCAACAGCAAATATAGAAAATTCTATAGAAACTACAAAGATAGAAGAGCCAGTTCATCCTCCAGAGGTTCCAGAGAAAGAACACCAGAAAGACATCCTAGAAAGGATGTGGAGTCATCTAACAGCCGAGGATCCAGAAGAAAAGATGCTACTCCTCCCAGGAAAGGCAACTCAAATCAGAGATCTGGATCATGCTTCAATTGTGGTAAACCAGGACATTATGTCTATGAATGCCCTGAGCTGGATTTGGATGACAAAGAAGAAAGGAGGCCAAGAAGAAATTCAGACAAGAAAGCTATGGTGACTGAAGAATCTGAATATCATAGTGATGAACTCCCTACATCACCTGACTGTCAAATCTTCTCAGATGATTCAGATGACCTAGCTATGATGGCCATAGGTGAAAATGAGGTAAATTCCTATACTACTACTTTCCATTCACCTATTTTTTCACAAACAGATGAGATAAACTCATCTGAAGGCGAATCAGAAGACACCTATTATCAATCTTTAAGAAAGGTAAAAGGTGATCTGGATATTGCCACTAGAGCTTTTATAGAAGTGGAAGAGGAGAACAAGGGTCTAAGGAAAGAAATTGCTAAGTTGAAAAAGACTAAGTTTGATAACACCCCTGAGTTGGTCACAATGAATGAAAGATTGACCAGAGAAGTGGAACTCCTTAGGGAAGAAAATACCACAATAACTCAGTTGTATGAGGGGATGTTAGAAACTCAAGCTTTAGAAACTAAGGAATTTCGTTCACTACAATCCAAGTTCGATGATCTCTTCCAAGCACACAAGCTCTTAGAAAAGGAGAAGGAATGCCTAAATCAAAAGATATCAGAGTTCAATAAAGCTTCTACTACTATTGAAAGTATCTCTGAATATTATAGAATAAATGGCAATAAGATGGGTTTTAGCTATGAACTTAACCCATCTACATCCTCTCCAGCTGGGGGTAGTACACCTAACAAGTGCACTACTCAGACACATGAAAAGGGTGAGTGTTCTAAACACAATGAACCTAATATGAACCAAAAGGCATCTGTACCAGCTAAGGCTAACTATCCCAAAACCAAAAATGGTAACGGACAAGCTAACCCCAAGCCTGTACAGAAGAACAACAAACAGCCTAGACCATCTCGTTTGAGACAGTCTCAGCTGTATGCTGCTCCAGCCAAGAAGAAGAAACCTTCTTCAAACAAATCTGTTCTCTTTGCACCCCCTATCTCTTATGATATTGTGAGAACAGAAGAGTATGGTCCATATAATCGTGTGCATCGTCCAGCTAATGCACCCAGACCGAATGTAACTAGTCAAAAGATCATGTATGTACACTCCTATAAAGGGAAACCATTTGACTATTACTTAGCTGACACAAAGAACAAATCAGATCAGTCCAAGGTGCTAACTGGTAAGATTTGGTTATGTGATGCCCGAGGGAAACAACTCAAGTGTTCAAGGTTGTTCAAACGAGCAATGTATATGTGGGTTCCCAAGGGTAGTACTAACACCCAAGGACCCAAGACAAAATGGGTACCTAAGACTTAACCTTTCTTGCAGGAAAGGAGGGACCTATACAAAAGAGGAGGTCTAGCAGGAGAAACTTGGTATATAGATAGTGGATGCTCAACTCACATGACAGGAACCAAAGCCCTGCTGACCAACTACGTAGAGAAGAAAGGTCCAAAAGTCTTCTTTGGTGATAACGCGCACGATAACACAAAAGGATATGGCACCCTTAAAAATGGTGACATTGAGGTACATGATGTATCATATGTAGAAGGTCTTAAGTTTAATTTATTATCTGTTTCTCATTTTTGTGACACTGGTTACTCAGTTAAATTCTCTAAAGATGAGTGTCTCATAAGTGATAAAAGAACAAAACAAAACCTTCTAATAGGATCTAGAAAGGGAAGTATGTATCTTGCAAATTGGAACAGCTGTCCTAAGGATACATGTCTGCTTGTGAAGAGCCCTAAAGATGTCAGCTGGCTATGGCACAAACGCCTTAGTCATCTGAACTTTAAGACTATGAACAAGTTAGCAAGGGAATCCTTAGTTGATGGTCTGCCTAATGAAATCTACTGTAAAGATCAGGTATATGATGCATGTCAACAAGGAAAGCAAACAAAGGTCTCCATCAAGACCAAGAAGACAGCATCAACCAGCAGAGTTCTTGAATTGCTTCACATGGATCTCTTTGGACCAATCACTCCAACCACATTAACAGGGAGAAAGTACACTCTCATTGTTGTAGATGACTACTCCAAGTTTACTTGGGTTATCTTCTTATACAAGAAGAGTGAAACTCAGCAGAAGCTCCCTGAACTATTGAAGAGGATCCAAGTAGAGAAATGAGAACCAATAGTGAAAATTAGAAGTGACAAAGGCACTGAATTTATCAACTCTTATATTATTGCCTATTGTACTTCTAATGGTATTCAGCATGAGACAAGTGCAGCAAGAACACCACAGCAGAATGGTGTAGCTGAAAGAAGGGTCAGAACACTCAAAGAAGCTGCAAGAACACTCCTTGCTGAATTCTCCACTCCTAAGAAGCTATGGGCAGAAGCCATCAACACAGCTTGTCACACTCAAAACAGGTCAGGTATTCACAAAATTCATGAGAAAACCCCATATGAACTGTGGAAAGGAAGAAAACCTAGAGTATCTTACTTTCATATATTTGGTTGTAACTGTTTCATTCACAACAATGGGAAGAGTAAGTTGAATGCCTTTGATGCCAAAGCAGATGAGGGGATATTCTTAGGATACTCCTCTACTAGCAAAGCATTTAGAGTACTCAACAAACGAACCCTTCTTGTGGAAGAAACACCTCATGTTGTTTTTGATGAATCTTGTGAAAAGAGTGCAGTAGAAACAAACTCAGCTGCAGATTAGATGAGACAACTAGTGATCAAGTCCAGACCAGATGAGTTCATTGAAGTCAATGAACCTTTTCCTGAAGAACCAGAGGAAGATAAGCCTCATAGACCTGTCACTAGATCTCAAACTCAAGCAATGCAAGCTGACCAGAATCAAGATGCACCAATCCCAAATGCAAGGGGGAATGATCTCTTTGACACACAAGATACAGATGATGATCGACCAAATCAAGTCAACCCCCCTGATGGCACTAGAACAGATGAGAATCCAAGCTCATCTAATACAGATACTCCTGTGAGGCATACATGGAGAAATAATCATCCATCAAACCTCATCTTAGGAGGTGCAGACTCAGGTGTCAAGACCAGAAGACAACTGAATCAGAACTCCCAATCATCTATGTTCTGCTGGTGTGCCTTCTTATCCAACATTGAACCAGCTGACATAGAAGAAGCAATGACAGATAGCAATTGGATCACTGCTATGCAAGAAGACTAAACCAATTCGAAAGAAATGAAGTATGGGAATTGGTAGATCGTCCTGAAGACCACAATGTAGTAGGAACAAAGTGGGTATTCAAGAACAAAAAGGACGAAAATGATGTGATAACTAGAAATAAAGCAAGGCTAGTTGCAAAAGGATATTCACAATCTAAAGGGATTGACTACGATGAAACCTTTGCTCCAGTAGCCAGACTAGAAGCTATTCGACTGTTTCTAGCTTATGCATCATATATGGGCTTCAAGGTATATCAAATGGATGTCAAAAGTGCTTTTCTAAATGGTATTCTGGTAGAAGAAGTATATGTAGAGCAGCCTCCAGGATTTGAAAAAGGTGATCAAGTATATCGACTGAAGAAGGCTCTCGGTGGTCTAAAGCAAGCCCCTAGAGCTTGGTATGACACATTGTCACAATTCCTACTTGACAATGGATATACAAAAGGCAAAGTTGATAGAACTCTTTTCAGAATACAAGAAGAAGAAGACATTCTAATGGTGCAAATATATGTAGATGATATTATATTTGGATCACCCAATCAAGAAATGTGCAAAAAGTTCTCTGAACTTATGCAAGGAAAATTTGAAATGAGCATGATGGGTGAGATGAATTACTTCCTAGGACTTCAAGTCAAGCAGAGTCCAGAAGGGATCTTCATCAACCAGTCCAAATATACCAAAAGCCTATTAGAAAGATTCAAAGCTCTACAAAGCAAGACTGCAAGGATTCCAATGATGACATCTTTCAAAATGGAACCAGATGAGTCTGGAAAGGCAGTTGATCAAGCTGAATATAGAGCATTGATTGGATCTCTACTATACCTTACAGCTAGCAGACCAGACATAACATTTGTTGTAGGAGTATGTGCCAGGTTTCAAGCAAACCCAAAGCAAAGTCATCTAGAAGCAGCAAGGAAGATTCTTAAGTACCTAAAAGGAACAGTCAATCTAGGACTATGGTACCCTGCTGATGACAATCTAGAATTGAGTGGTTATTCTGACTCAGACTATGGAGGATGTAGAATTGATAGGAAATCCACATCTGGAACCTGTCAATTCCTAGGCAACAAGTTGATTTCATGGTTCTCTAAGAAGCAAACTTCAGTTGCAACCTCCACCACTGAAGCAGAATATATGGCAGCTGGAAGTTGTTGTAGTCAGCTGCTCTGGCTAGTTCAACAACTCAAGGATTACAATGTAGAGGCAAGAGAAGTCCATATCTATTGTGATAGCAGCAGTGCCATTGCCATCACTCAAAATCCAGTCCTCCACATAAGGTGCAAGCATGTCGACATTCGACACCACTTCATAAGAGACCACCTTGAAAAGAAGGACATCAAGATGGAGAAAATTCACACAGATATCCAAAGAGCAGACATCTTGACCAAGCCCCTAGCTGAAGAACGATTCAAGACCCTATGCTACAGCTTAGGACTCCTGGATCCAAGCACATGAAGAGCAAAGATCAGCTGAAGACCTCAGTTGATACAATTGCAGCAGACTAGGTGGATCAGATGAGGTGAATAGACACCCTCATCTTCAGGTAAGTTCCTTCCCGATGAAGACAAATAAAGCTGAGGGAAAACATAGAGTTATCTAATCAAGGGGGAATCAATGATACCTTAAGAATCCTTGATGAAATACTCTAAAATCTGCATTGGATATTATATATATATATATATATATATATATATATATATATCTAGCAGACTTGAACAAAGTTATTTGACATCTTTACTCTAAGCAATGTATATCTATGTATATTAATAAACTATTCTTCATAAAATACTTTATTTATATACATACATACAGTGTACTATTGAGTTATACTTGGTTGGATTAATACACCATCCTCACTGACTCAACAGTATGCATGCACTGTACGGATTTCAAATAACTCTTGCTCAAAATTTATAAATTTTGCATTCCATAAGATAGAGTCTGAATCTCTTTAAATGTGAACCCTTAGATCAAGAATCTCATTGTTGATCTTAAGAAGTAACTTTTCAGAAATTCGGACCTATCAACTCTATAGTTTTGTCATCTTTCACTCCACTACCTCATTTCTACCCCTATAAAAGGAGGAAGTTATGAGAACACCTAAGAACACAAATCACTAACTAGTATTCTTGTTTCAGGTATGGAGACAATCGAGAGAAGAGATGGAATTGAGATCATCCCTCAACCAAGGTCTTGGGTGAAGGAAATGAAGATTTGTCCAGAAGATGAAGATGATGCAGATCAGCATACTTGGTTTAACCAACATAAGTATGCCTATGAAAACTAGAGGAAGGAGAGAAGTTCTTGTTGAAAACTAGAGGAAGGAGAGATGCAGAGGACAAAGTAGCAAGCAAGCAGAGCTTCTTCTCCAGGGGGAAGTTCTACATGGAGAGCTTGTTATCAAAGGCTATTGTGTCTAAACAAATCAAGAAGACCCAGTCCATGGCTCTCTCTTCACACTCCATTGAAGCCTCTTCCAATCTTCCTTCCCTTTCAAGAGAAGCGAAGAAATTCAACAAGGACACATTAGATGCTACAACCCATCTGATGATGAGGAACATCAGATGGTGAGGGCAACCTGAACCAGTGGGATATCATCCAGGCTGATCATCAAATTGATTTGATGGTCCTACATGGTTCAGAGATAGATCTTGAAGATCCATCAAACCAGGTTGGATCATCACTCACAATAAAGCTGGAAGATCCATTATCCGGGTTGGATCATCACAGCAAACCCAATCCTCCACTCAGCTGATCAGAAGACCAACTCAGCTGACCAGAAGACTTTCAAGAAAAATCAGCAGACCTTTCAAGAAATCAGAAGACTTCACTCTGTTGATCAGATCACTTCAACTTAGAGTATAATGACTAGCTTTGATCATGTAATTCATTCTAGATTTATTCCTGAATGTAATTAAAGAATTTGGCCTATATAAGGAATGCAATTCACTTATAGAAAACGGCCTTTGATGATCAATTCTTACCACAAAATTAGTCTCAACGGCTATTTTTGGTAATGATGTCATTAGTACTTGATTACCATATTGCCAGCAAATCAAAAATTGCCACATGGCAAATTCAGCCGGCAAAATTAAAGGAAACGGGGCGAAATCAAAGAAGGAAAATCTTGGGCTCTACTCCACATTAAGACCAAATCTGACCGTTAGATCGATCACACCTCAAGTATTGCTGGAGTATATATACAACCCTTAAACCATTCCTCAAACCCTTTCGCTCACAAATCTCAAATTGCTCTCAATCTCTCTCGTCTTGAAAAATTCTCTTAAGCATTCCAAACCTTACATTCAAACTCTACTATGGCAATCATTGAAATTTACGACGAGAAGACCAAGGGCACTGGTACCCTAGATGCAACCAAATGGTCTAAGGAATGGAAGATTTTCACGGAGAATGCTCTGTTTTTCAAGGGCAAACACACAACTGAAAACAAAGAGATACTTCTTCGCTGCATCAACCTCAACCTTCGTGATTTTCTGGAAGCAGCACCAACTAATGTTTATGAACAAGACGTGCTGGCTTTCTACTCAAACGATGTGATGAAGGGTTCTTATGTTGAAAGTGTCATGGGTGGACACAAGGTCAAGGTAACAAGGGAAATCCTTCAGGAATTGTTTGGCTTGTCAAGGGGGAAAATAAATATCTCCACCTACATTATGGGTAGAGAAAAGGAGTATATGGAGATATTTACTGATGGAAGAATCAAGGCTATTGATGCCTCTGGACTCAAGAAATCTCAACTTGAACCTAAGTTTCAAACCTTGATGGATATTGCAGGCAAGATGTTTCTTGGTAACACATTCAGCCATGATGCTGTTACCACTTTGAAGGTTAGAGTTATGGCTGCAATCTGGGATCAGATTAATGGAGACTGGCAAGGACTATTCTTAGATAGAATTTCTCTTGAGGCAAAGAAAGTCACTTTGGACTTGCAGTCAAGAGAATGGAAGGTAACAGCTACAGTCAGCTTTGTCAACAAGCTGAGCATCATCCTTCCAGATATTCTCCCAAAGAAGTACAAGATGGGACCTCGTAAGACCTTCCACATCTCCAAGTATTATTTGAGAAAGGAAGCTCTTGCTGAGGCAGCAAGGTTGAAAGAAGAGAAGAGGAAGCTGTTGGCTGAAGCATCCTCCAAAGATGTTGTTGAAGAAGCAGAAGAGTCTGCTTATGACTCTGCTGCAGAACAAGAAGAGGAGCCATCCAAAGAAGAGGCTCAAAAGAAGGCTGCTGAGGATGATGATGATGATGACAATCAAACCTTAGCTCAAAGAAGATTTCTAATCAGATCAGGGCTCATCTCCCCATCTGATTCAGATGCCACTCCAACTGCCTCTCCTTTGAAAAAGGCAGGTACCTCTAACCCCTCTCTCACTTTTACACCTTCCAAGTTATCAAAGGGTCAGAAGAGAAAGAAGAACACTTCTTCTTTCACAAAGAAATCCAAGAAATCCAGGCTCCCTACTCCCATGAGCATAGCCCCTATTTCATCCTTCAACCCTTCTGATGATTCCAACCCATCTGAACCCTCACACACTGATACCCAAATCCCTGCTGATACTCACACAGCAGAGGAACAAGCCCAGCCTAACCCTGCTAATGTTCAATCAGCAGACGACCAAACTCAAATCACCTTAACACCCCCTGCTGATGATCAAACTCAGATCACACCCTCATCCCCTGCTGACATTCATACAGCAGATACCCAAGAACATCAAGCTCAAACAACTACTGATCTTCATGTAGACATTGAACCAGACCAGCAGACCCAAAACCCTGCTGATGCACAACCCACTGAAGATCAACCTCAACTTCCTACCCAACAAGAAAATATCACCTCCCAAATCCCTGCTGATACTCACACAGCAGAGGAAAATGTCCCAGCTACCCTATCCCCTATCCTCACTGCCCCATCTGCTCCAGAAGACTTGGCACCAGCAGACCTGGATCAAGCTGGCCCCTCACAACCTCAGTTCAGAATGGTGCACTACCCTATGTGCACAAAGGAGAAGATAATGAGGATGAAGATAGCCAATCTGCTCAAGTCTACCACTCCTGGTGTTGATGAGGAATCAATCCAATTTGAACAAGTACTTAGGATATGTACTTGGATTGAGCTCAGGAGAGATGATGTGGATGACCTTCTTGAGGTCATGGAAGGAATGGGAGGAAAGGAAAATTTCCTCGATTGGGAACTGGAGCAAAAGGAAGTTGCTCAGGTTCAAACTTTTGCTCAGCTGCTATCAGACGAGGCACTGACTGCAGTTTGCAACAGGATTCTAGGAATCCCCACTGTTGATGTCTCTGTCCTAGAAGGCTCATCAGATCAGCACACAGCTGAAATAACAAAGATGGAGGAATCAGTTGCACCAGCCTTGGTGAAAGACTCAGCTGCCCCTACAGAAGACTCAGCTGCACCAGCTGACAATGTAGAGATTGAAAGAGAAGAAGTCAGAGTACCAGCTCACTTCATGCCAACAGATGACCTGTCTCACTTCATTGATAAAGGAGAGAAGATCATGACACATCTGGTTAAGGCCACTACCTCATTCCTCAATGAAGAGTACCTATCAGCTGAAGAAAGAGGCAAAGCAATAATAGTTCATCCAAAGCCTCAAGGTACTACCTCAACTTCTACCCCATCTGTTGACTATACAGCAGACATCTGCTCCAAGGTCAAAGCTGCAATAGACTTGCACTTTGAGAAAGGTTTAGGCCTGCAGCTTAGAAGATATGTTGAGAAAGCTGCTAGGGAACAGAAGACTCGTCTTCAAGACCAGATTATTGACATTGAAGACAAGTTTGGTGAAGCACTTCATCAGCAAATAGGAGGGTATTTGAGTACTGTTCAGAAGAAGACAGGTGACATCTCCAAAATGTTTGCTGATCTTTATACTGATGAGATGCATCGCATGGAGACCACCTACAAGACGAGAATTGAGAATGCTGAGGCAAGAGCCACTGAAGGTCAAGCTCTTCTTAAGTCAGCTGCAGAGGAGAATAAGAAACTGCATACTCAGCTGACGGAAACAGCATCCAAATTGGAGGCACTCTCAGAGAAGCTCGAAGCTGCCTCCTCCACCAATTCTCTTGCTCATGTCATGGAGCACAGTATCTCCCACATTACTGCTGTCAGCAAGATCAATGCCATGGCCCTGAAGCAAACTCTGAAAGTAGAAATAATGAATGCCATGAAGCCTTTTGCGGCTGCACTTGCTGAAGCCAAAAAGGGGGAAGATATGTTGATAAGAGCTCTTGAGAAGTCTACTGCACAACAAGCTGTAATGGTAGTATCTCAAGATGAGCTGAATGAAACCTTGGGTGGTTTAAAAAGTAAAATCAAGAGCAGGCAAGAAAAAGGCAAAGAAATTGCTCAAGAAGGCACCCAAGCTCCCACTCAAGCTCCTGCTAAGAGTCTACAGATCAATGCTCCTGTAGAACAAGTTCCTGAGAAGAGAATGACAAGGAAAAGAAAGGCAGATGAGCAAGCTCAATCCAGCAAGAAGTCAGCTCCAGCAGAGCCTACTGCAGAAGAGAAAGAGGCTCTAGAGTTGAAGAAAAGGAAGTTGCTTGAAGCTCAAGAGCTTAAGCAAAAGAAGTTGAATGATGCGAAGGCAGTCAAAGCCAAATTTGAAAGGAAAATTGCCAAACTCAGGAAAGCACTCAAGGATAAAGCAAAAGAAGACAATGTCCTGGTGTTTGATAGCAATTATGTGGATTATTTAGCCCTTCAAGATGAGCTACCAAGATGGTATCCCCTGAAGAAGAAGTGGCAAATTCAACACCACATAGTAAGGAAATTTGGCCCTCTCCCTTCCTATGAAGAAGAATTTCTTCAATTCTCCCAGTTTATGAACATTGAAGATCCAGAGTTCTGGGAAGAAATTGTCAAGACAGCCAAAGGACTTGACAACTGCAGAATCCTAACACCTGAAGAACCCAAATGGGATGCACCCATTCTGGACTCAGGAAGAGCCAACATGATTGAAATCAAAAGGATTTTGTACAAGATCTATGAAGAGGAGAATGTTACAGACTTGCAGCACATGGAAGAAGTTCGAGCTCGTCTGTACCTTGCCTACCGCATTTGAAGATCAGAAGACCTGATGAAGACTACTTTAGAAGTTTAAAGAAACTATTACTTGTAATCTGTAAAAGCTCTATATATATTCAAGTTCTAGTTCTTTTTACTTACAAGACAAATTCTCATTGTCTTCATCAGATACTTCAGTTTAATATATTATAAACTCTTATCTTATTTCATTAAGAGCACTTATCAAGTATAGTTTTGGCTTCATCAAAAAGGGGGCAATTGTTGGGATATAAAATCACCCTAAAGCCCCACTTGATGTTAGAATAGTTTTGATGGCCAAAACACTTAGAGTTTATAAATGTAATAGGATCAGCTGACTTGTATAGAACAACTTAGACTAGTCTTGTGTGATCAATTGTATTGATATCAGTTGATCAGCACAGTCCTGGCTTACATGTCTATTCTCAAGATGAGAAGAGTAGAAGACATGAAGACTAGGAGATCCTTGAAGACCAGATAAGTTAAGGTGCTTGTATACCTACTTATCTGATGGAGTCCAAGATTGAAGATGGCCTACAGCAGCACAAAGAATTGCCAGATCAGAAGAGTGTTACTCGACTGATATCAGAAGACAGAAGATATAAGGCCAGACGAGTAGTCAGAAGACTAGTAGTGCAGATCAGAAGACTATGTGCTCTTCCAGGACTCGGCTGATTCCAAAGTTATCTTACAATTCAAACGAAGACCTACCTTATTTAGAAGATTGACATGATCCCAGGATTGAAGCAATCAAGCCATTATGGAAAGATTGCCCCAACGGCTAGTCAACTCCAACGGCTAGTTGCAAGCGATCACCATTATAAATACAAGAGGATGAGAAATCACAAAGAAGAAGTCACAAGAGAGAATTCAACAAGCTAAGCAAGCAATCAAAGCTAAAGCCATACTGTTCTAAGAGTTCTCAAAAGAGCCAGAAACCATTAGAATACCTATAGCTCTTAAGTGATTTCTATCCAACCCATAAGAACCTGAAACCTGTTCATATTGCATATTCATTGTTTTAGGCATAGTGGTTAAGCAAATTATAAGCTTGAACCATTAGTTGGATACACTTCAAAAACCCCAAACCCTCACCGAAAGGTTAACGTTTTTGAACCCCTTAAAGTGCAAGTGCTTACAATCACTTGTGGAGACCGTAGCTGTTAGGACGGCTCAGATCTCAAAGTCCTATCCTTGGGACTATAAAGGACAAGACCCTTGTAATTTTTGGGAAATTAAAGGGATTAAACATCACGTTGAGACGTGAGAGTGGACGTAGGAACGTATATCCGAACCACTATAAACCTGGTGTTATTTACTTACTGCACTTTATATTTCTGTCATTTCATTTATCTTTATATAGTGCATACTGTATTTTCAACTGTCTTCAAAATAAGGCCATAACTTTCAAACCAGCATCAACTGAGGTCAGAATTAATCTCCTCCTTATTATTAGGAGTTAGTTAAGAGAGTTCAAATTGTAGTGACTATTGAACCATTCAATATGCCACACGTGCGCGCGCGCCGCCCGCCCGTCCGGCCGTGACGAGCCAGTTCCGGGTCCGGGTCCGTGGGCCTTGGCCTTGGATCTTGGCAATTGGACTTTGGGCTTGGGCCTGGGGCCCATCTATATTTTTAAGGCTCTAAAGTTTGGGTTTTGGCCCACACGAATTTAGGGCAGCCCAAGTCTGGTGGAAGTTAATTGCTGACCAGTTGACTTCTCGAATTTGAATTTGAAACTGACAGAACCTGGAAACAGGGGCGTCCAGATACACAATGTCTTAATGCGTGGGGGTTTCAGAAATGGCAGTTACCATTCCTGAAACTGAAGCCTTAATGTGCTGGAGGTTACAAGAATGGAAGTTACCATTCCGGGAATAATGACCAGTCATTACTACCATAAATATCCGCCTGCTCCCTACTTGAGTGGCACTACCTATAAATAGGAGTGCATTGTTTTTGGAAAAATTCACTTTTTTCAAGCAACAAAAATCACTTGAGTTTTCCACCAAAATTGCATCCTGTTTTCCAGCATTCTGCATAGCATTTTAGAGTGCAGTCCAGTTCAGGCGTGTATTCAGTTCGTCGGAGCTTTGTACGTTGCGGTGTTGCTCGTGCAAAGACGAGGCCGTTTTACCTTTCGAAACATCTCGTCAAACCGTGAACACCAGTCGGGACGTGTTTGTTTTACGGGAAAATGTATAACCTTGACTCGGCTTTTCCCTAACATTTTTCTATTTTTCAGTGTTTCTATTCAAGGAGTTTGGACCTACTTTACGTACCTGCTATTTCAAGAAACTGCCTAAAAGAAGAAAGTTGCCCCTTTTGGAAATTTGAAGAATTTGAAGAACATTGTAATTTATTTATTTTCTGTCTTTTTATTTTCCGTCCACTTTGTAAGCCATTGTTGGTGATAAATATTACAATGTATTAGATTATTATTGATAAAAATAAAGACCACTTTTGCAATAACCTTATTCTTATGGAATAACTTTTGCACTTTATACTCTGTGTAGTATTAAATTTGATGAGAAAAATATGATTGATAGTTTAATTTGATCATTTTTTTAATTTTACAAACAAAATAAATAAACAACATTCACATTATTCAATAATTTTGAGTCTTCACTTTTCAATTTTATTTTTCACGTCTTTCTAGCTAACTAATTATTTATTCTTCAAACTCAACTTTACAGGTTGTAGATGAAGATTTGTAGTGTCTATGTCGGATTAACACCCGGTGACTAGACTATTCAAGCACATGGACTGCTTGACCAAAATCATTCTCTCCAACAGGCTCAAGTCAAGACTATAGAGAGCTCGGATTTCCACCGCAACTTGAATTTGTAAAAATCGAGAGTTTGACCGACCTCTACAACTCGACGAACACGACGACCTCTCATATCAATGTTAGATGCTACAATTAAAAGTATATGCATTAAATGCCTCCACACTAGCCATTAATGCTCTAGTAGGATTGTGAGCTCAACCATCGTTTGATCAATATACTAGCTATCAGTGAAGCGCCCTAGGCAGACCTAAAATGGAGATTTCCCCATATCTTCATTTTTTTCGCAACTCCCAAGACACATGTAAAACTGTAATTTCAATCCTAAAATGAAGGGTTGAAACCGACCCAATCCACTTTTTGTATATACTATAAATAGAGCACATAACCAAAAATTTAAGGGTGGGTCTCCACATTCAAAATACCATAAATATACAAAGAGCATTCAAGATAGAAATTCATAAATTCTCCCCAAAGTCTTGTCTTGCTATTTACATTTAATCATTTATTACTTGTTTGGGTGATTATTGGTTAGTTGTACGTACTAACACTCCAACTGCATTACGTTTAACTAGGCTCAACAAACTATTAATCAACACAAAGTTGAGTTCTCCCTCAACTTATTACCTATAAGAAGACTATGACTAATAACATGAAAGTGATTATATAAACCATCTTATTGTTGGAGTGTGGAGCCTGAATTAACCTAATGGGCTTGGAGTGGGGAGCAAGTTTATTCCTTATGGGCTTGGAGTGGGGAGCAAGTTTGTTCCTAATATGATTAGGGCTAATTATGGTAAGTTTGCTCCTAATGGGCTTAGGGTTAGGGTAAATTTTCTATTATAAATAGATGTTCTCTCATTGTAATCATTGGCTATGAATGCATGCACTGGTTGAGGAACAACAAGAGTAAGATGGGATATGCAGCGATTAAGCTTGACATGAGTAAAGCGTATGATCGAATTGAATGGAACTTTCTCGAGCAGCAGCTTGAAAGAATGGGCTTTCCAATTAATTTTGTTAATCTTGTGATGGGATGTGTCAAAACAGTGGAGTACTCCTTTAAAATCAATAACACGGTGGTGGGAAGAGTGCTCCCTGCCAGGGGCCTCAGACAAGGCGATCTGTTATCTCCGTTCCTCTTTGTTATTTGTGCACAAGGTATGTCCTCCTACGTCTCCGATAGGGTTAATCGGGGAAGACTGGAGGGTATCAAAATTGCCAGAGAGGCACCTATAGTCTCACATCTCTTATTCGCGGATGATAGCGTTATCTTTTTTAAAAACAAGGATCACAGCGGGGAGGAAGTTAAAATGATTTTGGAGGACTATGAGAAAGCTTCAGGTCAGATGATTAATTATGAGAAATCAACGATTCTGTTCATCCCTAACAGTGAGGGAAGTAGGAGACATAAGACTCAACAAGATCTAGGTATTCGTATCTCTCAAGGTCATCAGGTATATCTGGGTCTTCCGACTTTCTCCCTTAGGGGAAAAAAGATGCAGTTCTCATATTTAGTGGATAGAATGAGGAACAAAATTGATAACTGGAAAAATAAGGAATTCTCGGAAGGAGGGAGAGAGGTGTTAATTAAGTCCGTCCTTCAGGCCGTGCCCACTTATACCATGATGTGCTTCAAAATTCCTCTCCAAATCTGTCTTCAGATGGAGAGATTGATGGCAGACTTTTGGTGGGGCTGGAAGGAGAAAGGTAGCAAATTACATTGGCGGAAATGGGAGGATTTATGTAGGCCGAAAGAGGAAGGTGGTATGGGGTTCAGGAGAATGCACGTATTTAATGATGCGCTATTAGCTAAGCAAGTATGGAGATGCATCAATTCCCCTGATATCCTCCTTAATAGAGTTCTCAAGGCAAGGTATTACAAGCATGGCGACATCTTAGAGGCTGATCCAGGCAACAATCCGTCATTTACGTGGCGCTCAATGTGCAAAAGCAGGTATATTTTGGAGGCAGTCGTAAGATGGATAATTGGGAATGGAGAGCAAATCAAAATCCAGAAACATGCATGGGTACAAGGACTTAACAATGGCAGAATTTCGTCCAGGATTGCCGCTACCCCAAATATCAACTTTTTCTTGGACGACAAAAGAGAATGGATCGAAGAATTGGTTAGGATGGCGTTTTTTGCTTATGAGGCTGAATGTATCCTAACTACTCAGGTTGGAAACATTGATGAGGAGGATAGGAGATTCTGGATTGATGACCCAATGGGGGAATACTCAGTTAGCTCTGGCTACAGGAGAGGGGTCGACGAAGATAAAGGATACCAAAGCACAGAGGGATCCTCTTCTCAGGAAGGCTCGAACAGATGGTGGAGACAGGTCTGGAAGATGGGTTTACCCCCTAAGGTCAGGATTTTCTGTTGGAAAATGTGTCGAGATTTTATCCAAACAGAAGGAAACCTGGCTAGGAGACATGTTCCTATTGATCCTTGGTGCGGGATGTGTGGAGGTTCGTACCCCTCAACGACTCATGCGCTTTTCCATTGTGAGAAGGTAAAAAGAATATGGAAGTCAATTGGTTTAGGGCAAATCTATAAGAAAGGTAGGGATATGAGCACTATGGATTTTCTGGAATATACCCTGCTAGAATTTGGGAAAAAGGTTTTTGAGGATATTATCATGGTAGCCTAGGGAATTTGGAAAGAAAGATGTAAAGTAATCTATGATACGCATAACAGGTATAGGGAATTGGATGCTAGAACTGGGATAAAGGTTCTGAACTATCTGAATGCATTTCGATACCAGATTAGTTGCGTCAGAAACTGTAGCCGTCAGGAGCCTCCTAGACACTCTAATAAGGAAGCAGAGGAGGCCGAAAAATTTGTGCTGGAAGTAGATGGGGCTCACAAAAAGGAGGAGAAAAGATTTGGTGTGGGAGGAATTCTCTATCGGGGTGATAGAGATATTCTTGTGACCTTCTCTGAAAATACGAGACCCATGAGAGGAGCGCTAGGGACGGAACTTATGGCTATTCATGCTGGGTTGAGAATTGCCAGACAATGGGGCTCAGAAGTTCTAGAGATCCGGACCGACTCCCAACAAGCAATCTCCCTGTGTAGGCAAACCAAGAATATAACTGGCCCCGAGGTTTGCGTGGTTAAAGATATTTTGGCCCTCTCGTCCGAATTTGTTGTGTGCAAATTCACGTATAAACCAAGAGCTGAGCTTAGAGAGGCTCATTGCCTTGCTCAGAGAGGTGCTGGCTCTACCAGTTCACGTGTATGAAGTGGAGTAGTCGTTGACGAACTAGGAGCAAGATTTTACGGCTCTTTCCATCCTCCTAGTTCCTGTGTCGACAACCCCCCCCCCCCAAACAAAAAGAATGTCACTGATAGAAATGTTACCCACCATTTAAATGTTTAGATTTTAGCTTTAAAATATCAAAAGAAGTTGTCGCCCAGACTCATTCATTTAACCCACATTTACACAAACAAACGAATTATAGGATAGATGCCGGTTCTGGAGAGAAGGGAGAGCTTCTCTCTCTAGAGAGTTGCTCCTCCCTTTCTCCACCGGTCTCCGCCGTCGATCGTCGCAAATTCGTCGTTCATGTGGTCGTCATAGTTTTTGTCTCCTTTGCGTCTCTATCTTTGTTGTCCTTTCGCCTCAGATGTGTGTTGATTTTCCGCTTCTCTCCGATCTCTTCTGGTATTTTGGTTTTTGCAAGACTTGTGTTGTAGATTTGTATGATCGTTGTAGATCTACAAGATTTGTAGATCTACATGATCTGGATTGTAGATCTGAAGATCTGGGTTGTAGATCTACATATCTAAGGTGTTTGATTTGTAGATCTATTGTAGTTCTTTTGTACATCTATATCATGGAGGTCAATACATCAGTCTGTAGTTGCATTATCTACTATAGAATCAGAATATGTAGCCTTGACTGAAGCAGTTAAGGAGAGCATGTGGCTTAGGGGGATCTTGAAGGAGTTTGGTATATCACAAAGAAGTGTGACTGTCTTCTGTGATAACCAAAGTGCAATACATCTTGCAAAACATCAGGGGTATCAATAAGAGAACTAAACATATAGATGTAAAGTTGTACTTTGTAAGAGATATTGTAGAGAAGGGGGTGGTCCAGGTAGTGAAGATTGCTACAGAGGAGAACCCTGCTGATGCGTTCACTAAGGCATTGCCAAAAGAGAAGTTTGACTTGTGTCTTAGACTTATTGGACTGCATTAATTCCTACGAGGAGAAGGCTGCTGATCCTGTAGCAGAGGAGCAGTGGTGGAGACTATTCTTTGAGGAGAATAGTGGTTTTATGTTTTTTTGGTGGAGATTAGTTCGATTATGAGCTAAAGGTGGAGAATTGTGAGTGTTATCTCATAATCTCATAGTCAGCATAGTAAGTAGTGAGCTGATAGGATCAGATAAGATGACTTAGGCCGAAATCAGATGAGTTGAAGGTTTTCAATCAGCTGAGGAGGTGATGCTTAGAGTTCAACACAGTTGGTCAGGTCAGCACAGTACTGGGTCAGCACAGTACTTGATCAGCACAGTACTTCATCAGAGTATATCGGCACAGTACTGCAGCAGGGTATATCAGCACAGTAAAGATCAGCACATTAGAAGTCTATCAGCAGAGTCAGCTTTTGATCACAGGAACAGAAGAGTTGAGTATCGGAACACTAAGTATTGTTCTGATCTTTATGGACAAGTCTTCTGATATGAAAGTTAGTTATTTTAACTAGCTGTATTACACTTACAACTATTTGAGGGCATAACTACCATTTCAGTTGGGCAATAATAGAGCACATGGGTTGTTACAAGCGGTTGCAAACGGTTGATAACTACTCAAGCAGTTCCTAACAGCAGCAACTACCTTGGTCTTTATATACTCTTGTATGTGTACATTGTAAAGATGTTTGGATGCAAGTACGATTGTAATCTTTAAGTTGTGTGAGTTCACGAGTGAAGTGAGGAAATATCCTATTCCGAGTGAATGAGTGTGTAAACATTCTTGATCAATCAAAGAAGTACTCGTCTGGTCCAGTGGATGTAGATCACATTGATCGAACCACTTAAATTCTTTGCGTGCTGTTATTTTTGTTGATTACTTTTTGAATTACTATCTTAGCTGGTTATTTCTTATATCTTCAAGTATTCTACTTGGTTGGAAACGTCTAATCAACTGGAATCCTTGACACGCACGTTACATTGGTGGGCTACGCCTCAACATTTAGAATATCTTGAATCTCTGCTCGCCGATGACTATTTCAGAGGCCCACCAATGGGCAATCCTCGTCGAAAAACAACAAGCCCGCCGTACGCCTTCTTTTTCGCCCGCACGGGCGGATGCTTCTTCCTCGGCACAACCCACCCGCCCACTGACTCCAGTCATGAGCACGCTACAGCGCCCCCAGGCCCCGCCTACACAACCATTCCAAGCTCGCTCCCCAGGTGCGTGTTTCTCATGTAGAGTCGTTGGCCATCGAGCAAACATCTGCCCCAAACAAGCGCTCTTGTCCGATGAATCGCTTTACGAGGGTTCCCCCATTTTTTACGACGAATCAGAACCATACCAGCCTGAAGTTCATCTTTATGGAGACGAAGGCTAGTCCTTAGTGGTTCGACGTTCATGTTTGACACCTACGGGCGACGAAAAACCATATTCAGCGCACAACCCTTTTTCATTCGACTTGTACGGTGGCAGGTAAGGTCTGTCGTTTCATCATCGATTCAGGTTCATGTGAAAGCGTGGTGGCCGAAACAGCAGTTTAGAAACTCTCCCTCACCGTCGAGCCCCATCCCAACCCCTACACACTTTCTTGGTTATATCAAGGGACATCGATCACAGTAAAGTCTCGTGCATTGGTGCCATTCTCCATAGGATCAGCATACGCGGACTCTATTTTGTGCGACGTTGCCCCCATGGACGCTTGCCATTTGCTGCTCGGACGCCCGTGGCAATTTTATAGGCCAGTCACCCACGATGGCCGCAAGAACACGTACAACATCTTATTCGACGGAGTGCGCATTGTTCTTTTACCGACCCCGGGTAACCCTTCGAAACCTATAACAGCCACCCAGGTTGTACTTCTCTCTCACCGCCATTTTCTTCATGAAATGTGCGATGCGTCTATGCTATTTATCCTTGTAGCACATGATATTTCCACGAATGCTATGATTCCGCCTATTGTTTCTTCCCTTCTACAGGAATACGCAGACATCTTTCCTTCAGAACTGCCCGCGGGTCTACCTCTGATGCGCAACATTCACCATCAAATTGACCTTGTTCCAAGTGCTGCATAACCCAAATGACCACACTACAGAATGAGTCTCGCCGAACATGACGAGCTCAAGCGACAATTGACAAAGTTACTCACTAAAGGGCTTGTTCGCGAAAGCCTTAGCCCGTGCGCCGTGCCAGCTCTGCTAATCCCCAAAAAAGACAGTTCTTGGAGGATGTGCGTGGATAGCCGTGCAATTAACAAGATCAGGGTCCGTTATAGATTTCTGATTCCTTGATTAGACGATCTATTGGATCAGCTTGGTGGAGCAACCATTTTTAGTAAGCTTGATTTAAAATCCGAGTATCGCCAAATTCGCATCCGTCCCGACGATGAAATGAAAACGAAATTTAAGATCCGTGAGGGCTTATTTGAATGGCTCGTGATGCCGTTCGGACTTTCTAATGCCCTTAACACATTTATGTGCGTTATGACACAACTACTTCATCCCTTAATCGGCTCGTGCGTCGTAGTTTATTTCGACGATATTTTTGTTTATAGTAAGAACGAAATTGATCACTTGCACCATCTAGAGGAGGTTCTAGCACTTCTAAGGAAGGAAAAATTATATGCTGCAACGGCAAAGTGTACCTTTTTTCAAACTTCAATTTTATTTTTGGGTTATACTATTTCTGCGCAAGGGATATAGGCATGGATGCCTCCAAAATTGAGGCAATTCGGGATTTTCCCACGCCGAGGACACGCTATGAAGTTTCCATGGTTTGGTATCATTCTACCGCCGATTCATTCCCCATTTTAGTACTATCATGGCGCCGATCACGGATTGCATGAGTAAAGCCTCTTTTTCTTGGTCGCCGGCTGCAACAGTAGCGTTTGATGTGATTAAGAAGAAATTGACCTCCGCTCCTTTGCTTGTTCTCCTCGATTTCACTATACATTGCGACACATCAAAACTAGGAATTGGGGCAGTCCTTAGTCAATTGGGGCACCCAATAGCCCACTTCAGCGAAAAACTGACGGGCCCACTAATTCGGGTGGAATTTACACATTTTTATGCACATGTGAAGGTCATTTTGATTTTGATTCCATTTATTTATGGGTTTATTATGGTTGTTTTGGTCGAAATAAGAGAAAGGTGGTATTTTGTCGATTTTGTAGGGAAAATGAAGGAATTTGGGAGCAAAACACCTACCAAATTTCATTGTACCAGAGAATGGAGTAAACTATTGTATCCGGCTCGAAAAATGAAGTGGAACAGCAAAAAGAATCGAGTCAATCGGAGGCCGGAAGCTCAAGATACGGAGGAACGAAGTTGGATGACGGAAAGAGCCAAGTCGAAAGTCTGGCCCGGCCGGGCGGCATCACTCGCCCGACCGGGCGGCCGAGCCTGAGGCAATGCTAATTTACAAAACTTTGGCCCGGCCGAGCGACATCACTCGCCCGGTCGGGCGGTCTAGGCCAACCAACACAACCCCCATTACGAACTTTCCGCCCGACCTCAACTTGTTTTCCCATTTTAAGCATCCGCCCGGCCGGGCCACCCTCATTTTCGGTGCCAAGTGTGAAATTTCTCCATTTTTTAGGGACTTAGATGCAAATCTTACCCCCAAACCCTACCCAAACACTATAAATACCCCTTTTCTTGAATTTAAAACACATTACCCCCTTCTCCAAGCACTCTTACATATACAAACACACATTTGGAGGTAATCACCATCTTCTTCACCAATTCTTCACCAAATCAAGCAAGGAGGGCATCAATAGCTTGGGAATTTCATTCCCCACCATCTCATAGACTAAGCTTTCTCTTTCTTTCACTTTGTATTGCTTTGATCATTGTTTTCTTTTTAGTTTGATTATGTGTGTTGTTGGCTAGAACACTTTTGGTTCTAGGGCCTTGTAAATACTTTTGATGAAGTCTATGAATTGATATTTTTCTTAATTGGTGTTTGTGTGGCTTAATTCTATTTGAATATTTGAGTTTACTTGCAAAACATGTCATTAGTGTACAATAGTGATGTGTTAATCTTGATTAATTGAAATTGGATTGAGAAATCTCTTTTGATTGATTGATTGATTTCAAATATTTGACCTAATTTTATTGTGAAATCGAGAGATGATCAATTATTAGGAAGGTGTGTGATGATCTTAGGGGCTTAATTGGGTTTTAGGATGCAATTTAGGTAGAGATACTAGATTGGATTATACTTCTCTTGGGTTATTTGGATTGAAAAGACTTCTAACCCACTATTTTATGATCAATCTTATAGAAAAAGCACAAAACTACTTGAGTAGATTGTTAATCATAGATGGATTCATTAGTGTTGCATGTGTCTTGGAACCTACTTTCTCTTATTTGAGTTTCACTCGTATTTTCTTCGTTTTTGTGAATTGCATGAGCGTTAGTTGATCGAATTTCTTTGTTACTCTTTTATTGTTTATTTGTGACACTTGATAGGAAATATTAGGGGTAATTGACACACTTAAAACTTTCGATCACCGTTTATTTAGAACTGAATCGACAAAATACACTTTTACACTACACCTCCCTGTGGGGTCGACCTTGTACTTATCACACTACGATATACATCGTATACTTGCGGTTGTGTATTTTGGTGTGATAAAATACATGAATCTCCCGCGGTCGAGATAAAGTACGTACGACATGGAATTTTACGCCGTCGTTCGGGCAGTCCGGCATTGGCGTCATTACCTATTTCAACGGGAATTTATCTTATTTATGGACCATGAAGCCCTCAAGCATTTACAAAGCCAGGATGCCGTCTCGAGTAGACACGCAGGCTGGTCGGCTTACCTATAGTAGTTCACTTTTGTTATCAAGCACCAAGCAAGAACGTTGAATCGTGTCGCTGACGCCCTGAGTCGTCGTCAACCCTTATATGCAATATGAAGACCCATGTGATTGGCTTTGACTCCGTCTGCGACCTATACACAACATATCCTTTTTTTGGACAGATTGCAAGAAGGATGGGTGGAACATTTCTCCTTGACGGATGGATTCCTATTTCGTGATGATAAATTGTGTATTCCGGAGGGCAGCCTACGTTTACACCTTATTCAGAAGTTACATAACCTTGGGCGTGCCGGACGAGATAGAACCATCGACCTTATTCCACGTTCTTATTTTTGGCCGACTCTACGTCGTGATACCACTAGATTTGTCGAGTGTTGTAGAACCTGCAGCGTCGCCAAAGGCATATTAATATTATTTGTTTATATATAAAACAAATAGAGTATAGAATAAAATATGTGTAGAGAGGAAATAAAGTAAGTGTGATCAAATATATTGTTAAAAAAAATATGAGCACTTATGTGGACAACCCAAAAAGGAAAATAAGAACACTTTATGTAGACGGAGACAGTACATAATTTATCAGGAACTCAGTTTATATGAATCCAGGAATTTCTTGCAGAGGAAATTATGGTTAATTATACATACGGGCGGAGCTAGACATGCTAGACATATTGGAATCGACAAATGTAGAATTTGAAATTGTTGATTTTGATTATAAAAATCAAACTGAAACCTTATATAGAGCTGTTAGATTTTGGTTAGAGATCATCAAAATTGAAATCGGCGGTTTGATTGATATTAAAAAAAAAAACTCTTATAAAATTTTGAAAAAAAAAAATGCGATCAAACTTGCCATTCGAAAAGCGTAATAGAAATCAATAGAATTCCGTTTCAATCTTGCTTCCAAAATTTTAAAAATCGGAACCTCCAGTTCGAACCGTTTATGCATGTTTGAGGGAGCCACCCTATAAGCTACAGCCAGCCCTCCCCCAATATATATATATTAAAATTTGATATTTTTAAATTTCTTTTTATGTTAGGTAAAATTAATTGACATATTACCTTTTTTTGGTCGAGCAATTAATTGACATATATAATACTAATTTATGAATTATGAGCAATCAGTACACTAGTGAAATTATTATAAAGTTGACACAATTTAAAATTTACACTGCACTTTTAGTACTTATACCCTAAGGTTGCGTTTGGTTGGATGGATTTGGGCTTATGGATTTCAAATCCACGGTCCAAATCCATTCTGCATGTTTGGATAATGAATGGATTTCAAATACTTAGATTTGTGTTCACACACTTTTAGTTAAAATTGAGGAAGATTTCAAATCCTCACTAAAACCATGTCATTTGAAATCCATAATTTTTTAACTCCCTTCATTTGAAATGCCTCCTCAAATCAAATCCCTCCATCCAAACACAACCTAAAGTGATCATTTTGTATGTGATTTAATTACAAAGCTGATTCCAATAGAAATAAGTTTTTGTTGGAATTTTTGAGCACCCAACAATGACTTTACAAAATTGACAGAAATAAATAATAAAATTGTAAATACAATTAAATTAATATTTACACAGAATCTTCGATTTTCCTCTTTTAGCAGCTTTTCTCCTTTAACAACTTCCCAAAATAGGCAGGTTCTCGAATCAGCAGCAACGACCCCATCTCACTAATAGTAGGAACAAAGTTAAAGTCGAGTCAAGGAAATCCTTTTCCCGCAAAACGAATATGTCCCGACTAGTGCTCACGGTTTGACGTAACATTTTAAAAGGTAAAATGACTTTCGCCTCTATACGAGCAGCACCACAACGTATAGAGTTCCAACGAACTGAATCGACATGAAAACTGGACTGCACTCCATATGCTCGATGCAAATATGTATGATGTTATGATTTTTTCTATGAAATCAAGTGTCATGTCTCTTTGTGTAAGTATGCAAGTGTATTTTTCAACATGAAACATGCACCCTATTTATAGGCATGTTCCAACATGTGAGGGGTCTCCACATTTATTATGGCATTCATGCTATTTGTAACGTCTTGCGGTTACAAGATTTAAGTATGACATATTCATGGTTTTGTAACTCCTTTGCGGTTACAAATTCATTACTGAAACGTCTATGAACTTGGACACCCAAACGTCCAAGTTCATCACAATTTGTAACGTCAATGTACCTAGACATCCTCAACGTTCAAATTCGTCATAGTTCAAATTCAACTTTTAAATTTATTTGGGTTAACCCAATTTCGATGGGTCTGAAAGCCCAAATTTAAAACCCACGAGTCACGAGCCCAAGACTAGGCCCAAGCTCAACCGGACGAGCACACACGTGCATCCGTATAGACTATTAGATTGCTCCTTAGTCATTATTATTTGAACCATTGTAACATCCTCCTATTTATAAGGAGTAATTAGCCCCCATTAAACTTTCAAAGTTTCAATGTGGGACAATTATCATGTTGTAACACTTTATCACATAAAGTGTATTATTTGACGTTTCAACTTCGTGATTTAATTTCTCACTCACCGAAATTCGGTTTTGAGATTTTAAATACACTACGATTTTATGCCATTTAATTTCCTTGAAATTACATTTATAACCCTCAATAAATTGGTCAAAGACGAGTGTTCTCTACTCTCATTTTAAAATTAATTAATTAATTAAAATTAATCGGTGAGTGAGAAATTAATGTATGAAGATTAAGACGTAAAAGTGATGCATTACGATTTTATGCCATTTAATTTCCTTGAAATTACATTTATAACCCTCAATAAATTGGTCAAAGACGAGTGTTCTCTACTCTCATTTTAAAATTAATTAATTAATTAAAATTAATCGGTGAGTGAGAAATTAATGTATGAAGATTAAGACGTAAAAGTGATGCATTGGGATTAGTGTTAATAACTATCCCACATTGATAAATGTGAGAATTAATCTCCTCCTTATTATTAGGAGTTAGTTAAGAGAGTTCAAATTGTAGTGACTATTGAACCATTCAATATGCCACACGCACGCGCGCGCCGCCCGCCCGTCCGGCCGTGACGAGCCAGTTCCGGGTCCGGGTCCGTGGGCCTTGGCCTTGGATCTTGGCAATTGGACTTTGGGCTTGGGCCTGGGGCCCATCTATATTTTTAAGGCTCTAAAGTTTGGGTTTTGGCCCACACGAATTTAGGGCAGCCCAAGTCTGGTGGAAGTTAATTGCTGACCAGTTGACTTCTCGAATTTGAATTTGAAACTGACAGAACCTGGAAACAGGGGCGTCCAGATACACAATGTCTTAATGCGTGGGGGTTTCAGAAATGGCAGTTACCATTCCTGAAACTGAAGCCTTAATGTGCTGGAGGTTACAAGAATGGAAGTTACCATTCCGGGAATAATGACCAGTCATTACTACCATAAATATCCGCCTGCTCCCTACTTGAGTGGCACTACCTATAAATAGGAGTGCATTGTTTTTGGAAAAATTCACTTTTTTCAAGCAACAAAAATCACTTGAGTTTTCCACCAAAATTGCATCCTGTTTTCCAGCATTCTGCATAGCATTTTAGAGTGCAGTCCAGTTCAGGCGTGTATTCAGTTCGTCGGAGCTTTGTACGTTGCGGTGTTGCTCGTGCAAAGACGAGGCCGTTTTACCTTTCGAAACATCTCGTCAAACCGTGAACACCAGTCGGGACGTGTTTGTTTTACGGGAAAATGTATAACCTTGACTCGGCTTTTCCCTAACATTTTTCTATTTTTCAGTGTTTCTATTCAAGGAGTTTGGACCTACTTTACGTACCTGCTATTTCAAGAAACTGCCTAAAAGAAGAAAGTTGCCCCTTTTGGAAATTTGAAGAATTTGAAGAACATTGTAATTTATTTATTTTCTGTCTTTTTATTTTCCGTCCACTTTGTAAGCCATTGTTGGTGATAAATATTACAATGTATTAGATTATTATTGATAAAAATAAAGACCACTTTTGCAATAACCTTATTCTTATGGAATAACTTTTGCACTTTATACTCTGTGTAGTATTAAATTTGATGAGAAAAATATGATTGATAGTTTAATTTGATCATTTTTTTAATTTTACAAACAAAATAAATAAACAACATTCACATTATTCAATAATTTTGAGTCTTCACTTTTCAATTTTATTTTTCACGTCTTTCTAGCTAACTAATTATTTATTCTTCAAACTCAACTTTACAGGTTGTAGATGAAGATTTGTAGTTGTCTATGTCGGATTAACACCCGGTGACTAGACTATTCAAGCACATGGACTGCTTGACCAAAATCATTCTCTCCAACAGGCTCAAGTCAAGACTATAGAGAGCTCGGATTTCCACCGCAACTTGAATTTGTAAAAATCGAGAGTTTGACCGACCTCTACAACTCGACGAACACGACGACCTCTCATATCAATGTTAGATGCTACAATTAAAAGTATATGCATTAAATGCCTCCACACTAGCCATTAATGCTCTAGTAGGATTGTGAGCTCAACCATCGTTTGATCAATATACTAGCTATCAGTGAAGCGCCCTAGGCAGACCTAAAATGGAGATTTCCCCATATCTTCATTTTTTTCGCAACTCCCAAGACACATGTAAAACTGTAATTTCAATCCTAAAATGAAGGGTTGAAACCGACCCAATCCACTTTTTGTATATACTATAAATAGAGCACATAACCAAAAATTTAAGGGTGGGTCTCCACATTCAAAATACCATAAATATACAAAGAGCATTCAAGATAGAAATTCATAAATTCTCCCCAAAGTCTTGTCTTGCTATTTACATTTAATCATTTATTACTTGTTTGGGTGATTATTGGTTAGTTGTACGTACTAACACTCCAACTGCATTACGTTTAACTAGGCTCAACAAACTATTAATCAACACAAAGTTGAGTTCTCCCTCAACTTATTACCTATAAGAAGACTATGACTAATAACATGAAAGTGATTATATAAACCATCTTATTGTTGGAGTGTGGAGCCTGAATTAACCTAATGGGCTTGGAGTGGGGAGCAAGTTTATTCCTTATGGGCTTGGAGTGGGGAGCAAGTTTGTTCCTAATATGATTAGGGCTAATTATGGTAAGTTTGCTCCTAATGGGCTTAGGGTTAGGGCAAATTTTCTATTATAAATAGATGTTCTCTCATTGTAATCAGTATCCGAAAAACATAGTGAAAAACCTGGCTTGGCATCGCCCCAAGACGTAGTCGCAAGACGAACTGGGTAAATAAATTGCGTGTTATTTTCTCTTTCGTTATTGTGTGCGTGTGTTTATTTCCTAACAACTGGTATCTAGAGCTTCGGGTTCAGAGGGAGCAGTCACGATGAGCGACGAGAAGATTTCAATCAAGCAGTTTGACGGATCGAATTTCGGGTTCTGAAAGATGCAGATCGAGGATTACCTTTATGGTAAATATTTGTATGTGCCCCTAGAGGAGTAGGAGAAACCCGAAAAGATGGAACAGAAGGAGTGGAATCTGTTGAACAGAAAGGCGATGAGTGTGATACGTTTATCGTTGTCCATGAACGTAGCCTACCACACGACTAAAGCCAAGTCCGCAAGGGAGATGCTGCAGATCTTGGAGTAGATGTATCAGAAGCCCACAACGGCGAACAAAGTTCACCTGATCAGACGATTGTTCAACCTCAGGATGTCGGAGAGCACAACCGTGCAACAACACCTGAACCAGTTCAACATGATCATTGGGCAGTTGTGTTCTGTCGAGATCGAATTCAGTGACGAGGTACTTGTTTTAGTTTTGTTATCTTCTTTGCCTGACAGTTGGGCTGCCATAGTAACTGCAGTTAGCGCGTCATCCGCGAAAGATAAACTAAAGCTTGACGAAGTAAGGGATCTGATGATTAGCGAGGAGGTTCACAGGAAAGAGTCAGGATCCACTTCAGGGTCAGCGCTGAACACGGAGGAAAGGGGCAGATCGAAGGGTAGGCAAAATCGCGGCAGATCAAAGTCAAGAGGAAAGATTCAATCCAAGAAAGATAAAGACTAGATCCAGTGCTGGAATTGTGATGAGTTTGGTCACTACAGGAACCAGTATTCAGCACCCAAGAAAAATAAGAAGGGACAGAATGAGAAGAAGGCAACAAATGCAACCACAGATGATATTGGAGACGCGTTGGTCTTGAGTGTCAATAGTCCGCTAGAATCGTGGGTGTTGGATTCTGGAGCATCATTCCACTCTTGCAGTGATGCTAAAATAATGGAGAACTATGTGTCTGGCGAATTCGGACAACTCTACCTTGCTGATGATGAGCCCCTGAAAATCGTGGGAAAAGGAAATGTTCGGATAACCACACCAAATAGATCGATGTTGGAGCTGAATGGTGTGAGGCACATTCCAGGATTGAAAAGAAACTTGCTTTCAATCGGGCAGCTTGATGTAGAAGGATACTCAGTGACTTTCGGCAGCAACAATTGGAAGATCAATAGAGGAGCCATAATAGTAGCTCAGGGGAAGAAGGAAGGTACGTTGTATACTACATCTAACCCCAAGGATTGTATTGACCTTCTGGGAGCTACGACCAATGTTGATTTGTGGCACTGTCGGTTGGGTCACATGAGCGAGAAAGGGATGAAGGTAATGTGTTCGAAAGGGAGACTTCCAGGGCTGAAATCTGTTGAAGTTGGCCTATGCGAGGACTGTGTTTTCGGGAAACAAAGAAGGGTGAGTTTCTCGAGAGATGGTAGAGCATTGAAGGCAGAAAAGCTAGAGCTGGTGCATAGCGATCTATGGGGATCAGCGCCCGTGAAGTCCCTTGGTGGTTCGGAGTATTACATGACCTTCATCGATGACTCCACTCGAAAGGTATGGGTTTATTTCCTAAAAAATAAAACAGATGCTTTTGATACCTTCAGGAAGTGGAAAGCTCTTGTAGAGAATGAAACGGGGCTGAAAGTAAAGTGTCTTCGTTCTGACAATGGAGATGAATATGAACTCCGAGAGTTCAAGGAATATTGTGTTGAGAATGGGATTCGCATGGAGAAGACTGTGAGAGGAACTCCCCAGCAGAATGGAGTGGCAGAACGAATGAACAGAACGTTGAATGAGCGAGCCAGATGCATGAGATTGAAGAAGGGGCTGCCTAAGACGTTTTGGGCAGATGCAGTAAATACAACAGCATACCTAATTAACAGAGGTCCATCAGTTCCGTTGGAGAACAAAGTACCCGAGGAAGTATGGACGGGAAATGAGGTAAATCTGTCTCACTTGCGTGTCTTTGGCTGTGTTGCTTATGCTCATGTTAGCTCTGTTGATAGAAGTAAATTAGATGCTAAATCTGTTAAATGTACGTTCATTGGTTATGGTGGTGATGAGTTCGGTTATAGACTCTGGGATGAGAATAACCGAAAGATTATTCGCAGTAGAGATGTAGTTTTCAATGAACAGGTTATATACAAGAACAAATTGGAGGCATCAGATTCTGACAAGACCAATACCCAAGAGGTCGAGTTAGACATCTCAAACTCGAGTGGGAGTAAGGAGAGTCAGAATGAAGAAGAGGTTCTTATTGAAGAACTAGGGACCTCACCACCACCGGAGAATCCGCTGCAAAGACCCGTTAGAGAGCGACGTGCACCTAATATGTATTCGCCCTCTAACTACTACTTGTTACTTTCTGATAGTGGTGAACATGAATGCTATGCAAAGGCAGAACAGGGTGCAGATAGACGGAAGTGGAGATTTGCTATGGATGATGAGTTAGCATCTCTTCTGTTGAACGGCACTTGGGAACTTGTTGAGCTCCCAAAGGGCAAGAAGGTCTTGCACTGCAAGTGGGTCTACCTAATCAAGAATGAAGTTGATGGTAGCAAACGTTACAAAGCCCGGCTGGTTGTCAAGGGGTTTGAGCAGCGACATGGTATTGATTATACTGATGTCTTTACTCCTGTTGTGAAACTGACCACTATTAGAATGGCGTTGAGTATGGTAGCTGCAGAAAACTTGTTGTTACATCAGATGGATGTGAAGACAGCATTCCTCCACGGTGACTTGGTGGAGGAGTTGTACATGACACAGCCTGAGGGGTTCGTAGACAAAGGAAAGGAGGAACTTGTATGCAAGTTAAAGAAGAGCTTGTATGGCCTGAAACAAGCTCCAAAGCAGTGGTACATGAAGTTTGACACCTTCATGATGGAGATCGACTACCAGAAATGTCATGCAGATCATTGTTGCTACTACAAGAGGTTTGACAAAAGCTTTCTTATTCTCTTGCTATATGTTGATGACATGTTGATCATAGGAGCTGATGCAAGAGAAGTGAATAAGTTGAAGAGGCAATTGTCCGAACGGTTCTCAATGAAGGATCTCGGAGAGGCCAAACAAATTTTGGGTATGAGGATTGAACGTGATAAGGCGACAGGAAGTGTGTATCTTTCGCAGGCGAGTTACATTCAGAAGGTCTTGGAAAGATTCAACATGTCAGAGTCGAAGCCCGTGAGTGTTCCATTGGGCAGTCAGTTCAAGTTTTCAAGAAGGGAATCCCCCAAGAGCAAGGAGGAGCGTGCCCAGACGTTGAATGTTCCGTATGCCCCAGCGATTGGTAGCATCATGTATGCCATGGTGTGTACCAGGCCAGACATTGCTCATACAGTGGGAGTAGTAAGTCGGTTTATGAGTGATCCGGGCAAGTAACATTGGGAAGCAGTCAAGTGGGTCCTGCGATACTTAAGAGGTACCACAGACAAGACCTTGTGTTTCAAAGGCAAGAGTATGGAGCTGGTGGGTTATGTGGATGCAGACTTGGCATCAAACGACCTTGATGGGAGAAGAAGTACAACCGGGTATGTCTTTACTTATGGTGGTACTGCTATATCTTGGACTTCTAAGTTGTAGAAGGTTGTTGCACTGTCTACTACTGAGGCAGAATATGTAGCTGTGACAGAGGCAAGTAAGGAGATGGTGTGGTTGCATAATTTCTTGGGAGAACTTGGGAAGGAGCATGAGAATAGCACTCTTTTCAGTGATAGTCAAAGTGTTATATTTCTTGCAAAGAATCCCGCGTTCCACTCAAGGACAAAGCATGTTGGGTTGAAGTACCACTACATTCGTCACCTTTTAGAGAAGAAGATCTTGCAGCTTGTGAAGATCCTTGGAAGTGAGAATCCAGCAGACATGCATGTTTACTAAGGTAGTGACCTTAGAGAAGTTGAAGCTATGTATAGCTTCAATTGGCCTTGGAACTTGAAGATAAGGTTTGGCGATGCCAGGCGGATACGGGAGGAGAATCAAGAAGATATGATTACATGGAGGATTCAGTCTCCAAATGGGAGATTGTTGGAGTGTGGAGCCTGAATTAACATAATGGGCTTGGAGTGGGGAGCAAGTTTATTCCTTATGGGCTTGGAGTGGGGAGCAAGTTTGTTCCTAATATGATTAGGGCTAATTATGGCAAGTTTGCTCCTAATGGGCTAGCTTGGAGTAGGGAGCAAGTTTGTTCCTAATGAGCTTAGGGTTAGGGCAATTTTTCTATTATAAATAGATGTTCTCTCATTGTAATCAGTATCCGAAAAACATAGTGAAAAATCTGGCTTGACATCGCCCTCAGACATAGTCACAAGACGAACTGGATAAACAAATTGTGTGTTATTTTCTCTTTCGTTATCGTGTGCGTGTGTTTATTTCCTAAACACTTATCATATTCGGTGGTGTTTTATCATAATTATCAAAACTAATACAAATATTCTAACACCTTTAATTATTATAGAATAGTGTAAAATGACATTCTGATTTGTAGCCTCTAGGCTCAAAAGAGTGAATGGATTTAGATCCAATTGTGAATGGTTACTACACAACATAGCATAGAGCTAGCAATCTTGAGACGTGAAAATATAGCAATTCGTAATCATCGCAGAAAAGAAATACACATGTGCTCTTAACTAATTTAACTTCTATATACTCTCTCCGTCCCGATTACTTGCACACTTTTTTTATTGGGACGTCCCAAAATTACTTGCACACTCTTTATATGGAAATACTCCATAAAATTAATAACCTCACAACATCATTTTATTTTCAAATTTGTCACTCCTTTTTTTCCATGCATTTCACTTTACACATCATCAAATTACCTAAAATACCCCTCATTTATCTTACATTATCAACTACTAAATTCATTTTTCTTAAACAACGTGTCGGTCAAACCGTGCAAGTAATCTTGGGACGGAGGGAGTACAATTTTTAAATTAAAGCATGCTTGCACTTCACTCACGCAACAACTCAAAGAATAAACATTACAGTTAGGAGCACAACCAAGCTTTCCTTCAAAGCTAGCTAGATCATAAACTACTCGGAAGAATTTCAACGTGTTAGGATCCTCGGGCTGGATCCTCCGTAGTATTCTTCACTTGGTATGATATTGTTCGCTTTGGGTTTACCAAATTCTCACGGCTTTGCTTTTGAGTTTTCTCAAAAAGCCTCATACCAATGGGGATTTTGAGTTTTCTCAAAAAGCCTCATACCAATGGGGATACTAGTCCACCTTTTTTATAGCCACAAATCCTTCTATGCCTTTGGACATTTGTTTGACCCTCTCAACAATTAATCCTTTCCTTCAAACAAATTAAGGACCACACACACAACACTCCCCTCAAACGACCCGATCCTAACTAAAACATTTCAGTCCAGTCCACCCGGGACAGTCACTTCTGCTCAGCTCACAGAGTCTCTGTCATTTTCTCCAAAGGGTTCTTGTTCGTCCAACTGTTTATTGACATCGGGCACATTCGTCAGGATTATGGACCCCGCTCTGATACCACCTATTAGGGCCCTCAGATTGGATCCTCCGTAGTATTCCCCACTTGGTATGATATTGTCCGTTTTGGATTTGTCAAACTCTCACGGCTTTACTTTTGAGTTTTCCCAAAAAGCCTCATACCAATGAGGATACTAATCCACCATTTTTATAAGTATAGTCATAAATCTTTCTATGTCTTTCCTATGTGAGACATTTGTTTGACTCTCTCAATACAACAAATTCAATTTTTAGGATGAGTCTCAATTTTTTTATTGAATTTGATCATGTTTCAATTCATAATTTAGTTTATTTTGTTTTTCTTTTAAGATTAAATTTTATTCTCTTTGTTTTAATAAATTATAATTTCTTATCTACATTCTGTAATAAAAAGAATAACGTACACCACTTTTCTTTTCTTTTTTAAATAAAGAATTGTTTTTTCATCAAGTATAATTATGTACATTATGGAATATATTTTACACATTGTTAAATAGTGAAATTATGTACAATAGCAATATTTCGGAATGCATATAACAATGGTATTTTATATATACAAAAAGTGATACTTAAAAATGTTCATGCAAACTCGAGTTTACAAAAGTTTTTGCCAAATTTATAACTCAACCGAAATATTTATAAAATTAATCAAACCGAAAAAACCAAAATAAATTGAATTTGGGTTGAAAAAAATCACTTTATGTATGCTTCTAAGTTCTACCCACTCCGCTAACTAAAAGTTAATAACCAATTGAGAGTTGATACGTTGGACTGGACTCGGCCCGGACTTTTTTGTGGGGCCTACCTAGGTCAATAAGAAAATTGAGGTTCCAAATAAATTTTTCATTGCTTATTTAAATTTGATTAAAAATATTAAATCTAACGCAATAATTACGAACCAAAATGGGATTTCCTAGTAAAATTTTATGTTACCAACCATAGTTAATTAGCGTGTGAATGTATTAGGAATATAATATTATAAAGATTTGTATCTTTTAATATTATGATTTATCTCTATCTTTTAGAATATTTGATGTAAATATTTATTCTATCTTGTAAATATAGATACACTTTATATTTATAAATACCTCTCTTGTAAACACTTTACTTTCACTCAATGAAATTATAATTTCATAAATCATTGTTTCTCTTAATACACCCCACCCTTGAATCCAAAACAAACCCCTCCTGCCCAGAATCCTTACACCCACCTATCCAGTAAACACACCCCCCTACCCAAAATCCTTACACCCACTTATCCAGTAACCACACCCAACTCTGGTAAATACACCCCTCCGCATCTACGCACCCACCTCAATACTACATACACCCCACCCAGTATATACACCCATCCTCCTAGTACATACACCACCTCCGCACATTCGACTATTTCTAGTACCCACTCCGTTCCTTGGATTCTGGACTCTGGTGCGTCGCATCACATTACCACCGACCTCCAAAACCTATCCTTCCACTCTCCATATTCTGGCTCAGATGATGTAGTCATCGGTGATGGTAACGGTTTGCATATCTCACATATTGGTTCCTTATCGTTTCCTCATGTTACTATGCTAAAATTCTCAAACGTACTAGTTGTTCCGCAAATGGCCAAAAATCTTATCTCCGTTTCATCGTTATGTCGAGACAATGATGTTAATGTTATCTTTGGCCCAACTTACTTTCATGTGCGAGATGGTCGTACGGGGAGCGTTCTCCTCGTGGGGAGTCGCATTGATAATCTTTACGTATGGCCGACACGAGCATCCAAACCCTCACCTACCACATTCATTTCCGACCGCCTTCCTCTTCCGGTTTGGCATTCCCGTTTAGGTCACCCATCTCTCAAAATTATATCCCATACTTTGTCTAAATTTCGTTTACCTAGTAATCCTATTACTACAAAACTGTTTAGTTGTGATTCTTGTCATTGTATTAAGAGTCACAAACTACCATTTAATGAATCTAGTATTGTTTCACATACACCCCTCGAAATTATCTTTTCCGATGTATGGTCATCTCCGGTCATATCTCATGATGGTTTTAAGTATTATGTCATATATATTTGTTGACCATTTCAGTAAATACATGTGGATCTACCCCCTAAAACGCAAATCAGATGTCCTATCCACCTTCTCAACCTTTAAACCCATTGTTGAAAACTACTACAACACCAAAATTAAAACTCTTTACACAGATAATGGGGGAGAGTTTATTGCTCTTCGATCGTTTCTCCAAAACCATGGCATATCCCACCTCACCACCCCACCCCATACTCCCGAGCACAACGGCATGTCTGAACGTCGTCACAGACATGTTGTTGATACAGCCTTAGCCCTACTACACCATGCCTCCATGCCCCTCACATACTGGCCTTATGCGGTTTGTGCAGCTACCTACATCATAAATCGCCTTCCTAAAGTCAACCTGAACATGCTTTCTTCCTTCCAATGCCTTTTAAAACAACCACCTAACCTATCCAAACTTCGAGTTTTTGGGTGCTTATGCTACCCTTGGCTCCGCCCCTACACTGCTCACAAATTAGACCCTCGTTCCATGCCATGTGTTTTCATTGGATATTCCATCACTCAAAGTGCCTATCTATGCCTAGATCTTACCACCCACAAAATATATACCTCTCGCCATGTTGAATTTGTTGAACACACCTTTCCCTTTGCCAAAATCAATTCAGTTTCTGACACACCCACTGTTCTGGTAGATACACCCACTGCACCCACTGATCTGACAGTTACACCCCCTACTCCTGATACACCCACCGAATTGATAAATGCACCCCCTCCCCCTGTTACACCCACTGTTCCGCTGATCACACCTCCTGTTTCGATACATACACCCACTGCTCCGACCCAAACTCCCAATACACCCCCCGAAATGATAAATACACCCCCATCACCCCAAATACCGAAAACCCACATCTCGCCCACCCTATCCAGCCTCCAGCTACTCTTGTGCCGCCAAACGCTCCTCCGCGGCCCCCCGCACCACCTTCACCACCTCCGGCCTTGCACAGATCCAGTATGGTCACTCGATCCCAAAACAAAATCTTCAAGCCCAATCCAAGGTATTGTCTTACATCGGCTTTACCTTCTGATACTGAACCAAGTTGTGTTTCTCAAGCCTTGAAAGATAAACGGTGGAGGGAAGCCATGTCCTCCGAGTTTGATGCTCTTCTCAGGAATGGAACTTGGGATTTGGTTCCCCCTGATGAGTCTCAAAATATAGTTGGCTCCAAGTGGGTCTTTCGCATCAAACGCAAGCCTGATGGGTCCCTAGACAAATTTAAAGCACGCCTTGTGGCCAAAGGTTTTCATCAGCGTCCGGGTGTTGATTTCTTTGAAACCTTCAGTCCTGTTGTCAAACCTTCAACTGTTCGAGTTGTTCTCAGTATTGCAGTTACTCGAAATTGGCCCCTTCAACAGTTTGATGTGAATAATGTTTTTCTTCATGGTACCCTGTCTGACACAGTCTACATGGCACAACCCCCTGGTTTTGTTGATAAAACTTTTCCGTCCTATGTTTGTAAACTGCATAAGTCCATTTATGGTTTAAAACAGGCACCTCGTACTTGGTATTATGCTCTTAGGACGTTCTTGGAAAGGATTGGATTTATTCACACAAAGTCTGATGAGTCTCTTTTTGTGTACAATAAATCTGGTGTTATTGCATATTTCCTTGTGTATGTTGATGATCTGATTCTCACAGGAAATAACATTCCATTCCTCACTCGAGTGGCTACGGACCTTGGTACAAAATTTTCAGTGAAAGATTTGGGCCCTCTTTCCTACTTCCTAGGTGTGGAAGTTCTTCGTACCAAGAAATCATGCTTTCTTTCCCAACGAAAGTATGTGGTTGATCTCCTTACTCGGTATAACATGATCACCTCCAAACCAGTTCAGACTCCACTATCCACCTCAACTCGTCTCACTCTTTCGGATGGGACACCTCCTGCTGATGCCACTCAATTTCGTCAGGTACTTGGTAGTCTTCAATATCTCCAACTCACCAGACCTGATATAGCATTTGCTGTTCACAAGTTATCTCAGTTTATGCATGCTCCAACCACTACTCATTGGGGTGCAGTTAAACGTCTTCTTCGTTATTTAAATGGGACTCGAGATGTAGGAATAACCTTGAAACCTGAACCTTCCTCATCTCTACATTGTTTTACTGATGCTGATTGGGCCGGCAACAGTGATGATCGTACTTCTACAAGTGCTTACATTGTATTTCTTGGGGCTAATCCTATTTCATGGTCTTCAAAGAAACAAAAATCAGTTGCTCGTTCTTCCACGGAAGCCGAGTATCGTGCCATTGCCTCAGCTGCCTCTGAAGTTCAATGGTTAAAGTCTTTATTTCATGAATTGTGTTTCTCAGTTCCAACTCTTCCTGTTATCTATTGTGATAATATTGGGGCCACTTATCTCTGTTCAAATCCTGTCTTCCACTCTCGAATGAAGCATATTGCAATTGATTTTCATTTTGTTCGAGATTTGATCAAGACATCTCAGCTTAGAGTCTCACATGTCTCGTCCGCAGACCAACTTGCTGATGCTCTCACCAAGCCACTACCTCGTGCTCGACTGCAACTACTTATGACCAAGATTGGACTCTCCTACGGTGCTCCATCTTGAGGGGGCGTATTAGGAATATAATATTATAAAGATTTGTATCTTTTAATATTATGATTTATCTCTATCTTTTAGAATATTTGATGTAAATATTTATTCCTATCTTGTAAATATAGATACACTTTATATCTATAAATACCTCTCTTGTAAACACTTTACTTTCACTCAATGAAATTATAATTTCATAAATCACTGTTTCTCTATAGAATGAATCAGAGTATTCAGACATGGATCAACGATTTAACCTACTAAAGTTCAGATCGAGCTCGGTTCGTTTAATAAATGAACAAGACTTAGATTTTTTTTTTTAAATGCAGAGAACGATACCGAAGAAAAAATGTAGAGGAATAGTTACGGTTGAAAAAAAATAAGTAACTTTCAATAAAATGCTCAAAATGACAAAAAATTATAACTTTGCATGGAAGGATATATATATATATATATATATATACATAATATAATCTTAAAAATTACAATAATACTCACTCCGTCCTACAATTACTTTTACACTTTCCTTTTTGGGACGTTCCACAATTACTTTCACACCCTTAAAATGGAAAACACTTTATAAACTCCACCCTCACAATATCCTCAATTTTACACAAATGTCATTATTTTTTCCCCACACATACACAAAAGTCAACTCATTTATTTACTTTATATATAAAGGTTTACAAAATTACCCCTCAAAATTCCCACTAAATTCATTTTTCTTATTTTGTGTGTCACTTCACATGTGAAAGTAATCACGGGACGGAGGGAGTAATATAATCACTTCTAAATTTGAGGTTTAAGAGGTGAAAATATTTTTAAAGGCCTAACAAGACTTTAAATAGGCTTTTAGGCCACATTCGTTTATTAAAAAGGTCAAACTTGATCCTACCAAAAATCCTATCACAAATAACCGTTAAACTTGGATCTAACAATTATATATCAAACTCAGACTTTTCAACGAAAAGTCTCAGTTGGACTTATTTCTTAAATATGCAAGTGAGCTGGATATTAAACTTGGAGGTATAGTAATCTATATAAACTAGATGTCACCTGCATCTAGTAAAATAAATTCTAGATTTGTGCACTCGTCACATTTTAGTTAAAACCAGTATCATGTTTTGATTAAAGATAGTGCATGTCATATTTTATTTACTTGTACTGTTTTATACAAATAATATTATTCATTTATATACATATAAATTTAATGTCACATTTCACTCAACCACGTTTCACAAGTGCTTAATTGTATGGTGCAATTGGTACACATGACATGAGACTGACTCGGATATATAAATATATACTAGTATTAATAAAAATAAAAAAGAAGAAGAAAGTGGAATGTGTATTAAGTGGGGTGATTCGAGACAAAGCATGTGGAAATAGAACGCCGTTGCCCAGCGCATGCTAGACAAGCTCAGGGCCCGCCCCTTTTATTTATTTGAAACTATACTATATACTCTTTCTGCATTCAACCTTAATATTTTAATTCAGTTCCCATTGGATATCATTTTCTCTTTTGACCTTAATGTTTCAATATGTATGGTTGACGCTCTTCTGCCTACGGATTTTCATTATTATTTCTCTATTTTAAACTTGGGTGGCATGATATAAATTTTTACATTAAATATATTATACCTACGAATACATTTTTTTTTTTTTTAATTAGTATAACCTTTAGTTAAAACCCTTTATCGTAAACTTTTGTTAAAAAAATTGTTTATTTACATGAAAAATTACCACCTGTTTCATAGAGCTAGGAATCCCTAAAATTTGTACATAATACGGGTTCTCGTTATGTATATACACTGTATTATATACTCCGTGAGCTTATGATCATACATGAATTATATTTTATAACAAAATAAAGTTTAAATTATATTTTATGATCACGTACACATGAGACTGTCTTACCGGCCCAAAAGATATAAGTATTGAGTATATAGTATTTTGTAAATTTTTGTATATTGGTAGTATAACTCTTGTCCCACATCGGTTCCTAAAACCAATACTTTGTGTATTTAATTACATACATTTGTATGTTGATTAATATGTGAATAAATCATCACAAAACATTTCCTTATATACTCTTAATTTTTTATTTGCCCGTTTGAAAAATAAGTTGTTTTGCAATTAAATTGTTTTAATTTTCCTTTTATTGATATTAATATGAATTTTTAGTTGCAATACTACCTTATTGTATTCCATATAAATTTTATCAAAAAAAATAATAGTTATATGAAGTTAAAGCATTGTTATTTATGCTATATATATTTTGAAATGTTATAAATAATGTAAATGATCAGGATGTAGCTAGCTAGGGTTGCGGATTACCGGACGAGTAGAGTAGTCACAAAACATAATATACTCCTACTACACTACATAGTCAAATATTATGTAATTAAATTAATATTAATCTCCTCTTGACATTTAATTCCCACAAAAATATGTTAACATACAATATCCAGTATTAAAATTTATATATATATGTAAAAGGTGGCATGGCATGGATAGACAACATCATTTATTAAAAATGCAAATTCCAATATGATCCGAATTATCTGTCGAAGTTGAATTAATCCGATTAAAATCCTCCAATCCAGCAGCTTGTTCTTGCAATAGAAGCAATCCCAAATCGGAATTATATTCCTCCTCTCCATGGCTTAGTTGGGAAGCAACAAATTTGTCAAGGTCTCTCCAATCTATGATCACTTTCTTGGAATTACTCTGATGATCTTCATGATCTATATTCGGACATTCCCTTTTCATGGGCACAATTGGGCTCTCTAGCTCTGGGAGTTGGTCGGATTGTAGCCCTCCTATCAGCAGCTCCTCCTCTTTACACATATTTGGATGTCGTTGTGCAACGCTACTACTAGATTCCTCCAAGTAGTATGTCGACTGCCCCGTGCTGCTTCGCTTCTTGAATGCTCGACATACTACCCATCCTTCTTCCTGCAGTAATACAAACCGAGTTTAGAGAATTTTACTATAAAAGAAAAAAAAAAAAAACATATATAATGCCATTAATGTTGATTGCAAAATTAGTCCCCTTAATTAAAATAATATCTTGAGACTAATTATTTGCAATTAATTACCCTTTATAAACTAACGATTTCATTCATGCATAATGCGAGCAAAACTGTATAAAAATGACAATTTTCGAGCAAGGTAATAAAAGTGGAATCGAAAAATTATTATGTGACTAGCTAATTTTGCAATTAACTGATTTTTAAATAAATGATGCGGTTTACACAACAATAGGAAATCAAATCAGTAGTGAAGAAGTGAGACAACATGAAGTTGCATGCTTGTCTTGCTGAAAAAGTTCATGTGGCTTTTGACTTAAGAGAGGCTTTTAGAGAGAATAGTGAAAGGGATGAAACATGCAAAAGGAAGCAAATTAAAGGAGAGAGAAACAATTTAACACTCCTAATTTAGAAACAAATAATTCACAGCAATTAAAGGGTAATTAATTTATAAAGTTGGTGTTCCATGTCAATCGCCAATTATATATGGCAGGGACCGTGCACATATATTTTTAGACACATATTTTTAGCACTAAAAAAATAAAAACGTTCGATCATATCCCGCCAACTTAAATTAACTTGACAACAATTTTCTCATTGATCAACTTGAAGACATAGATAGGAAAAAGACAGAGAAATTAAACAACATGAAAACCTTTTGATAATTAATTAATGATATGGATCGATCAGCTCAATATATATGGAGCCAACATTAACACAGTACTATATATAAATAATTTGCAATGGAGATCACTAATTTCACTTTAATGTTTCATCTTTGTATTTTCATTAATTTTAATACATTAATGATAATTTGTAATATATCATGCACGTATGAAATATTAAAACAATATTTCATTTAAGATAACATCATTAATTAACGTGTGACATATATTCATGAACTTTGTGAAACACAAGATGAAACACTTATTAATTGAAATATGGATCCTTCCTAAATAATTTATACTGATATTGAGTTACATTATAAAGAACACAGTACTATTGGGTTTGGTACACATATATATATATATAGTATATGTCATATGTGTGTGTGTTAAGTAAAAAGGGATTAATTAATAAAAAAGTTAATTACCTGTAGAGGGGCATTAATTTCTTCAAATGACTCGAGGCGATACTCATGCATGATCCAATCGGTTTTCTGGCCGTTGGGAGCCCTTCCTTTGTAGAACACAAGGGTTTTTCTCATTCCGATCAGCTTCGACCGCTCGTACACCGCCTTATCTCTTCCCGTAGCCTTCCAAAATCCAGCAATCGTTGCTCTGTTCGTCCTCGTCCCCGTTGGATACTTCTTATCTTTGTGGCTGAAGAAATACCACTCATTCTGCTCTTCGTATCCGATTCTACATTTATCTGCACTCCATATATACCTCTATCAATCAAAATTCTTTTGAATCATTTTAGTCCCATTAATTGTAATCCAATTTTTAGATCTTCTAATTATTGTTGTTTTCTCTAAAAAAAAAAAAAAAAAATTGTATGAAATTAAATTATAATTAATATTGATATATCGATATAGAGTATGTCGATCCGATGCTGAGTTTCTTATATATAAATAAAAAAATGTATATATACAATATTAATATAGTGTCCATTGTCAAGGAACCAACTACAGCAAAAATTAATTACTTAGCTTGTAGTAAATTTTAAGAGTACAAGTAATTTATGCAAAAAAAAAAAAAAAAAAACTTAGATTATTAATTTTTTTTAATTTTGAAATTCTATGGATCTCACTTCAGACATGGACGTGGTTGTATATCTAAATTATCATATATTTCAAATATTTGACCAATCTATACATTATACATGTAATATTAACTATATACATATATATATATATACTGTTCTTATTAATTAACCCAACATCGATCGATCTGCATAAACACTTGTACACTGTAACATGATATAAGTAGTTTATGCAACTATATACAGAGATCTCGGAAAAAACCTAACAAGATCAAAAACCCTAATGAATGAGTTGTTAGGTACGTACCTTGAAGATCCCAAGGCTCAATTCTATAGAGATCAATATCTGTAATAACATCAAGATCAATCTTTTGGGAGGCCACCTTCTTCCTAAGATAGTATCCCACAAGTTCTTCATCAGTTGGATGAAATCGAAAGCCTGGAGGAACACATGAAGATTTGCTCTGATCACCTTCTTCCATCATTTCTATAATTGCATCGAATTCAACACCCTAGCTCTTATATAAGTCAACTGTTTATAGCAGCTGCAGTATTAATTCCATCATCTATGAATCATATATCTTGTCATTCACATAAAGCCCCAACAATACATCATATAGTAGCAGGCCTAATACAAAAAGTTGAAAGAGAATAAAGAAATTATGAAGGCTACATATGAAAAGGTGACAAGTGCTATTCACATATAATCATCAGCTCATTTGCTGGTGAGCAAGCCTTGACATTTTATTTCTAAAAGGTAATCAACGCGTGGTCTTTAAAAATTTATTTTATTCTTTTTTATATTCTATAAGTTTCAGAGTCTCTGATGTATCAGTTGTACAGTACAATTGGACGCAATATGCAGACTTATATAATTGAAGCATATATAACACTAGATTTGATGACTGAAATTAAACTTGTATTAATGAAATGTGCAGACTAACGTAACTGAAACGTAGCAAGTGCACAGATCTAAAATTCATACACCACATACAATGGGAATTGGTGTATTTTTAAATTTTGTGAAAGAGAAGGAATTAAATTAAATAGGAAACAATGATGAGGGACATAGCTCCCTCCTATCCTGTTGAAAACCAAGAGAGAGTTGGGAGTTGGAAGCGGACAAGTAATGATGTTGTCTCTAGTGTTTTCTGATCAATTCTTATTTAATTTATATATGACACTCCAACTTATTTAAGTATTATCCTCACAGTTATTAACATCACTAATTCCTACATGTGTGAATATATATATATATATATATATATATATCAAATCATATGTTCCACTTGTATCTTAATTAGGACAAACAACTTGTACATATATATATAATTAATTAGTTGGTTAGTATTAAGTTGATTTTTCTGAAAGAATATTAGTTATTTTATTAAAATGATAGTTGTGTACATAGTAGAGTTGCACAATACAATTGGTGTGCAAAAGCGATATTTTTTATCTTATTTGATAATTTTATCCATTTGATATTCCACAGCTATTCAATTTTCATTATTCGGTTTTTTTTCCTATACGTCCAACTTACTATAGTTTACAATTTTGTACTTTTGAAATAATCATGTAATAATTAGTAGAATTTTAAGAGGTAATTATGTAAACATTTATATATAAAGTAAATAAAAGAGTTGACTTGTGTGTATGTGTGAGTAAAAAATAATAACATTTTGTGTAAAATTAGAATATTGTGATGGTGGAGTTTATAAATAGTTTTTCATTTTAAAGGTGTGAAAGTTATTGTTGGATGTCCCCGAAAAAAAAAAAAAAGTACGAAAGTTATTGTGAGATGTTTCGAAAAGAAAAGTGTAAAAATTATTATGAAACTAATATAATACTAGCTATTTTTTTTTATTTTTTTTTGAGTCGTCCGTAGTCAAGAAACGGAATTCGGGGGTTCAATCAATTTATTATGGTAATTTAGACGAATGAAAAAAAAAATGGAAATGTGGAAGATGCCGAAAAAATCCCTATCAATAAAGCAACAAATTAAGTTTTATCAGCGTCGGTAGAGTCCATAAACAGAAGATCGTATTGAAGAAGTTTCCAATAAAATCATTAACGAGTTTGGAGGAACGTACCTTTCTGGTTTCACGTTATATGTCTACTTATTAAATATTAATTAATAAAATTCCTATTTAGATTTTAAGTTCGAAAATTGTCATCAACAATTTCTAAGATAATCAGTCCATACAAAAGCTCTGTTTTCCATTCAGAATGAAATTTGGATATTTTTTGTATTCTACCACATGTTTCACTATTTAGATTACTATAATTTTTAGTATTCTACCACATGTTCACTATTTATGTCTCTGTTGGTTCACTTTTAACAATTTAAATTATTGATGCGTGTAATGTGAAAAAATAATCAACACTCAATTATACTTTTAAATGAGACAAAATTCTTTCAATGATATGTGTTGAAGATTTAGGTAGTAGACATGAAACAAGCTAGCCCCCCAGTAAAAAGGTGAAATTGATATACAAAATTAGTTGATTTTAAAGTAGTATGTTGATATTTTGGGAGTTGAGTGGTAAAGAGGGAGATGACGTTAACTAAATATAGCACGCGCTAATTCTTTTGGAAGACAAATAAAAAGTTGACAGAGGGATAGAGTCTTGTCTCAGTTGTCTGGTTTTTACATGGCACTCTGTCTGTTTCCATTACTGAAAAACATACATATATTCATGATCAAAGAATTAGTTAAAAACCCCCCCTCCCCCCATGTAGCACAAATTGCACCACTTAATTGATTCAGATGATCCAATTCCTTATGTCTGTGTAGAGATGGAGATAATTGGACTCATTCCTTTAATTAAGAGGTAAGAATTAGTAGTAATATATAGATTCTTCAATATACAGATCGAGCTACAAATTAACTCCTCATTCTATATATAGAATTTCAAGCAAGATAATAATAATTCCACGGGCTCACCTGCAGCTAGCAGAGAATCGGATTCTTGTAGACAAGACAAAACGAGGAGGAAGAAGAAGAAGAAGAAAGTATAAAAAAAAAAATGTTGAAATTAACAGTGGGTAGTGGGGAGAAAGGCCGGAGTAAATAATTAAAAAGTAAAGGAGGGAATTAATTAATTAATTAAGAAGATGGAGGATCAATTGCGCATGCATGGTTTTGATGCCTGTCCCCATTGTTCATGTCACTCTCTTCCTTTCAACTTACTCCCATTTTTCAAGGGGAAATTCTATGTCTCATTTTATATTTCTTGTTTTGCTTTTTTGGGATCGATCACAATAGCTAGTGTGGGTCTAAATTCGCTTCTGTATTTAATTTATTTCACATGAGTTGGGTTTTGATCGGATCAAGCGGTATGGAGCGGACCATTTGTTTTTATAAAACCTGTCTCGCCAATTTCATATGTGGACCGGCTATATATATATTTATAAATATGTGTATGTTTATGTAAAATTATTATTGTATATATTTTTTTGTAAAAACACATTACATATGTTAATTTTAAATACATTATGAATACATGATGCATTTGGTGCATTAAATTCACCATTTTAATTAGGTTCTAATTTGAATAGTTAAAAGCTCAATTGAACAATAAAAATGTATTTAAATATTTAATATAGTTATTGTGCATATTAAAATGGTAAGGTGTCATATAGACACAAGTAAATATAAGTATTCGAGTTGACTGGTCAGTTTTTTTTTTTTTTTCTGAAAAGTGTATACGTTGAAAAATGTACTTCTTTCGTCCATAAAAAAATGTGCTTTTTTTTTTTTTTGGTTCATAAAAAATATGATTATTCTATTTAAATAGTTCACTTTTAAATATTTTATCTACTTTACTAATAAGATTGAGTATTTACTAAATATATTATTTACTCATTATTCTAAATATATTATTTATAATTAAAATATGATTTTTTAAAAACATATATAAAAAAAGTAAGCACACTTTTGGTGGACATTATAACTAAAAAGTGTAAAACAATATTATTGAAAAGTGCAATACATTTTTTAATGAAAAGTGTAAATCACTATAATTGAAAAGTGCAACACAATTTTTAATGAAAAATGTAAGTCATTATAACTAAAAAATACAACATTATTTGTAATGAAAAATGTAAGTCATTATAAATAAAAAGTGCAACACAATATTATTATAAAAAGAGTAAGTCAATATTAGTACTAAAAAAGTGTAAGTCACTATAATTGAAAAATACAACACAATTTTTAATGAAAATTGTAAGACACTACGACTCAAAAGTGCTAACACACAAAAAAAAAAAAAAAAAGAATTGACCTGATCAATTCGAATTTTTATATGAACTCGAGTCTACAAGATACCAACTCTATTAAAATTAATTTTATAATGGTAGAATATTAGCCTGAACAGGTCCTGAATCAGGGTAAATCCGTCCTAAACTCCCGATTTCTCCACCTTTTTAACTACCCTAGTACTTAATATTTTCCACTGCACAATTATCATTTTTTGCTAATTTGTCGTTGACACAAAAATTTCAGTAGAAGAGGACGTTTGGGTCAAAAAAAGAATGGTAATAATAATATCATTGATTAATTACAATTAAAATGATGATTACATTCAGTCATTCATACTGTTTTGCTCTAATCTAAATTAAACTAACTAAAAAATAGTTGTTGGTTGAAAAATATAGTATTTGTTTACCAGTAAATTAAAATAAATTATAATTAATACGGAATTCAAATCTAAGCTCAGCTTGGTATTCAAATTGACTGTGATGTATACACGGAGTTTACAAAAAACACGGTACGTAATAGACTACTAAATTTACTTATTTCTTGCTTTCAAGTTTTTTTTTTTGCATGTTTTACTTATTCTTGATTGCGTAAAGATCATTTTATTTAAAATATAAGTTATTATTGAATGATTGAATTTAATTGGATATTAACATTCGCTTCTATCTCCTATATATGATGTTGTGTCATCCAATTTTTTGTCCGCGAAACTGGTAATTTCCGGCTAATATATATGGTGTTCTTTTTTTAACAACCAAGTTTGAATTTTGAGAGATTTTTTTTTTTTGTTGACAGGATTTTTTTTAGAGATATTAGAGATTTCAGTTGAAGATAGATAAAGGATGGGGTTAAATTGCAAAGTGATTAATTCAGTGTTTTTTCACTTAAGTTGGATAAATGAGATAATTCAGTAGGGTTGTGCAAATTCAGTAGACTTGAGTTTAGATAACTTGGTAATTGTGGGGTGTTTCTCACCTAAAGTCACAAATGATTGTTATCTGAGTTGGTCAATATAATTGAGTTTGTTTACTGAAGGTGCAGGTGAGCTGGTGTTCACGGGAGTTAGTACTTTTGGCTCACACTTACACATAAGTCAACTCATTTTTTGTACACTTACACATAAGTAAACTTAACCCTCATAATATACACAAATTTACACAAAATGTAATTACTTTTGAGACTCACACTTATACATAAGTCAACTCATTTTTTTTATATACAATGGAGTAATTTTGATAAATTTTCAATTGTCCAAATGAATTTTTGATATGTCACATAAAAAAATGTGATTCAATTGAATGTACTTAGTGAGATTCTACCAGTAAAAAAGTTTATGAAATTATCCCTTAAAATTTTACTATTGTTATTCTTTTTTAATAAGTGTGTCCACCTACATTTATTAAAGATTATTATGAAATATAGGAAATAATGACTAATGGAGGTAAAAAAAAAAAAAAAGTTGTAGAGAAAGAGATTTAAGGTGAGTTAGTTAAGCATAAGGGCGGGTAGAGTGATGTGGACGCGGTTGGTGACGGTGCGGTCGGCCACATGCATCATCACTTCACTTTTAACACTTGCCCGTGCCCACCACAAATACCCAACCTAATTGGGAGGGAGGGTTATATACCATTATTATATTTTTACATGTCAAGTAACGTTATCAACGGAGGAGGAGTTGTTCTAGTGGTGTATATTTGAGATTTATGAGTATGTTTCTTCTTAAATTTTCAATTTGAAATTTTTAAAGTGTAAATAATTTTTAAAATTGTTAGTTCATACTATGGAGCTCTTGCAAATTAATGTTGTGATTGGTTCTCGAATTAGTCGATCATTAAAAAAAAGTAAGATTTTTCCCGACTCAAACTAAATGAGACTAAATCAATTTGAGTTTTAGAGTTTTGCAGTGACTTCAAACGAGGACTCGCAAATGGATGCTGAGATTGGTCCTTCGAATTAGTTAATCCGTAAGCTTTTTTCCAGACTCAAACTAGATGAGACTAAATTAGCTTGATTTTTATTAAGACGCGGTGAAATAATATTTGGCTCTAGTATTATTGAATTCTATATCAAAATTGAGTGTGTGTGTGTGTTGTATAGCTATTGTAAAACTAAAGAAACACAATCCTTTTTAGAGGCGTGGATTGCACTGCACTAGTGACAAAGTTATTAACGACTTTAAAGTTAAATTATAGGTTTTGTTTCGATTTTGAATTTTTTTTTTCAATTTTCTTAATAATTATTTATTCTCTGCCGTTTAAGTGTTTAGATTGGAGGGAGTTTTTTTTTTTTTTTTTTTTAATTTTATTATGGAAGTTAAATACCCATCCCTTTGCCTAGGTAGTGATGCTCTAACCACTTGAGCTATCCCAATTTGTCAGATTGGAGGGAGTTACTCTAAAGAATATACACTTTAAAAATTAAAAATAAAGATAGTTTTTTTTAATACAAACAAAATCAAAATTGATAATAGATATACTGCTATACCTTTCTCATTAATTAAATTAAATGACGAAATTATATATTAATTAAACCGTCAACTTTTAAAAAAACAAAATCTTTAAAACTGGTAGAAAATCTCGCTAAGAAAATGAAATTAGCGAAAAAAATCAACTAAAATCAAAATCAATCATTAGTCAAAATCAAAATTAGTCAATCTAAAAAAAATGAAATTACATATTAATTACAAAAAAAAAAAAATCAAACACACGATATGAAAGTGCAAAATATGAGAGAGAAAGGGGATGTGTGTATTTATGTGGGGGGGGGGGGGGAGTAATTTATATCTAATGAATTTTAATTTGGATGGAGAGAAATATATTTCCGTGAAAACATCAAACTCCTTTTATTTTATTTCCTTGTATTAATTACCAGACTAAAATCTAGTATGAAAGGTAGGTCGAATTAGTTTGAATTCACAAATACTAGTACATCTTAGAAGAAAAATACGATCGAAGATATATTCCTCCGTCAATTCTTTCAAGCAATGGTCGAATTACAGAGCTTTGAATTCACAAAGAAAAAAATACTACGAAGACAGTTGTAAGGGATTTAACTGAACAAGATTGTAAAGGTCTGAAGGTACAAGTAAACCATGAAGGCAAATATTGCATCTCTTTCCACTTAAGCCTTCTTTTATATCCCTCATTTATGTCTCTCCTTGTTTAAAATTTATGCATCTTAACGAATCAAGATTTCTTCTAAATTGTTCCAAATTTTAGTTTCTGGGTGTGTTTGGAGAAGAAAAGTTAGTTATAGGATTTTTTTGGACTTTCAAAGTCTGGTGATATTCAATCTGAGATATTCATTTTAAAAAGTCTTTAAAAATCTTTAGATATTCAACTGTCTGTAGATTTTAATAATTTATGGATTTTGTTGGATTCTCCTCAAAAAATATAAATAAATTGCACCATCCAAAATCTCTTCTAAAAACTAGAGATTTCAATAGATTCTCTAACTCTCAAGACGAAAGATCAGAAGTAGGAATGACAATATTGACCCCACCTGTGGATACCCACCACACGAGCTTTGGATCAAATCGGATCCGCCCCGTATTGAGTATGGGTTGGGTTTGGGTCTTATGTCCGACCCGGGTATCCGACCCGACCCGAATAAATATATAAACTTTATATAATATATATTTATATATATGTATATATATATATATATATATTGGTAAAATATATATATATATAATATTAATTTTAAAAAAACACTTCACATTAAAAAAAACTCTTCGCATCAATATCGGAGTTTATGAAAATTTATGTAAATCAATAAAAAAATATATTCCACAATCCTGTCAAGTCTATCAAAATCCATATAAATCAATAAAAAAAAGTCAGTCAAACTCTGCATGTACTCTATTAATTTTATGGGTGAGTGTGAGTCTAGTGTACTCGAGTCCAATACGTGGTTATATATTAGTCACAGTAAAAGTAGTACATAGAATAGCTTGTGGCCTAGTGGCACCTCTTTCCTTAATTTTACATAATGTCACTGGTTCGATTTCAATTGGCTACAATATTTTTTTTTAGTGCAAGTATTAATTGACAACTCTTTCCTTAATTTTACATAATGTCACTGGTTCGATTTCAATTGGCTACAATATTTTTTTTTAGTGCAAGTATTAATTGACAAAGGTGTACGTTGTAAATAGATTATAAAAGTGCAAGTACTAATTGACAAAGGTGTACGTTGTAAATAATAAAAGTGCAAGTGGTTCGATTCCAATTTGCTACAATATTTTTTTTAAATACATATTTTCCAAGATTATAAAAGTGCAAGTACTAATTGACAAAGGTGTACGTTGTAAATAATAAAAGTGCAAGTGGTTCGATTCCAATTTGCTACAATATTTTTTTTAAATACATATTTTCCAAGATTATAAAAGTGCAAGTATTAATTGACAAAGGTGTACGTTGTAAATAGATTATAAAAGTGCAAGTACTAATTGACAAAGCTGTACGTTGTAAATAATAAAAGTGCAGGTAGTAACTAATAAAAAATGTGTAACATTAATAACTAAAAAAAAATATATGAGCAACACTTTCTACTAAATATAATCTTACACTTTTTAGTTATAAGGTTTTATACTTTTTAGTAATATAATGTTACACTTTTAAGTTAAAAGTGAATTATGTTATATAGTAATAATTTTGTAATGCACTGTTTACTAATAGTAAGTCACACGATTCAGTAAACAATGTTGCACGTTTTGCTGAAAAACATCAATTTCAGAAGGTAAATTAAGTTCAATCCTACAAACGATGATCTATAATATCCGAATACAACACAGAGAAACATACAATAAAGCAATAAAATCTTTTTATTAATCTAATCTTCACATGATGAAATTTTTAAAAAATTATTGATTGAACAAAAAACATCACAGAAGCCAAACTAGTGTTAAGTATGTTGGTTTTTATTTCGTATGCTATAAATGTACAAAAATCTTAATCATACTTCATCAGTTACAGCAAGGATATCCCTTCTCCGCCAAGCTCCGGCGATAATCTCAAGCTCGTCCTTGGTGAAAACTTTTCCAGTAGGGTTGTGAGGACTGTGCGAATTTGAAAACTATATATACGAAAAAAATGGGAATAATATTTGTAGATGTGAATAACCTGTACTGATTGAAGTCGGATTTAATGGCGGCAACGGCGGCGTCTTTTATGTAAGGAGGAGCTGGGAAATCGTGAAACATAGGTTGAATCGTGAAAATGGAAAATGGTGAGAGATCCGGCGACGATGGCAACGATGGCAACGATGGAAGACAAACATAGGTTGAATCGTGAAAAATGGTGAGAGATCCGGCGAATCGTGCAAGAGAAGAAATGAAAGAGATGAGTAAGAGGGAAGATGAAAGAGCGCGACGAAATGAAAATAAAAAAAAAACTTAAATAATCAGTAGGCAAGTGGGGCGGGTCGGCGGGCGGGTCGGACTGGGGTGTATAACATACACTCAGGTGTATACTAGACCTTGGCTAATTTTATAAATCCACGTACTTTTTAAAGTCCAAACAAATTCAATAGAATCTCAATTGAATACATCCCCCTAAATGTAGGCTTTCTTGATTCTTTCTGATGGTCACCGATGGTCAGACGAGTTTAGTACTTGGTGTACTCTAAATTAAAATTAGCTCTATAAGATAACTAGTCGACTGATTTATAAGGGGTCTAAGACTAGCTTGTCAGCTATGGTTATCACCAAAGCTAAGTGCAAAAAATGTGAAAGCCCATGATTATACTCGTAAAAAAAAATGAATATCATTTTATACATGATCAGAAAACGAGATGAGGTCAGAATGGGAATGAATTGTGCATGCGAACTGCTATGCGGCACTGATGGGGAATGAACATAATGGAAGTACTAGTGAAGGGGTGGGGCTAGGGGCAGGGAAAGGTTTTCATAAGAGGACTCAGGAGAAGGATAAAGGAAAAGCCATTATGCCATATGAGCAACAAATGAATCTGGAAATGGGGAAGAAGCAGGCACTCCATAAAGCTTTTCCGAAAACGGCACATAAGAGAGGCAGACATACATCTGGGGCAGTTAGGATTATGACCGATCCAGAGGTGGTCAATGACATGGAGGAAGGGAAGGAGAATGAACGCAAGAAAAGGCAGAAGAGTGAAGATGAAGTTTCAAGTTCCAACATGGCGGCGGAGGGTGGAGCTCCTCCCCGCTCCCTCCCATGAGTACTACTTGTTGGAATGCGAGGGGTTTGAAGGGTCCCAACGCATTCCACCGTATTAGGCAAGTGATAGCCATAAATAAACCCTCTATTTTGTTTGTAATGGAGTCTAGACTCCCCCTAGGCATAGCTCAAGCTTGGAAAAATATGTTGAATTTTGAGTTTTGCTTTGTTATAGAGCCTATAGGCAACAGTGGGGGTCTCATTTTGTATGCTACTAATGAAGTAAAGATTTCAGTTGGCTCCTACTCGAATTGTCACATTGATGCTCTCGTTTCTTTTAAAGATTATAAATGGTGGTTCACGGGATTTCATGGTCCTCCGAATCAAAACTTAAGATTTTCAGTTTTGGAGCTGTTTTATAGAATTAAATCTACTCACTCTTCTTCACAAGCATGGATTGTGGGAGGGGATTTCAATGAAATTTTGAGTAATACGGAAAAAAGAGGAGGCATTCACGATGGTAGAACTCAAAATAACATAAACAGATTTCGCTCTCTCCTTCATGAAAATCACCTCCACGATATTGGATTCAAGGGCCCTAAATTTACATGGAATAACAAGAGGAAAGGCCCTTTCAATATCATGGAAAGGTTGGATCGGTTTGTGGCAAATTCGGAGTGGCGAAGTATGTGGAAATCTTATCGGGTACAACACTCTCTTTGGTTTGGCTCGGACCATAGAGCCATTTCTCTTAGCATTCAAACTCGTCCGGAAAGTTGAGGAGTGGATCGGTTTCAACACTTTCGATTTGAGAATGCCTGGCTTTTGGAACCCTCTTTTGAGGACGAAATGCTTTCCATCTGGAGCAGGTTGGACAAAAATCTGGAGGTGTCGGGCATATTAGATGGATGTGCAGAGGCCCTTCAATCTTGGGCTAATGTGAATGTAGGATGCCTGGACAAGAGAATTAAATCACTCACGCGACGGGTTCTTCAGTTCGATGCCAGGAAGGATAATAATGATGCAGAGGGGGAGGAATTAGGCTTGGAGTTGGATTTGGAAATGGAACTTGAAAAACTCCTTTCTCAACAGGAGGAATTCTGGAGACAAATGGCGCGAACATTTTGGATGATTAATGGCGATAGAAATACCACATATTTCCATCGAAGAGCGTCGGAGAGAAGAAGCCAGAATCTGATAAACAGATTGCAAAACGACGATGGAAGCTGGGTGGAAACAAAAGGAGGCATCACTAAGATTATTACTGAATATTACCAAGATTTGTTTGCTTCTAATCGAGTTTCCAACACGACGTCCAATGAACAAATGCAAAAGGTTATGTCGCTCACGGAACCCATTATTTCGGGAAGAATGTCGAGCTTCCTCGATGGCAATTTCTCCAGCGAGGAGGTTAGGAAAGCGGCGTTTGACCTTAATCCCGGAAAAGCTCCGGGACCGGACGGGTTCAATGCGAAGTTCTTTCAAGAAAATTGGCACATAGTGGGGGAAGTTATCACCAAAGGAGTACTTAACATAGTGAATAATGGAGGGGATATTCGGAGTTGGAATGATACGTGGATCACACTAATTCCGAAAAACAAGAATCCGAAAGGCATGAAGGATTTTCGACCGATCAGTTTGTGCAATGTCAAGTATCGCATTGTGGCAAAAGTGATTGCAAATAGACTCAAAGTTATTATGCCGGACATCATCGATGAGCATCAAAGTGCTTTTGTTAAAAATCGTCAAATCTCGGATAATGTACTCATTGGCTATGAATGCATGCACTGGTTGAGGAACAACAAGAGTAAGATGGGATATGCAGCGATTAAGCTTGACATGAGTAAAGCGTATGATCGAATTGAATGGAACTTTCTCGAGCAGCAGCTTGAAAGAATGGGCTTTCCAATTAATTTTGTTAATCTTGTGATGGGATGTGTCAAAACAGTGGAGTACTCCTTTAAAATCAATAACACGGTGGTGGGAAGAGTGCTCCCTGCCAGGGGCCTCAGACAAAGCGATCTGTTATCTCCGTTCCTCTTTGTTATTTGTGCACAAGGTCTGTCCTCCTACGTCTCCGATAGGGTTAATCGGGGAAGACTGGAGGGTATCAAAATTGCCAGAGAGGCACCTATAGTCTCACATCTCTTATTCGCGGATGATAGCGTTATCTTTTTTAAAAACAAGGATCACAGCGGGGAGGAAGTTAAAATGATTTTGGAGGACTATGAGAAAGCTTCAGGTCAGATGATTAATTATGAGAAATCAACGATTCTGTTCAGCCCTAACAGTGAGGGAAGTAGGAGACATAAGACTCAACAAGATCTAGGTATTCGTATCTCTCAAGGTCATCAGGTATATCTGGGTCTTCCGACTTTCTCCCTTAGGGGAAAAAAGATGCAGTTCTCATATTTAGTGGATAGAATGAGGAACAAAATTGATAACTGGAAAAATAAGGAATTCTCGAAAGGAGGGAGAGAGGTGTTAATTAAGTCCGTCCTTCAGGCCGTGCCCACTTATACCATGATGTGCTTCAAAATTCCTCTCCAAATCTGTCTTCAGATGGAGAGATTGATGGCAGACTTTTGGTGGGGCTGGAAGGAGAAAGGTAGCAAATTACATTGGCGGAAATGGGAGGATTTATGTAGGCCGAAAGAGGAAGGTGGTATGGGGTTCAGGAGAATGCATGTATTTAATGATGCGCTATTAGCTAAGCAAGTATGGAGATGCATTAATTCCCCTGATATCCTCCTTAATAGAGTTCTCAAGGCAAGGTATTACAAGCATGGCGACATCTTAGAGGCTGATCCAGGCAACAATCCGTCATTTACGTGGCGCTCAATGTGCAAAAGCAGGTATATTTTGGAGGCAGTCGTAAGATGGATAATTGGGAATGGAGAGCAAATCAAAATCCAGAAACATGCATGGGTACAAGGACTTAACAATGGCAGAATTTCGTCCAGGATTGCCGCTACCCCAAATATCAACTTTTTCTTGGACGACAAAAGAGAATGGATCGAAGAATTGGTTAGGATGGCGTTTTTTGCTTATGAGGCTAAATGTATCCTAACTACTCAGGTTGGAAACATTGATGAGGAGGATAGGAGATTCTGGATTGATGACCCAATGGGGGAATACTCAGTTAGCTCTGGCTACAGGAGAGGGGTCGACGAAGATAAAGGATACCAAAGCACAGAGGGATCCTCTTCTCAGGAAGGCTCGAACAGATGGTGGAGACAGGTCTGGAAGATGGGTTTACCCCCTAAGGTCAGGATTTTCTGTTGGAAAATGTGTCGAGATTTTATCCAAACAGAAGGAAACCTGGCTAGGAGACATGTTCCTATTGATCCTTGGTGCGGGATGTGTGGAGGTTCGTACCCCTCAACGACTCATGCGCTTTTCCATTGTGAGAAGGTAAAAAGAATATGGAAGTCAATTGGTTTAGGGCAAATCTATAAGAAAGGTAGGGATATGAGCACTATGGATTTTCTGGAATATACCCTGCTAGAATTTGGGAAAAAGGTTTTTGAGGATATTATCATGGTAGCCTAGGGAATTTGGAAAGAAAGATGTAAAGTAATCCATGATACGCATAACAGGTATAGGGAATTGGATGCTAGAACTGGGATAAAGGTTCTGAACTATCTGAATGCATTTCGATACCAGATTAGTTGCGTCAGAAACTGTAGCCGTCAGGAGCCTCCTAGACACTCTAATGAGTAAGCAGAGGAGGCCGAAAAATTTGTGCTGGAAGTAGATGGGGCTCACAAAAAGGAGGAGAAAAGATTTGGTGTGGGAGGAATTCTCTATCGGGGTGATAGAGATATTCTTGTGACCTTCTCTGAAAATACGAGACCCATGAGAGGAGCGCTAGGGACGGAACTTATGGCTATTCATGCTGGGTTGAGAATTGCCAGACAATGGGGCTCAGAAGTTCTAGAGATCCGGACCGACTCCCAACAAGCAATCTCCCTGTGTAGGCAAACCAAGAATATAACTGGCCCCGAGGTTTGCGTGGTTAAAGATATTTTGGCCCTCTCGTCCGAATTTGTTGTGTGCAAATTCACGTATAAACCAAGAGCTGAGCTTAGAGAGGCTCATTGCCTTGCTCAGAGAGGTGCTGACTCTACCAGTTCACGTGTTTGAAGTGGAGTAGTCGTTGACGAACTAGGAGCAAGATTTTACGGCTCTTTCCATCCTCCTAGTTCCTGTGTCGACAACCCCCCTCCCCCCCCCAAACAAAAAGAATGTCACTGATAGAAATGTTACCCACCATTTAAATGTTTAGATTTTAGCTTTAAAATATCAAAAGAAGTTGTCGCCCAGACTCATTCATTTAACCCACATTTACACAAACAAACGAATTATAGGATAGATGCCGGTTCTGGAGAGAAGGGAGAGCTTCTCTCTCTAGAGAGTTGCTCCTCCCTTTCTCCACCGGTCTCCGCCGTCGATCGTCGCAAATTCGTCGTTCATGTGGTCGTCATAGTTTTTGTCTCCTTTGCGTCTCTATCTTTGTTGTCCTTTCGCCTCAGATGTGTGTTGATTTTCCGCTTCTCTCCGATCTCTTCTGGTATTTTGGTTTTTGCAAGACTTGTGTTGTAGATTTGTATGATCGTTGTAGATCTACAAGATTTGTAGATCTACATGATCTGGATTGTAGATCTGAAGATCTGGGTTGTAGATCTACATATCTAAGGTGTTTGATTTGTAGATCTATTGTAGTTCTTTTGTGAGTGTCTTTTTTGTGGTTGGGATCTGAGATCTGCAGATTTGAAGTTGTAGATCTGCAGATCTGTTGTAGTTTTTTTTTGTGGGTCTCTTTTGTGGTTGGGCTCCTTGGGATAGACTCGTGAGCCTTGATTTCTAGTTCTTGAGATCGGGTACTTGGTGGAACTTTGCCTATTTTTTTTTGTTTCCTATTCTTGACATGAAACACCTTAGTGTGGGGTTGTCTCGTTTAAAGATTGGAGACCTGGACATCTGTTAAGGCAAAGGGAAACTCGTCTTTTCTCTTCACATGATTGAAGTGAACGACGATATTCGCATTGGTTTGAAAATCAAGATCTTAATTCGTGATTTATAATTTTATTTGATGATCTTGTAAAATCACCCCTCAAAAAAATAAATAAATAAATAAATACACAAACAAACAAACGAATTGTTGTTTTTGCTTGTTAGCTGGCGGACTCAACATAGGGACATGGGTACAATTTTTTATTTTATTTTTACTATATTTAATTAGTCCAGTAAATAAATTCAGTTGTAAAAAAAAAAATACTTATTTTAGTCCAAAGTTAACATGGGATGCCAATATTGAGTATTTTCTCAAACAAATTTAAGGACTCAATAAATCAATTATCCTTTTGTCAGTCGCTTGCACCCTATCCAACAAATCCTCATGGCCCTGGTAATTTTTTAATTTTTTTTATTTCTAATTATAATTTTAATTAAATTTCTAAGTTAATTAAATAACATTGATGCTAAATTTTTTTTTTGATTTGTTATATTTTGCTTATGTGACTTTTTTTATAATAGAATTGTAGCAGTTTATACATTTGATTGTATTCTTATTTTGTAGTATAATTTAATTAGAAAATGAGAGGTAAAATATCAAGATTAAAGACTATGAGAAAACAATCAAATTTTCAACAAATTTATGCTTTAAGAAATTGAAAATTCATAATTTTCCTCAAACAAGTTTAGTGTTTATTAGTTTAAAAAATATAATTGACATGAAATATTTTTAAATTATCTATCGATAGTATCTAAAGGTGTTATTCGAGTCGAGTTGAGTACTTCAAGTTCGAGCTCGATTCAATTACATTGACGAGCAAAAAATAAAAGAGTTCGACTCGACTAGTTAACAAACCTAATGAAATTAAAATGAAAATTTTAGATATTGAGTCTAACGAGTTCGAACTTCGAACCGACTTATTAGTAAATCGAGTATCTAACGAGGTAAACTCGTTTAACGAGTCAAGCCAACCTTAAATCTTAACGAGTCCATCCTGGATCCGCCACTGTGTTAGCATCCCGGAGATGCATTCCTTTTTTGGAGTATTGATAGAGTTTTATTTACAACATTTATCCCACAATTTTGTTGGGACCTTTTATATGTAGTCACAGTGTCGTAACGTGTCGTAATAACTATCGTAGTCAGTTTTTAAAAATCTAATCTAAAGGTTTAGATTTGATGACCTGTTACCTTTTGTAAATTTTACGATATGTATTATCGTAATGTGTCGTAATGTGTCATAAATTTGTATTTTCTATTAAATTAAATTAATTAAAATATATTATTGTAAATTTACATTTTTATCCTTATACAATAAAATAATTTATTACAACAATTATCTACACCCGCAAATTTTACGAGTTCACCCCAAATCATTTTTTACCATAGTTATCTGCACCCATTCATTTTATGAGTTCACCCAAATCATTTTTTACCATAGTTATCTGCACCCATTCATTTTATGAGTTCACCCCCAAATCATTTCTTATTTACAACGGTTATCTACACCCGCTCATTTTATGAGTTCACCCCCAAATTATATTTTTACCAAAGTTATCTGCACCCGCTCATTTTATGAGTTCACCCCCAAATTATTTTTATACCACAATTATCTGCACCCGCTCATTTTATGAGTTCACCCCAAAACATTTTTTTAAAAATAATTACATTTAAGAGACTATATTATTTTTTTATTAATTAACACAAAATATAATAAAATCAACCCTAATTTATACATTTACAATCTACAACCGAGTCATTGCCGAGTTACCGTCGATTCACCACCAAATCACTCATATTTTTAGAAAAAAAATCGTAAAAACATAATTAAAAAAAACTATCGATATTAGGCACAAATTTCAATTTTTTTTCTTTTTAATTTTTCTTCCCATTTTCAATTTTTATTCCAAACTTTTTATTTCTTCGTTTTTTTTGTTTCCTACTTTTTTTTTCATTAGTATATTTTTTTGTTTTAATACAAAATAATATTATATGCATGATTTTATTATAATTCCTCCGTCCCAGTGAAAGCTCCTCATGAGCTTCGGACACAGAGGTTAAAAAATATGATATAATAAGTGGATGTATGAGAGGTGATTAGATTGAGAGAGAGAAGAATATAATGAAATGTGAGAGAGAATAGTTTGTCAAAAAAGGAATGAGTAACTTTCATTGGGACAAACGAATAAGGAAAGTTGGGTAGGTTTCAATAGGAAGGAGGGAGTAGTCGATAATACAACAAGTAATAACCAGTAATACCATAAACAGTAATCAGTAATACCATTAACAATAATTAGTAATACCACGAACATTAATCAGTAATACCATTAATATTAATCAGTAAAATTTTATACAATAACAAATAATTTCACACATCTAATTATATTCAATAATACAAAAAATATTTATCAGTAATACCATGAACAGTAAGTAGTAATACCATGAACATTGAATAGTAATATCTCATACAATAACAAATAATTCCACAAATCTAATTATATTCAATAATACCAAAAACAATTATCAGTAATACCATAAACAATAATATGTAATACCAGAAAAATAATAATAATCAGTAATAAATAATTTCACATAATCAGTAATACCACAATTAATAATAAAAAACCATTAATATTAATTCAATAGTGTATTAATAGTAATACTGCAATCAATAACTAGTAATATCAGTATCAATAATACCAATAACAATAATACCATAAAAAAAAGTGGAGAGAGTGCAGATCGGGGTGTAATAAATAATTTCACATAATCAGTAATACCACAATTAATAATCAATAATCATTAATATTAATTCAATAGTGTATTAATAGTAATACTGCAATCAATAACCAGTAATACCAGTATCAATAATACCAATAACAATAATATCATAAAAAAATGGAGAGAGTGCAGATCGGGGTGTACTAAAGAAAATAGAGGGTGCACATTACCAAGCCCAATGGAAGGAAACCCTAGCCCAATGGGAGGGCACCCTAGGTCAGCAGTCGGCTCCGAGTGTCGTCCGGTCAGAGATCAATCAGCAACATACTCACAGTCCTCCGTTGGGCCGTCGTCAACCGGAGGAAGAGGCTGCGCAGGAGTAGGGTGAAGAAGACGGATGAAGCAATGTAGCTTCGATTTGGACAGAGATGAACGACGAGAGAGAGGCAGCGTCGATCCGAGTGTTGCAGGCGAGCGTCGTTGATGTAGGAGAAGCTCCTGGATCGCGAACGCAATGGAGATTGATCGAAGCAGTCGCGTCGGTGGTCGAAATGAGGAGAGGATTTCGGCCGCCATGGATCGTGGCCGAGATGGAAGATTATGTTGATTGTTATGGAAGTGAAGAATCGCGATTGCGATTCGATGAGGGGTCTCAGGCTTTAGCGGCCGAGACCGAAGCGCCGCCGTCGCCGTCGAGGGGGTGGTCGGGCATGGTGGTGGCTGAGTCACCCGCCGACATGCATGGATTTCCGGCAGGTCCTTTACTCATCAAATTAAAATTAAAATTTAGGTGCACCGCCAATCGACTTTAATAAAATTATACCTATAATATTATTTTGTATTAAAATTTAAAAAATACACATGCAAAAAATGGAAAAGAAAGACAGAAAAATTAAAAAAGGAAAAGAAAAAAAAAACAAGAAAATAAAAAATTTGAAAAAAAAAATTGAAAATGGGAAGAAAAAGAAAAAGAGGAGGGGGAAGAAAAATTAAAAAGAAAAAAATTGAGATTTGTGGCTAATTTCGATAGTTTTTTATTAATTATATTTTTACGCTTTTTTTTAAATATGGGTGATTTGGTGGTGAATTGATTTTTTAGAGTTTATTTATTATATTTTGTGTAAAATAATAAAAGGATAATATAGTCTTTTAAATGTGATTATTTTTTAAAAAATATTTTGGGGTGCACTCATAAAATGTGTAAGTGCAGATAACCGTGGTAAAACAATAATTTGGGGGTGAACTCATAAAATAAGCGAGTGCAGATAATTGTGGTAAAAAATAATTTGGGGGTGAACTCATAGAATGAGCGGGTGTAGATAACTGTTGTAAAAAAGAAATGATTTGGGGGTGAACTCATTAAATGAGCGGGTGCAGATAATTGTTGTAAAAATATGATTAGGGGGTGAATTCATTAAATTAGCGGGTGCAGATAATTGTAGTAAAAATATGATTAGGGGGTGCATTCATTAAATTAGTGGGTGCAGGTAAAATATAAATAAAATTTAAAAAGAAGGGTAATATAGTAAATAACAAAATATAATTTAAATAATGCTAAAAATAACTGAAACCTGTATGACAGGTAGCAGGTCGTTTTTACGGTTACGACGCCACATGGCGCGGTTCGACAAAGTGACTGCGTAGTCACTTTGTAAAATGTGACTACCGTAAGAATTGTCCAATTTTGTTGGGTTGTCTTTGTTTTCAACATATAACTATATAACTATAAGCAATAGATACTTTCTTAAAAGGGTTTGACTATATGCACCTCCATTTAGGAGGGATGCACCCCCCGATTGATGCACACCCCCTAAAATCGATTTAAAATAAATGCACCCATCCTCAATTGTCTTAAATGCCCCTGTCTCCATAAAATTCCTATTACTAACCCCTTCCCCTTCGTCCGGCCGCCCACGTGCCCGCCCACCACCGGTCGCGGCCAGGAAAAAAAAAAAAAAAAACCTCCTTCATCCACGGCCGTCAGGGGCCGCCTCCCCACCATCGGCCACGGCCACCCCTCTCCCTCTTTCCCTCCCCCACCACCGGTCAGGCCCCCCCATCGGACGGCCGCCGCGTTTTTCAAGCGGCCAAGGCCACCCATCTCCCTGCCCCCTGCCGCCGCCATTAACGTGGAAAGGTAGGTTTTTTTTTCTTTCTGTTCTAACGGTGCACATGGAGATCGCCTCCCCCACCACCGGCCACGCCCACCCCTTCCATCTCACGGTCGTCGCGTTTGTCGGGCGGCCAAGGCCCCATCTCACAGCCGCCGCCATTTTATTTTTTTGGGTTTATTAGGGTTTCTGCAGAAAAGTTGCAGAAACTTTTTTTTTTTTTTTTACTTTCAATCCTGTAATATCGACTAAATACACACTCGTCGACAATAATTCGTCGACGAGAGTACATTTGACCGACATTACATGGTCGAATTTAAAAAAAAATAAAAAAAATCGACCAATTTTCGACCATGTACACTCGCGTCGACAACGATGTGTCGACGCGAGTGAATATGGTCGACACTGGTTGGTCGACGCGAGTGAATATGGTCGACACTGGTTGGTTGACATTTTTTTTTAGTTTGATAGTCGTCGGAAATGGTGTCAACGGCGGTTAAAAGTAGTGTTTTAAGTGGAAGGTGAAAAAAATGACAGACGGGGTGCGCTCAGTAGAGGAGGTTCATCTTGTATGCTGAATTTTAATGGAGGGCATTTTTGGTCTTTTACCTTATTATTTTATTATTATATTAAAAAAGGGAGTGCATCTCTCCGAAATGGAGGTGCATATAGTCAAACCCTTCTTAAAATGTTAATATATCACGTAAATTCCAATTCAGTCTCCTCATATAGTTCCCACCCGCGGCCTAAATATAAATGGGTCTCTATTTTTATGGGTTGGGCAAATGTAATTACTTCCTAGGCCACGGTTATACACACAGCATTTATGAAGACACCCACTCGTTCACTACACACTCCGTGAAGATCTAAAATACCCTCTTCTTTTAAACTCTAATTTTTCCTATTAGCCTCTCTCTCCCTCTTCATTTTCACGCTGCACCCACTATTTTCTTCCTACTGCTGCCACCCTTCTTCCAAGTTCCAAGCGATGCGACCGCGGCTGTGGAAGAAGAAGGTGGTCGCCGCCGCGGCGATTGAAGACAAGGTCAAGCGACGCGACCGCTGTTGCTCCACCTTCCTAGGTTAGTTTTGATTTAAATTTTTTTAGATATGTAATACTGAAAAATCGATTCCTCAATTTTTTATATTTGGTAATTTGTAGATATGTATTACTTCCATTTTTTTTATTATTTTTTTTGCTCTCTTTCAAAAAAAAAAAATCAATTTTTTTTTGCCTTGGACATAGGATTGTAAACGAATTGAAGCGAATACTGATTCGTGAAAATATTCGAATATTCTTATTCGTTTAATTTTTTAATAATAAATTTGATTCGGTATTCGATTGATTATTCGATTCGAATTTTTTAATACATATTCTAAACATTAATTTTCAAGTATTCGATTTGACTTGAAACTATTTGATTCGAAAATTTATGGAAAAAAATTTAAAAATAATAATTTAAATAATAGTATAGGACATGAGATAAATATACATTTAAAAATATATTTATGTATATATATTATAAATATAATCGAATACTTACAAATATAGAATCGAATATCATAATTTTGTATTTGTATTCGTTTATTAATCGAATCAAAAAAAATTGTATTCGAATTCGAATCATAAAATTTCGAATACGAATACCGAATCGAGCAAAATTATTCAATTCGTTTACAACCCTGTTGGACATATTCGAAAACATTTTTTTGGATTTTTTTTCCGAGATTTATGACCTCTTTTGGCTTTTTTGTCGAAATTTGTTATTTTTTTTGTACTGATTGATCGAAGAAAAAAGTTGAATGAGACTATTGTCTATGTGTTGAATGATTGTTTTTGGTATTATTCTTTAATTTTGTAAAATTGTCTATGTGTTGAATGATTGTTTTTGGTATTATTCTTTAATTTTGTGAATTTACAGTTTGTTTGAGAATTTTTTTTCATTTTTTCTCATTTTCGGTTTATTTTAAGATTTCATGGTGATGGTGGAAGACGATTTTGGTGTGGGGGTGATTCTGGTGTGAAATTTGGTGGTGGGTGGGCTAATCACGAGATTTTTTATTTTATTTTAAGGGTAGAACTTAAATTTCTCACATAACTAATTTGTAAAAAAAATCTTGGTGGTGTAGGTGTACTCATCAATGTCGTGTGTGAGTATAACCGTGCCCTTCTTCCTAACAAAAACAACAGGCCCGTACAACACTTATTCAATAGGGTCCGACTATTTACACCTCCATTTGCGTTGAGAACACTCCCCCTCTGAACGCACCCCCCTAAAATCTGATGCACCCCCTCAAATTGTCATAAATGCCCTTCTCTTATATAATTCCAATTACTACTCACACCCCCCCTAAACCCTACTTTCTCCCCCAAATCCTCAATCTTCTTCCTCCTCCATCTTCTTCTTTCATCTTCTCCCCCACCCCTCACCACCACCGCCGGCGACCTGCCCCTCCACCACCCGTCGCCGGCGACGCCACCCCCTTCCTCCCTCGCCGAACCCGTCGCCCCCACCCCCCCGCCTGTAAAAAAACGGCCGCGCGCGGCCGCCGCGGCCGCCGCGGCCGTCCCCTCCCTCCCCCCTCCTCCTCCCTCCCTCGCCGAGCCAGTCCCCTCCCTCCCTCGCCGAGCAGTCCATCGCCAAATCCAAATCCAGGTTTGTTTTTTTTTTTCCTTCTTTTTCTTACCTTTCGACCACTTTAGGTCGATCCAAATACACTCCGTCGACAACAGGGTGTCGACGAGTGTATTTTTGGTCGACCTAAAGTTGTCGACGAGATTTTAAATTTTTTTTTTTTTTTTTCGATCAACAAATGTCGAGCATATACAATCTTGTCGACAAACCAGTGTCGACGGGAGTGAATATGGTCGACACTGGTTTGTCGAAATCTTAAAAAAAAAGTTAAATTTTTTAAGTTGAATTTTTTTTTGTTTGGGGAGAAATTTTGGTGTTTGGTGTTTGGTGGTGGTGGTGGTGGCGGCGGCGGCGGAGGAGGATGGATAAAACTTAGGTTTAAAGGTGGAGTGCATTTAGTAGTTTAATATGACTTAAAGGGTATTTTTGGTTTTTTACTTCATTATTTTATTATTAAATCCATAGGGGGAGTGTTCTCAACGCAAATGGAGGTGTAAATAGTCGGACCCTATTCAATACTCTAGGCCCAGCTATATATGTACAACACCCACAATTGGTTTTTTTTTTTTTTTGTTCACTCAACACCCACAATTGTCAATTATACTTTTACAAACCTTGAGAAAGACTAACAAAATTTAAATTTAACGAGTATTTAAGAGTGAATTGCAAAATTGGTTTGTATCTATATCCACTGAGTATTGTAATTTTAGTAACTTATTCGGAGTAGTAAATAAAAGGGTTGCACTCCTCTATAAACAGTTACGTGTATAGTAGACAAATAAAATTTAATTGATTAGGGCCTCCAAAGCCCAACAAATTAAGACCAACAAATAAAGTTGAACCTCTAAAGCTCAATAAATAAAGTCGGACCTCTAAAGTTCAGTAAATCAAGACGGGTCTGTAAAGTCCAACAAATACAGACGGATCTCTAAAGTTCAATAAATCAAGACGGACCTCTAAAGTCTAGTAAATCAAATCGGGCCCAAATCTGATATTCTTAGCCCATCGAGTAATTAAAAATCCATCGTCAAGTTGTAGATAGGATTTGACTAAGTCTAACTACTTATCACACGACCCATTAGATTTAGCCTATAAAAGCTCAAGGTTCTTCACCTCAATGCTCTAAAATTTTCAACAGAGATTTTAAAGTGTTGTTCAACAATCAAAATGCTTTCTTCGTGCAAAGCAATTCGGCGTTTCTTCAAGGAGGAGGTGCTTCGGCCTTCGTGGATCTTCAACGATGTTCGTCCCGGAAATGTCGACGTTTAATCCAAAAATACAGCTTCAGATTAATGTTACAAAGTCACTTAATGCAATTGAAATATTCAATTTGGGCGCGGCAGATAAAATTAAATCACTCTGCAACAAATTGTGATTAAATTTAAATCCTCAAACCCTCCTCATCATAAGTTAAAAGTCATACTACTAAATTACTAATACAACAAAACAAATGAATTAATGAATGAGGCATAAGCTAAGCTAAAAACAGAGAAGAACAACAGATGAGGAAACCATAAAGGCATAGAGGAAGATCAAGAAGCCGAAATGCAGTGCCCAATTCCTCTTAAACTTACCAAAATAACTCTCCGGCGGCTCCTGATAATGAATCTCCAGCTCCTCCCCCATCTCCTCCACACCTCCGCCGCTGAGCCTTAGTTTGATCTGCCTGAGGCGGTCGGTGGCGAGGCCGAGGGTCAATTTGTGGCAGCGGCGCTGGTACTTGAAGCCGTTGATGCATCGGAGGGTTTGGGCGACGGAGACGTAGAAGATGAGGTGGGCCATGGAGAGGAGGCCGATAGGGATCCAGCAGTGCCGGCACTGCAACCTCGTGGACTGGGCCTGGCCCAGGAAGACCAGGCCCAGGAAGAGGAAAAACAGATGGAAGAGTTTCCACAGCTCCTTTTTCTGGAGGTCCACGGCTCGCTTCTTCTCGAGGGTTTTCTCGAAATGGAGTTGGATAATGGTGTTCAGGGCTTGGAGGGCCGTCTCTTTTGGGATCATATTCCCGTTGTTCATCGCTGCTGCTGCTGCATCGTAATCCGCCATTCAAATCCTGCAAAATCGTGGACAGATAGAGAGAGAAAGGGGTTTTCAAAATGTATGGTAGGGTACTATTTCCTAGACAATAGTTAAATCAAATGAATGAATCACATTTTTTTGGATTTTACTGTTTTTTTTTTTAATTTGGTTCACTTAAGTTTGACTTTTTAAAATTGGTACTGTAAATTTATAAAATGGGGAGTTTTCAACAAATTATAATGACACAGAAATATAGAATTGCATGCAAAAACAAAATGTCATTTTTTTATTTGAATGTTTCAACTTAAATTAACAGAATAGAATTTATAATTCAAAAGTTATAACTTTAGAATGGATGGTTGTTCAAATACTGTAATAACTATTTAATCTTAATGAGTTTTTACCTTTATTTTTTTTTAATTAGATAGATATTTTAAATTAAAATATTACAATTTTATCATTTTTTTCTGAATGTCCAATTTTAAACAATTAACACCACCCTATCTTTATACCTGATTTTAGCTTCTTACTAATAAATTACTCTATTCAACTTTCTATTTAAACACTCATAACATTTAGTTAAGTAATTTTTTAAAACAATCATTAAATTAAATCACTTCCTTAAATACCCATATTTTTTTGCAGTCACGTGATCAATCTAGTGATAGACTATTAAAGATAAACCAACCAGTTACCGTTGAATTTTACGTTTATACATACAATATGAATGTCTTGTTGAGGACAATTAATATAATATGCAGTGTGTTAAAAATTAGTCCCTCTTCCCATAAAATATGAGCACGGTTTTAATGAATGAATTATTTATTAATATTGTATAAAATAAAGTAGGGATAGTAAAGACTTTTCAACTTTAATATTAATAAAGTTACTTTTTAATGTAATAAAGTAGTGACATTTGTTGTAATATTATGATGTTTTAAGGGAGAGTTAATTGCATTTTTGGTCCCACCAACCATGGGTTGGTTGGGATTTGACCACTGCGTTTTGGAGTTGGTCCTACTAGATATTTTTATGCATATTTGATCCTATACAAAAATTTATTGCAAACCTGATCCCAACTTCTGTCAAAAGTTAACGGAGGGTTTAACGCCGTGCACATTTGATCCCACAAGATTTTTTTTACTTTTTTTTTTGTAATATATTTATTTATATCAATTAAATATTTATTTATATTTATTAGTTCAGAAAATTATAAATATTAGTTCATAATACTAAAAAAATATTTTTTTTTAAATTTGAAAAATTATAGTAATATGAAAATAATAATAATCTAAATAAATTCATTCATAATTGAAAAAATCAATTAACTTACCTAATTAATTATTAGAAAAATCTGTAACTTACCTAATTAGAATTTTACTTTTTTTTTTGATAATATATACATTATTATATGTATATATATACTCCCTCTCTCAATTCAAATTTAAAATTCTCATTTACTTTTTTACCTAAACAATCAATATTTTTTAAAATCTGTTTTCAACACCAAATGTAAATTATATAAATGCACGGAGAAAGTGTGTATATATATATATATATATATATATATATATATATATCAATTAAAGACTTATGTTTATATATTAATTCAGAAAATTATAAATATTAGTTAAAATAATAAATGATATAAAATTTCTGAAAACAAATTATGAATAATATTTAAAATACTAATTTTTTTTAATCTGAAAAATTATAATATGAAAAAAAAAATAAACTAAATAAATTCATTCATAATTAGAAAAAATTTATTAACTTACCTAATTAATTATTAGAAAAATTTGTAACTTAGCCTTAGGAAAAAAAAAAACCTATAATAACAAAATAAGTATTAAAAATATTTATTTATTTTAAGGTAATAAAAAAACAAATTTATTTTTAAAACATTGAAACTCCCAAATGAAAAAAAATAATATATTAAAGCTACAAAAAACGTTCAATAAAACCTTATTTATATATTAATATTTTAAATAAACTAAAAAAGATTACAAATATTTTAAATTTAAAAAAATTCTCAACTAAATATAGAAGGGTTTGCATTGTGTGGGTCACATGGTCGTTAACTAAATATAGTAGGGTTTGCAGGGACCAAAAATAATAATTGATTAGGTAAGTAAATTAATTTTTCTAATTATGAATAAATTTATTTAGATTATTATTATTTTCATATTATAATTTTTCAGATTTAAAAAAATTAGTATATTAAATATTATTCATAATTTATTTTCAGAAATATTATTTAATATTTTAACTAATATATATAATTTTAATAAATATAAAAAAAATTTAATTGATATAGTGTAATATATTACAAAAAAAAAAAAAGGTAAAATCCTAATTAGGTAAGTTCCAGATTTTTCTAATAATTAATAGGTAACTTAATTAATTTTTCTAATTATGAATGAATTTTTCTATATCGTGTGGGACCAAAAGTGCAACGAGTGTTAATTTAGACGGTTAAGTTAACGGCGGGACAAAAAATGCATAAAAAAATTTTAGTGGGACCAACTCCAAAACGCAGTGGTCAAATTCCAACCGATCCATGGTTGATGGGACCAAAAGTGCAATTAACTCTTTTAAGGGGAGTATTTAAAAATGTTTTTGCTATTTTAGGTAATTCAAATATGGGACGCCCAAAATGATAAAATGTGTCTTCAAGTATGGGAGGGAGTAAAATTTAAACAAAAAACTTATCAAACATTGAATTTTTAGGTACAAAGTAAAATATAGAAAAGAGATTTTTTATTATTATTGACTGAATTTGCAAAGTTGCTAAATCACTCACACCGTTAGCAAGAGAACCTCAAGCCCTCAACAGTTGTACACAAGGTAAGTGTTGTGCCACAAATTGCACGAATGGATTGGATATTCTTTAGGTCAGATATCCAAATTCCCGAACTCGTACGAATGATCCGGGTACAATGCCTTCTCCGAAATGATCCTCAAAGAATCTGCAAAAGACATGCCGGAGGGGAATCCGGCGCGGACACTCCGACGCTTAAGTCAGTATGTGTGATTCGGTATATGATAAGGACTTAAGAGTCCTCTTTTTATCAATGAGGTTCTCGTAGGGAATCAGAATGCTCGTAAGAGGCGTAGTGGGTTGAATGATGTTAGAGATCGTAAAATATGAATGTACCTAAGCTTACCTATTTATAGAGGAATTCTACCCGAGGGAAAGTTAGGTTTTCCCCTTATCTCGGACCTGCAGCTTTTACTATCTTTGAACTAGTCCACTCGCCTTTGACAGGGTCTCTCGAGTTCCCAGTCCCTGAAGAAACGCAACCACTCCCTCCTATGGACTTCAGCCGCTGAGAAGAGGAAGAATGAGTCTTCCTCTATCCAATCTTATCCCGTTTTATATGGAACCTCTCCTAAACTTTCGGCCAACTAATTCCCCTCAGGGCCAGGTCTTCCTGATACCTCTCCCCTGAGGTCCTTGGGTGGAGCTCCCTCCGGAGGGACATCCGGATGAGATTCTCTATTCTGAGGAGTCCTCTTTAAGCTCGTATCCTCTCATCAATCCTATCCTCTATACACGTGTCGACTTCTTACGAAATGACGATTTTAGGCCGCATCATCTACTCCCTCTACTCTCGACAAAGTGGGATAGCTCAAGTGGTTAGAGCACCACTACCTAGGCCTTAGATCCTGGGTTCTAGTCATGGGGAGGGGAAAAAGGCATGGGTATTTAATTTGTAAACAAAATCTACTCCCCCCTACTCTCATAAAGTGATCATATCTTTGTGAGAGTAAGAAATTCAAGGGAATCTGGCATAAAGGATATTTCCGGAGAGACGTGTTTTAACTTCACTTCGGAGGAAAGTTTCGGAAGTATTTCCCTCCATGAGTTTTCCCGCCCAAAATCCAGAAAAACGCCTCGACTTCCGCGTCTGGACCCCACTCAGATACGATTTTCTCTTTCCTGCTACTTTCCCGAGGGGAAGCCTCGATTCTAGCCCCTTTCTGCTCACTTCTCCCCTTTCACTCCCCCACTGTCTTCTTTTCTCTTCTCCGGCGTCTCTCTTTTTTCCAGCTCTCGTCGCCGCCGCCGATCGTCCAGTCCGACTTCACACTTCTTCCGGTAAGGTAACGCAGCTATCTTCTACATCCTTTTTATTTCCGCAATACTTGTCAATGTCTCTGTCTCGCCATCCTCCCCCGCTTGAGTCCTCCGGATTAAGTCCTTCCCGTTCGGCTTTGTTTCCGATAGGGAACCCCCAAATGAGGGATAAAATTTCGACCTCCTCTCTGGTTAACGACACCCACTTAGCCAGTCTCATCCAGGCCCAGGTCTTCCCGCCGGAGTACATCCTCCGGATTCCTCATCCGGATGAACGCCCCAATTTCTCAGGACCTCAAACCCTAGCTTTCTTCGAAGCCCAGATTAGGGCTGGCCTTCGATTTCCTATCCATCCTTACCTGGCCACCATATCTACCCGCATGCAAATTCCCCTCAATCAGTTTACTCCCAACGCCATCCGCACTATGATCGGATTTTATATTCGGGTGAAGAGGAACGACGGCGAGCCTTCCGCTGAGTTATTTCTGAGCCAGCACTCTTGTAAGTTGAACGATGGCTTCTTCTATATTTGTGGGAGAAGGTCACGTGTTTGCAGATTCATGGAAAAGCTTCATGAAGAGGAGTCATCCTGGAGAAATTACTATATTTTTGTGACCAAACCCTCTGATTGGCCGTTTCCCCATGAACGTTGGTTATATCATAATCCAGGAGTACCTCTTCCTCCTCTGAAAACTTACTCTGCCTCAAATTATATTGTTATGACTAACCTCAATGCTCACGTTTGCCAACACGATTTCTTTGATGTCATTGGTATCTGCAAAAACCCTCGCATTCTCTCTCATTTTGGATTTTGTCCTCAGGATTTTCCTTTAGAACCTCGCGATGGTAAAAAATTCCCTGTTCTTTTGTTTTGTTCTTTATATGTGACTATTTTTCTGAAAGTTTCTTGGTTACCTGCAGCTATGAGCTGGTTGATTCAAATTTCGTGGGATGCCCCTGCTCTTGGGGTGGTGAAGGCACCTGCAGCTGCTACCCTTGACAACCCTCCTAAGGCTCCTCATTCCCCTGCTCCGGTTCCAGAAAGTTCTGTAAAGACCCCGACTCCAGAGATTTCTACAAAGGCTCCTCCTCTTCCTAGCTCTTCCGCCCAAGTCCCTGGTTCCATCTCCAGGAGGACTCGCTCAGCTACCAACGCTTCCTTTCTCGATTTCGGCACTTCCAAGAAGAAGAAGGGAAAAACCACTTGTGCCCCTTCTGAGAAGGAAGCCTCCCTTCCTTCTTCCTACGAACCTCTCCAGCGTCTCATCAGCCGATGTCCTTCTCCTTCTAACACCGAGCTCTCTTGCAAGCCTCTTCCTGAGGATCAATTGCTCCACGGCGCTCATCTCTTTTCTGAGGTATCTCTCCTTATTTTTATGGCATCTAATTTCTTCATGTCTGAAACGTTACTTTTTCTCATCATGCAGTTCGGGCTTGTTTACACTAAAATATTTGACCAAACTATCGAACTGGTTGCTGGGAACGAACTCCTTCGGGCTGAGGCGTCCTCTTCTCAATTGACTCTTAAAGGTGTCACCGCGGAGAGGGACAAAGCTCAAAAGCGAGCTCAAGCATTGGCTGAGGAGTTGCCTCTCCTCCGGGCTCAAAGTAAGCAAGAGGCAGCTAAGACTAGGCATCTGGAGGGAGAACTGGAGCGAATGGAAAAGGAGATGAAGCGGATGGAGGAAGAGATGAAGCGAATGGAGCGTGAGCTACCAGATGTTGGAGTGCAGGCCTGCGTCAAATCTCTGTTCACCTCTCCCCTGGGTCAAGAATTTTTGGGGACTCTCCATACTCAGTGGCTGTCCAGCTTTTTAAAGAGTTCAAGCTTCTTGTGCGCCATGGGGCCACACATTCCTCACTTCATCGATCACGGCTTCAGCAATGCCGTGGCCGAGCACTCAGCTCCAGAATTCGATGGAACCTACTCTCGTGCCTTCCGCCTGGACAAGCTTGCTCCCCCTCCCAAATTCCTAGGGGATCCAGCAGAAAGTGCCGATAATCCTTGGTGGTTGCCCGGAATGGGTCAGGCCATTGCCAGATTGCAGGCGGTCAAGGTGGGCATGGCTGAGCTGGAGCCTCTGGAGCAATTGACCTATCCTTACGCCTCTGTCCCCATGACTGAGGTGAAAGCAGATGAAGGAAAGGATGCTGAGGCTACACCGGAAGGAGGAGAGGGCCCAGAAGAGGATGGAGGATCTAGCGGTCATGCCGCTGCTGAGAAAGCTGTTGTCGAAGGGGCTACCGCTGAAGGAGCTGCTGTTGAAGAAGCTGTTTAAAATTCATGTTTCCATGATCTTAACAGACATTTTACCTTTCTTTTGCTACACTCTTTAATTCCTGCTCATGATACTAGTTTTTATTATACTCTTTAGGGGACCCCGCACTCCTGGATATGTGGGGGCTTTTGTGGTAATCATTTTAGCTTCTTACTATTCGTTTATGGCGTGTATTTTCCTTCTTGCTCACGTGAACAGCCTATAAGACCGGTAAGGAACATGGTGGAGGGGTCCTCTGGTCCTCTTTTCCTCCCCCCTCTTGGTCTTATGGGCTGCATCATTATTACTTTCTCCTGGTCACACAACCTTCGAATATGGTTCACTTAACCTTCAAGCAGTCTCTCGAAAGATTCAAGGAATCTTTCTCCATTCTGAGGAACCGCCTCGAGTTTTAAGTAGATCGGGGGGTTTTCCTCGGCCTCTAGGCCTCTGCATATCTTTTCCTTCCGTTCCCCAGAGATCTTAGTTCTTGAGAAGTAATTCTCTTGGGTTTCGGGCTAGAGGAGTAACCCTCCAGCTTTTCTTGGCAAAAGATTTTGGTTCATAAAATATTTCTTTCGTTTTTAAGTAACCCACTTGGGTCTCAAGTATGGTGAGGAGCTCTCCAGCTCTCCTCGGCCTCTAGGCCTCCGAGTGTCTCTCACTCTCATTCTTAGAAGATTTTGATTCGTAAAATCTTTCTTTCATTTTTAAGTAACCCACTTGGGTCTCAAGTATGGTGAGGAGCTCTCCTTGGCCTCTAGGCCTCCGAGTGTCTTTCACTCTTATTCTCAGAAGATTTTGATTCGTAAAATCTTTCTTTCGTTTTTAAGTAACCCACTTGGGTCTCAAGTATGGTGAGGAGCTCTCCAGCTCTCCTCGGCCTCTAGGCCTCCGAGTGTCTTTCACTCTTATTCTCAAAAGATTTTGATTCGTAAAATCTTTCTTTCGTTTTTAAGTGACCCACTTGGGTCTCAAGTATGGTGAGGAGCTCTCCAGCTCTCCTCGACCTCTAGGCCTCCGAGTGTCTCTCACTCTCACTATTCATATTCGTACATCATATATTCTAATAAGAAAAAGATAACCAAAACGCAATAACTCTGCATAATTCTTCTCAAAAGGGAAAAAGCTTCATTGATTAATATCAGTCTTCAACATAGGCCATAGATAACCTATGTCGGTCTCATTAAAAACCTCTCTACGGTAAAACCCCAAGGGGGAAACTCGTCAAGAGGTAAAAAGAGCTCCGGTGAAGCTACTAAGTACATTAAATAAAATAGAAATCAACACAAAACCACAAATGGTCTCAAGACCTTACATTTTCTTCAGACAAAAAACCTCTTCAAGTGACAAACATTCCAAGGTCTAGTTATATCGACCCCCTCCATGCTCTGCAATCAATAGGCTCCTCCCTTCAGTACCTGCGTGACTTTATAGGGCCCCTCCCAATTGGGCTCCAGTTTCCCCGTGTTCTTTAGAGCATCAGCTCTTCTTAGCACCAGATCCCCCACTCTAAAGGACCTCGGGATCACCCTTCGATCGTATGCAGCTTTGATTCGACTCTTGTATCTCTCAGCACGTACCCGAGCCATCTCTCTTTCCTCTTCCACTAAATCCAGGGCCTCTCTCATCAACCTATCGTTTTGGTGTTCTTCGAATCGGGCAATTCGGTGGGATTGCAATACGGCCTCTGGAGGTATCACCGCCGCAGCTCCGTAGACCAGCTGGAAAGGAGATTCACCAGTCGCTGTCTTTGGACTAGTCCTGTAAGACCACAACACGTTGTCCAACTCGTTTACCCATCCTCCACCTATTTTCGTCAGCCTCGTCTGGATACCATCTACTATGGTTCGATTAGTGACTTCCACCTGCCCATTAGCTTGGGGGTGAGCTACGGAAGTGAATCTTTGCACTATGTTTAGCCTTGCGTACCATCCTCGTACATTTTCTTCGTTGAACTGTGTCCCATTATCAGAAACCAGTATCCTAGGTACTCCAAACCTGCAGCAGATCTGTCTTCCCAGGAACCTAATCACATTCTCCTCATCTATTTTAGCTAGAGGGGCGGCTTTGACCCACTTGCTAAAATAATCCACTGCTACTATAAAAAATTTCCTTCCTCCCAGGGCTGGAGGGAAGGGCCCCACCAAATCCATTCCCCATTTAGCGAAAGGACACGGAGAGTGCATAGCTCCAATCTCCTCCACAGGAGTCCTTATCAGGGGACCATTTTTCTGGCATTTCGCACACTTCTTTACGAACTCTTTGGCATCTCTCGTCATGGAGGGCCAGTATAACCCAGCCCTCAAGGCTTTCTTCACCACTGTTTTATACCCCTCATGGCTAGCCGTGTGGCCTTCATGAATCTCTTTGAGCGTATAAGCCGCTTCCCGGGTTGATATGCACCTCAAGTACGGTTGGGTAAACGACTTCTTGTATAACTGTCCTCCAATAATACAGTATTTGATCCTGAGAGCTCGGGCCTCTCGGGTGGTGGGGGCATCTGCTCCTCTGGTGAGCTCTGTCCAGATATTTTTCCTCCAATCGTCTCCTTCCTCGATGGAACCAATGGGGCTTCCGAGAGCCTCTCTTTCTGCTACCACCAAGGTCACCGTTCCCTGTCCCTCAAATTCCGTGGAACTGGCAAGTTTGGAGAGACTATCAGCCTGTACGTTCTCCTCTCGAGGTACTTGAATCACCTTACAATCTTGGAACTTGCCCATCATCTCTTTAGCCCGTTCCAGGTAGGCAGCCATTCGGTTATCTTTGGTTGTGTACTCTCCATTTACTTGTTGAACAACCAATTGGGAATCAGAATATAAAATTACCTTTAGGGCTCCCAACTCGGCCGCCATCTCCATTCCTCTGATCAGAGCCTCATACTCTACTCCATTGTTTGAAGTTATGAATTGAAATCGCACTGCAAATTGTAGGTCCTCTCCTTGGGGATTCACTAGCACTATCCCTGCTCCGCACCCGCTCAGGGTTACTGAGCCATCCACATATACTTTCCATCCCTCTATCTCTTCTGGTTTAGTGGATTCTTGGATGAAGTCAGACAAATCCTGGGCTTTTATGGCCCTCCGTGGCTCGAAGTCCACATCATACTCTTGGAGCTCTATTGCCCATCTCACCATCCTTCCGAAGAGGTTTGCTCGACCGATAACCTGTTTCAATGAGTAGTTAGTGCGGACCAATATTTTATAAGAAAGAAAATATGGACGCAGTCTCCGCGCTGTAAATACTACAACCAGAGCAGCCTTTTCAATTTCCGAGTATCGAGCTTCAGCCCCTTGAATGACCTTACTGACGTAATAGATAGAATATTGGATGGATCCTTCTTCTTTGACTAGAGCTGTGCTCAGTGAAAATTCCCCTACAGAGAGATACAGGATGAGAGTATCTCCCGGGGAAGGTTTAATCAGCTTCGGCAGCTGGGACATGTGGTGTTTCAGATCCTCAAAGGCCTTCTGGCATGCTTCATTCCACTCGAACCTGGCCCCCTTCTTGAGAATTTTGAAGAAGGGATGACTTTTCTCAGCAGACCTGGCTATAAATCTACTCAACGTTGTGATTCTCCCATTTAACGTCTGGAGCTCCTTCACGTTCCTCGGTGGCTGCATGTCTAGTACAGCCTTTAATTTAGCTGGGTTCACCTCTATCCCCCTCTGAGTAACCATGTATCCAAGGAATTTCCCCGACTTCACCCCGAAAGAGCACTTGGCCGGGTTCAATTTGATACCATTTTCTCGAATAACCTGGAAGATCTCCTCTAGGTCCTCCACATGCTCCTCTGCTCTCACACTCTTGGCCAACATATCATCCACATAGACTTCCATGTTTCTCCCTATTTTCCCTCGAAAGACAGCATCAACCATCCTCTGATACGTTGCACCAGCGTTGATTAACCCGAATGGCATTCGGACATAACCAAACGTTCCACACGCTGCTATGAAGCACACTTTAGGGACATCTGAGGGGTTCAGCTGGATCTGGTGGTAACCTTGATATGCATCCATCATGCTCAATAGCTCGAAGCCAGAAGTCGCGTCCACTAACTGATCTATCCTCGGCAGCGGGTAATGATCCTTAGGGCATGCCTTGTTGAGGTCTCTGAAGTCAATGCACATTCTGCATTTCCCTGCCCCCTTAGACACTAACACCGCATTGGAGAGCCATTCTGGGAATTGTACTTTCACGACATGTCCCGCCTCCAGTAATTTCTCAACCTCTTCTTTCACAATATTGTTCTTCTCAACCCCAAAATTTCGTAACTTTTGTTTCACCGGCTTTGCCTTTGGGTCGACGTTAAGACAATGCATGGCTATCTCCGGGGGAATACCTGTCATGTCGGCCATCTTTACGGACTCCGCATAGCACTTCCGTGCTTGATATTGATCTCCCCTCACTTCCCCCACTCCTCCAGCCGTGGGGAATTTCATTTTCATATGAAATGTGGAAATGACCGCTTGAAAGAGATTCAGGCTGGGTCTTCCCATTACTACGTTGTACGATGAGGGGATATCCACAATGAGGAACTCCACCGAGTGGACCTTTCGGGCCGGAGCATCTCCCAATCCTACCTGTAATGCCACAGACCCTAGGGGTTGGATGGCCCCTCCGGAGAAACCGTACAGGGAGGTGTCTACAGGTCGCAGCTTCACGTTCAGCTCCATTCTTTTAAAGCACTCGAAAAACATAATATCAGCCGAGCTCCCCGTGTCTACAAAGATTAGGGCGACATCAAATCCTGTTATGTCTGTAGTGATTACCAAGGCGTCATTGTGATTCTCCTTAATTTCCCTTATATCCTCCGGCCCAAATTTAATATTGGGCGTCTCTGCTACGCGTCCCACCTCCTTCGGTTGACTTCCATGTCCAGCTCTCAGAGCTCGAACACTCTATTTTCTCTTTCGGAAGGAATCTCTGCCGGCGGGACCTCCCACAATTATGTGTATTACTCCTCTTTTCGGCGGCGGAGGAGGCATGTCCTCGACCGCCTCCTTGGACTCCTTTTCTTCTGGTTTCCTCTCATGTTCCTTCCGCTTCTGCCCTCGAGGGCCCTGCCTGTCTCTGAATATAAACTCTTTCAGATGCCCCGCCTGGATCATCCTCTCGATCTCGTCCTTCAGGTGATAACATTGGTGTTGGTCCTTGGTGGAGTATGACACAAGTGTATGGGGGGAATGCACTTGTGTATGCAAATTCTTTTCTTTTTAACAAACTGGTCTTATCAGGCAGGTTGTCTCACAACAAGCCTGAGTGTGAACTTTGATAGATACTTGTCCTACTGATTACTATTAAGTGATCAGTTGGCTAAATATCTAAAAGAGTTGCTAAGTGCGGAATGTGGTTGGCCTTTGACTCAAAGAAATACTCCAAGTTAATTTCTGAAAAGATACAGTTATCAGGGACTTTGTCCAAAACAGTTTTTCTTAACTTACTGAGTTTTGCTTCTTTAAAATATGATTGAATGTAAGTGCAATAAAGAATGCAATAAGTAAATGGCACACAAGTTTATAGTGGTTCAGAGACTCAAGCTCCTACATCCACTTTCCCTGATTGAACAAGATAATTCCTTCTCAATGGAATTAGCTTGTTTTATAGTGCCAAGGTGCACTGATCAACAACACTCTCTTAGTGCTTTGATCCCTAGGATAATCTGAGTCCTAGTGCTCAATCTCTCTGAGTTAAGACTGTGTTTCACTATAACAGTCCTTAACTCCTCACTTCTACAAAAAACACTCTCTTCACTAAATGAGATAAGGGTTTGAGGTTTGGTTCCAACTAGTAGAGATATCCTTTACAATAAGAACAGTGTAAAGGCTTAGAATATCTCAATGCTAAGCTTTGGATGTTTACAAAGATTAGCTTAGCTAATTGAAGTGATTCAGGAAACTTGGGATTCTGAAGAACAGCTTGGTTTCCTTTGAAAGCTTGATGATAGTTTGATAGCTTGTAGTTGGATACTGAATCCCTTTGATCACTTCTGTATTTATAGGCAAATTTGAACAACTAACCGTTGGAGGGATAGCAATTCAAATATGTCTATTTGCAGCACCATTGAAACGGCTATGAAGCTTGGCATCCTTTTATCCACTGTGTAAAAGAGCTCTTCAATGGTTGCTTGAATGAATGTGTTGACTTCTGAAAAATGCGGCTGAGAAGACTTGTGTCAGATTCCAAATATGCACATTTCCCAAGGTTGATTTGTGGCAAACTTTACACTCAACCAACGGTCAGATGGGACAAGCTCCCTGAACATTCCTGCTGCAATTTAGAATGTTCCAACATTCATTCAATGCTTCACTCTTTAATGTTTTAAGTCTTCAATGCTTGGTTCAGGCATGATTGGCAATAAATGCTTCATTGAATGTGTCTTCTGTGGGCTTTGGCATTCAATGCTCTTGATCATTTGTACTTCAACTGTTCTGATCATTTGCATTTATGAGCATTGCCTTAACACTCTTGATCTCTTCAGTTCAGTTGTTTACTTGGTCAGCTTGTCCTGAAAGTTCAGCAACTTTGGCCTATAGACTAAACACTTATCAAGCTGCCTAACATTCCAGCTTTGGACAACTACCCTGAACTCTAAAATCTCACAACATTCCTGAGATTTTTAACTTAAGCATTCTACTTACTCAAGTGTACTGAGACAACTTGCCTGAACTAGACTTGAGCATATCTCAACTAATCTGAACATCATCAATCAGGGGTTTTGGTATCTAAATCAAAATCATTTTATTCCCAACAATTTCCCCCTTTTTGATGATGCCAAAACCTATTACAAAGGGAACTTGACTTATACTATACTTTACCTTCAGGATGAGTGATCTGGTCAACTTTCCTGAAAGAAACTGTTAGCACAATAAATCGAGTATATATGTCATGTCAGGTTAGTTGAGATAATGAGTTGTTATCTCTTGATAGAAAATCAGTGGTCCTTTTATATATCATAGAGCATTACAGATCAGAAAATCAAAAGGACAACAAAGCTGATACAAGTAAAACAGAATAACAACAATCATTAAAAATCATAAAAACCAGATAGGGAAGAGATGAACTTATCCATCAGAGAGTTCCATCATCTTGAGGAGCAATGCCATATTGAGCCCAGACCCTTTTCTTCAATTCCCAAACATCCTTGTTGGATCCTCTAGGGCCAATCTTCATCTTCTCCATCTTCATGATGTTGATGAACTCTTCCAGAATCTTTCCCTCATCAATTAAGTTCCCATTGAACTTAGGAGGCATGTACAGAATAGGACCAGGGGCCTTGAACTCAACTCTTGCCATCTCAACTACTGCAAACAGCTTTTGATAGAGGTCCCAATGGTTCTCAAACATAAACTGGACAAAGACTTCATCCACACTCTCTTCAAGCCACTTTCCAATGACATAAAAGTCATATACAAAACTTCTCTTGGCCTCCTCCCATGCATCATTCAGTGAGATTGGAACCCACTTATCATGGTGAGGGTACTGAGTGTCCCATCTTTGCAGCATCTGTGGTTTGAGCCTTCTGTAAGAAGCCCTCCTTCTTGGAGCTTTGAAGTTTGCCCTTCTCTCATCCCTTGCCTTGTTGGCCTCAACCAACTGATCCATTCTCTCTTTAGCCCTTTGAAGAGCTAGCTTATCCTGTGTCTCTGGATCTTTTCCAAATCCTTCTTCAAACAGCTTAGAAGGATCATCAGCAAGCTTGGGCACACCAACTTCAGGCTCTTTGTCCTGTGCTTCTTCTTCAACATCTTCTTCTTCAATAACAGGCAGCTTGGCTGCTTTCTTCAACCTTTTAGATTGCCTCACTGGAGTTGTTTCTTCAGACTGGAATTCTGATGGCAAAGTCAGGCTAGTTGGGAATTCATTGAAGGCTTGCAATTCCTTCCTCTTTCTTTCAGATGACCTTGTCACCTTCCCCCTTACTTCAGCAACTTTCTCTTTGGGGTCAAGTCCTGCTGACTCACCACCAGGCCTTTGTTGCTTCCTTTCCTGACTTTCCATTGCAGACATCATAGATTCTTTAACAGCAATTTGAATCTGCTCTTCCTCAGTCAAGTTTTCAATATTCATTGGGCCTTTGCCTTTCCCAATGTCTTCTACTGCCTCCTCCTCAATCTCAGGGACCTTCTCCTTTCCCTTTGATTCACCAATCACCAAGGTTCCCTTTGCCCTTACTCTCTCTCTTTCCCCCTTTTTGGCATTATCAAAATATTGGGGCTTCAATTCACTCATAGAGACTGAGATATGTGAGTGGGCTTGAGTGAGGGACTTCAACTCCTGCAGCAAATAAACATTCTCATCATGAATGTTTTGCATCTTGTCATCTGCCATGCTTAAGAATGTGTGAAATAGGCTTCATCTTCTGAGTAACAATGGCATCCAAGGTGGCTTTCAGTGATTGATCAAGTTTGGCCTGAAGTTGATCAGTGAGGTTGGCCACAACTTGATCAGAAACTTTGGCCATAAGTTCAACAGTGAACTTCTCAGCAGCTTCTTTCACCATTGCAGCTTTCAATTCTTCAGCCTTCTTCCTCTGAGCTGCTGTCCTCTGTCTTAAGGCATCTTTGATTGTCCTCCTTAGAGCTCTCACATTGTCCTTGTAGAGATTCTTGAGGCCCAGCTGCTCCTTCTTCACAGATTTGGTGAACTTCACCATCTCATCCTTTGCCTTTGTTACTTCTGTTGAAACTGTTTGCAGTCCAGTTTCAACTCCACAAATTCTTGCATCTAGAGTGGGCAGGATCACCTCTTCTGAGCCATTTAGCCTCATCTCTACAGAGGCTAAAGTCTTGCCTTGGCCATCTAGAGTGTCAATAGTTGCTGCATGTGCCTTCCCAACTTCCCTGACCAGTGTATCCAACTTCTCTGATTGCTCTTCAATGATGGATGCAGTCTGAGTAGCAATCTGAAAACCAGCCTCAGTGGTGTTGGCTTGTTCAAAGTACATCTTATTCAATGTGGACACATTTGCTGAAACTGCTTCAAGGTCAATGTCAGCATCAACTGGTATATCTGTAAGGGAGGCATCTGCAAAAATTTGCTCAATGGTAACAGCTACAGAATCTGCAAAACTAAGAGTGTTAGTAAAATCTCCCTCAACACCCTCATTCTTTTTATCTCCCATAAGGCCTGATACATCAGCACCTTCTCTCTCATTTTCAACTGATTTCTTTTCTTCTTCATTCAAAAAAGATGGACTCACATTCACTGGAGAATCAGGCCTCCTTTCACCAAGGGATTCATCAAGTTCAGATTTGACTTGAAGAATTGCCTGACTCTCATATTGGGCTGCACCCAATATTTCTACTTCATCTCCCTCTATTTGTGGTGCACTCAGGGAACCAGTAATCACACAATCCTCACCATCATCTCCCTCTGAATTTTCAACACTATCAGCCTTTTCAACTCCTTCCATTCCTAAACCTGACACCTCTATATCCTCAACAGGATCCACAGAGGGCAGTTGTTGGGAGATCACAGTGCTTGGGCATCCCAAAGCCACTGAGTCATCCTGAATGACTAAAGGCTGGTCAATGTCCAACTGTCCTGACATTGATGAGGCTTTAGCCAAACTAGCTTCTCCCATGGAAGTCTCAACATTGTCAAGCTGTGCCTCAGGCTCAGAAGAACCATCCTTAGCCAATGCATCTTGGACTGAGTCACCATCTTTGGTCAACTCCTCTGAATGATCAGAGTCCTTTACAGAATGATAGGTCAAGTAATGTACCTGAGCAGAGTTGAGGCCAGGAGGATTGGGATTGGTGTTGTCATCATCATCATCATCATCAGATGGGCTATCAGGATGTTTGATTCCTTGAGCAATTCTTTCTCTCTCAGCCAGCACCTTCTCATGAACAATGGTGCAAAATAAGGCCTCAGTGGTCAACACACTGGATTTCTTCACATTTGCAAAATGTAAAAGCCTGTTCTCTTCAACCTGCCACCAGCTTGCTCCTTTATCCTGAATAGCCTGAGCTATTTCCACCATAGTTCTATCCTTGATCTCAACAAGAGCTCTGAGATCATAGAACTGTTGTTGCAGCCTAGGATAATCCTTCAATCCTGGATACAATTCATCCACATTAGCCTTGGCAATCTGCCTCAGCATCCCCTCATAAGTGTACTCTTCACCACTTTCATCTTCAGAAGAGTTGGTTTGGGATTCAGGAGGGTTGGATTGGGATTCAGGTAGGTTTGGTTGTAATTCAGGTAGATTGGGTTCAGAAGGATTGGGTTCAGAAGAGCTTAAGATAAGTTGGGATTCAGGTGCTTTTGAGAGCAATGTGCCTGAAGAGGTAATTGGAATGGCTGGAATGGGTGGGAGAACAACTTGATCACCTTCTTGAAGAACAGTTTCAAGAAGCTTAGTGTATGAAAGAAGTCTTGGATCAAGTGGGGAAAAAGGTCTATCCTCAAGATTGACTAGATCTGCCAGCACATCAATACCTGATCTGTCAGGTGCACCTTCAGGGGAGTAAACTTTATTTGCAATGATTGGTGCATCTTCAGGAGTCTTGCACTCCTCTTCTTCATGCCTTGATGGAGATATTCTTTCTGATTGAATATCAGGAGAGTTGGCTTCAGGGCTGTTGGACTTGGAATTAGACCTACTTGCTTGTCTAATCTCCTTGAAGAACTCTTTCTTCTTCTTCTCCTCTTCCATCAACTTCTGCTTCTCAGAAGTTTTGATAATTCTTCTCCTTCTTTCAGACCTTGTTGGCTTGTCAAGGTCCCTAAATTCTGTTACAGTTTCAGGCTGTAAGGGGACAACTTCTCTGAATTCTTCACCCTCTTCAGGGGGGTTGACTCCTTCATCAGCAGCCTTCTCAATCTCCTCAGAAGTGGCTCCTCCACTTCTTGACTGGCTTTCTGGGGAAGATTCACTCAAAATCTTCTTCATTCTCTTCATTTTTGGCTGTGCCTTTGGTGGTTGAGCTTTTCTTTTTCTGGGGGAGGCTCTGGTTGCTGGTACAACAGCAACTGCTTTCTTGGAGGCTGCATCTTGCTTCCTCTTCTCTGTCTTGGAAGACAGCTTCCTGAACATCACCTTTTGAGCTGGAAAAGGCTTTGGCTTTGCTTGAAGATGGGTATAGTGAGCAAATCTTTCCAAGAGCAAGCTAGCTCTTGTGCAAAACTGGAGTCTCCCATCAACCACCACCTTGTGGTGCTTCACCTCCTTAAACTTGAATTTTTCATTCATCATCTTGTCCAGAATGAAATTTTTCCAGTCAAACTTGACTCTCTTTTCAGCAGAGTCAATCACAGCAGCCATCACCCTCAGTTTTGGCATACTGATTTGTTCAACACTTCCAGAATGGCTCAACAAGCTCTTCACAACACAGTCAAACAAGTGCCTATAAACAGGCTTTAAGGTGTTCTTGTTTTGAGCACTTACAAGTTTCTTGGGTACTATCATCCATGGAAAGTAGAACTCCTGATCATCTCCTTCTTTGTACACCTCTGGATTTTGGCCTTCAGATGGTAGTCCAAAGCTAGCATCCAGATCCTCAGCAGTGAAGATGATGGTGTGTTGGCTTTCTTCATCTTCATCTTCCTCAGCATATGTCAGCTTGGTGCACACATCACCCTTTTTGCCCTTCCATCTGAGATGGGCAAAGAACTCTGCCATGAAGGAATTCAGGCAGGAATCAGGCTTGGTGCCAAGAAATTTTTCTAGGCCTGCTTCCCTAAGCCAATGGAGTACAGGATGAACTTCTGTATCTGGGCTATCAAAAGCCACCAACTTTTTAAACCACAGAGAGTTTGAGTTGCTAGATAGGAGAAATCAATGTCCAGGGAGGAATCATTGAAATCTACAAGTTCTTCTCTTTTGATTTTGGGAGCCATGGATAATATTAGAATTTGGGTAAGTTTTTGGAGAAGAGTTGCAGGTTTTGAGAGGTTTTGAAAAACTTGAGAGTTTGGAATTATGAGAGCGTAAGGATGGAAGTAAAAATTGAGGAGTTTATATATGTGGGGTATTTATTAACCGTTGGTTAATAGATAATAACAGTGGGTAAAAGTAAAAACCAATTGGATAAAGTGGGGTAGTGGGCTTTAGGCGGTTTGATGAAGTTTTAATGCAAATCAATGGTCTTGATGATGGCTCAAGAATTCATGAAATCTTAATTAAGATTTTGCATTAAATGTTGATTTGCCTTTTTGGTGGTAAAAATCTTTATAGCACACGCCATCCTAAAATGGCCTACTCTTAGACCAAGAAATCTTTTAAATGTCTAATCAATGCTAAAAATAGCAATGATTATCCAATTAACTCGGACAAACATCCTGAGATGTGTGTTGATTTCTGTGAAGGTCAAATTGCCTGATCAACATGCCTGAGTGGGTCCCAAAGTTGCTGAGTAGGTCCCACTTGGACAAAGCTCCTGACCAACATTGCTGAACACCATAGGGACAACTTTGCTGAGTTTCCCTCTTTGGCAGACTACTTCAGTGAGGTTGGTCAACTTTGCTGAAGTTCATCTTAATGAGCTTTCTTTCCTCATTTCTCCATCTTCCCTGGATCAAGTAAGCCCAATTCAGCTGATAATTCCAAGAACCTTGCTTCAGCTAGAGGCTTAGTTAAAATATCAGCTTTTTGCTTATCAGTGTGGATTTTGACAAGCTTGATATCTTTCTTCTCCACATGATCCCTTATGAAGTGATGCTTGATATCCACATGCTTGCATCTGGTGTGGAGCACTGGATTCTGTGAGATGGCAATTGCACTATTGTTGTCACAGAATATTGGCACTTCATTTGAGATGACTTTGTAGTCTCTAAGTTGCTGCCTGAGCCAAAGTATCTGAGCACAGCAACTTCCAGCTGCTACATATCCTGCTTCAGTTGTTGAAGTTGCAACTGTATTTTGCTTCTTGGAGAACCATGAGATAAGCTTGCTGCCCAAGAATTGACATGTTCCTGAGGTGGATTTTCTGTCAATTCTACATCCTCCATAGTCTGCATCTGAATATCCAGTGAGCTCAATGTTATCATCAGCAGGATACCACAATCCAAGATTCTCAGATCCCTTGAGATATCTTAGGATTCTCTTGGCAGCATCAAGGTGGCTCTTCTTTGGATTGGCTTGAAATCTTGCACACACTCCAACTGCAAATGTGATATCAGGCCTGCTTGCAGTGAGATATAGCAAGGATCCTATGATTCCTCTGTAGTTAGTGGAGTTTGTTGACTCTCCACTTTCATCAGGATCCATTTTCCAGTTAGTATTCATAGGAATTCTGACTGGCTTGCTTGTAGCACATCCAAATTTCTTGATCATGTCCCTTGTATACTTGGCCTGATTGATGAATATTCCCTTCTTTGATTGAGTGACTTGAAGTCCTAAGAAGAAATTCATCAATCCCATCATGGACATCTCAAATTTGCTCTGCATGAGTTTGGAGAACTTCTCACACAGTTTCTCATTTGGAGATCCAAATATAATGTCATCCACATAGATTTGGACTAACAATATATCATATCCTTCACAGATTCTGAACAAAGTTCTGTCAACAGTGCCTTTGACAAAACCATGATCTAGAAGAAACTGTGATAAGGTGTCATACCAAGCTCTTGGGGCTTGCTTTAAGCCATAGAGAGCTTTCTTCAATCTGTACACCTTGTCTCCTTCTTCTAAGCCTGGGGGCTGTTCAACATATACTTCTTCTTTGAGCACCCCATTGAGAAATGCACTCTTCACATCCATTTGATACACCTTGAACCTCATGTGAGCTGCATATGCTAAGAAGAGTCTGATTGCCTCAAGTCTGGCCACTGGAGCAAAGGTCTCATCATAATCAATCCCTTCAGATTGACAATATCCCTTGGCCACCAGTCTTGCTTTGTTCCTCACAATAATGTCATTTTCATTTTTCTTATTTTTGAACACCCATTTGGTTCCAATGACATCTTGATGAGTTGGCCTATCTACCAGCTCCCATACTTCATTTCTGGTAAACTGGTTCAGCTCTTCTTGCATGGCTATGATCCAGTTGGTATCTTGCAGTGCTTCCTCAATGTCGTTTGGTTCCTGTTCTGAAAGGAAACAACAAAACAAAGCACTTTCTCCATGAAATCTTCTAGTTTTGATCCCTTCACTTGGATTACCAAGTATCAGGCTAGATGGGTGGTTTTGCAACCAAGTCCTTCTAGACCTGATCCCTTCAGGAGGATTGTCCTCATCTGAGGTTGGATCACTAGACTCATTAAATTCAGGAAAGTTAATTGAAGGATCAAGTTCAGGATCATATTCAGGGGTATTGTCCTCATTGTCAGATAAGTTGACATTTTCATTGGTTACCCCTTGAATATTGGATCCATTTACTACCTCAGCATTGCCTGCTTCTTCATTGGTAGTAGTTACCTGGTTTTGAACTGGGATGGGGTCAGTCGGTTCAATTTCTCCTTCAGGTTGATTGGTTTCTGGTTGATTGCCATCAGGTAGGTTGTCCAGTTTTTGAATATCATGTAGTTCAGGCTGGGCAACATCTACAAACTCTGTTTCCTTGCTTTGAAGCCTTAGTCTGGTTGTTCTTTGTGTTATCTCATCAATATTCAGGTTTCTTTCCCTGAACTCAGTAATAGATTCATCAAACACAACATGAGGTGTTTCTTCCACAATAAGGGTTTTGCAATTGTAAACTCTATAAGCCTTGCTGATTTGTGAATATCCAACAAATATTCCTTCATCAGTTTTGCTGTCAAAAGCTTTCAATTGCTCTTTCCCATTATTGTGAATGAAACACTTACAACCAAATATGTGAAAATAAGCAACAGTGGGCAATCTACCTTTCCATATTTGATATGGGGTTTTACCTTGTCCTTTGGTGATTAAGGACCTGTTTTGAGTGTGACATGCAGTGCTAATGGCTTCAGCCCAGAACCTTTTAGGCAGTTTGGATTCAGCAATCAAAGTTCTTGCTGCCTCTTTCAAGGTCCTGTTCCTTCTTTCAGCAACCCCATTTTGTTGAGGTGTTCTTGCTGCTGAAGTTTCATGAGTGATGCCATTCTTGCTGCAGTACTCATTGATGTATGAGTTTATGAATTCAGTGCCTTTGTCAGATCTGATCTTGACAATACTTAGGCCCTTTTCATTGCTCAATCTCATCATCAATTCAGGTAGTTTGACTTGGGTCTCCTTTTTGTTCAGCAAGAATACTACCCAAGTGTACCTGAAAAAATCATCAACAACAACTAAAGCATATTTTCTTCCATTTATACTTACTGGGATTATTGGTCCAAATAGATCCATATGCAGTAGTTGAAGAACTCTTTCAGTTGAGATGACAGGCTTCCTTTAAATGAAGCTTTGATCTGCTTTCCTTCCTGACATGGCTGGCATATATGTTCTTTGGTGAACACTTGATTTGGCAGCCCTTTAACTAGAGAGTTTCTTGCAATCTTGTTGATGGTTTTGAAGTTCAGGTGGTTTAGTCTTTTGTGCCACAACCAGCTTTGCTCACTTGTGCTTTTGGCAACAAGACAAACTGCTTCGGGGGTTTTGCTCCAATCTGCAAAATAAACATTTCCCTTTCTCACCCCTATTAGTAGCACCTGTTGTGTGGAGTTATTTTTGATAATACATTCATTTGGTGCAAATTCAACACAATATCCTTTATCACAGATTTGACTTATAGACAGCAAGTTATATTTTAGGCCTAGGACATATGAGACATCAGTAATTTTAACACTACCAATGTTTAATGTACCATAACCTCTTGTGATCCCTTGAGAGCTGTCTCCAAAGGTTACTGAAGGACCATCCTTTTCTATGAAATCTGAGAGAAGCTCTTTGTTCCCAGTCATGTGTCTTGAACATCCACTGTCCAAGTACCATGCTGTTTTCTTGTTGATGCTTCTCTTCTTCTTGTGGTCCTTGCAGCCCTGCAAAGTCAAATTTTAGGTACCCTTTGAGTGTTGGGTCCTAGAGGGTTAGCTGTACCTTTTGGAACCCAAATCTGCCTAATTACTCTGATTGACTCAAAGTGACTGACTTGGTTTCCATTTACATCTATATACACAGTTTGACCCTTAAATGCCTTGGGTGGTTTCTGTGTATAGGTGTTAGCCTTGTAAGGTTCAGGAGAGTTGGTAAAAATTTTTGGGACATTTCTCCTGAAGTTACTAGACTTAGGTGCAGCTTGGTAAGACCTTTGAGGATAGGGTTTTGGATGGCCTTTTCCTTTTGGCATGTAAGGTCCAGGCTTCCTGAATGTTTTATACCTGTCAGAGGGGATTGGCCTTAATCCATTCAGTTGAGGTTGCCTCATTTGAGTTGGCCTTTTATGAACAGATTTTGGACAACTCCTCTGATGAGGATTCAGATAGGTTGGCCTTCCATTGGTTCTACCTTTCTGACCCTCATTTCTCCTGTAAGCAATGTCTTTAACCTTTTCCTTAGGTATGGGTTTAGGGACATTGTTTACTTGAGTTGGTATAAAAATTCCTTTACCCTTATCCTTGATCAGTGGTTGATTTACTTCCATTTCATTTTGTTGTGCCACTGATCTTACAAAAGTCATCTTAGAATTGCTTGATGAGGCAATACTAAGGCCAGGTGAGGGTTCAAATGGATTATAGCCTAATCCACCCTTTTGAGCAAATGGTCTTTGAAACCCTTGAATTTCCTCTATTGCCTTAGCAGATTTGTTCAAGGCAGACATTTTCATTTTTAAGCTCCCCTCACTCAATTTCAGAGTATCAAATTCACTTGAGAGATTGTCAAATTTTGCTTGAAGAATTCTAAGATCAAAATCCTTTTTCCTCAAGGCCAGTTCTTGATCATCAATCAACTTTTGTTGTTCAGAGACTTTGAGAGACATTTCCTCATGTTCTCTCACAATCTGCTGATACAACTCAGTTGATTTAAAGTCAAACTCTGGTTCAGGAAGGTTGGGAGTTTGAGCTTTAGAATTCAGTAGCTCATTTTCTCTAAGTGCCATATTGCATACTTCTCGTAGCCTGGTGAAATCCTCAAGTAACTTTCCAAAGTTGAGTTTCAAGTGGATTTCACTGGACTCATGTGTGTTATTTGAAGAATTAGAAGAATTAGAAGATGAACATACCTCTTCATTTTCAAATGCCATTTGAAAGTCATCATCACTGTCACTGTTGGAGAACAGACCATCATCAGAAGAGTAGACACTCTCTTCACTTGCTGAATCCCCAGCTATCATGGCCTTTCTGTTATTCAGCCTCTTGTCTCTTTTGTTCTGCCTTTCTTTTCTTTCTTTGGCACTAAGGTCAGGACAATCATACTGAAAGTGACCCTTTTTCTGGCAGTTGTAACACACATCTTCATCATCATTCTTCTTGCTTGAGGACTCCTTCCTCCTTGATGATGATGATTCACCTTTGCTGTATTTCTTCCTATCAGCATATCTGTCTTCTTTCTTTTCATCAGAGGCTTTGTCCTCTGATTTGTTGTCAGGAGAACTGAATCTCCTTCTGGTTCTGTTGTCTTGGTAGAACTTTTTGTATCTACCAAATCTGGAGTTGAGCTTCTCAAATCTCCTTGCCATGAGTGCCAGCTCCTCCTTTATTTCAGATTTTGAAACAGATTGAGAGGATCTTTGAGTACTCTTCTTTTCTGTTTCAGCAGCCTTGAAAGCAACACCTTTGCTTGAGGAGGATGGCTCATCATGTACTTTCTTTCTGTTCAAATCAAACTCATATGCTTTGAGTTCAGAGAATACTTGCTGCATGGGCATGTTGTCAAGATTGCTAGTGTTTTGCATCATGACTGAGTATATGTCCCACTTGGATGTGAGACTTCTCAGAATCTTCAAAGCAACCTCTCTTTTGGCATAGAACTTGCCAAGAGAGTTTATCTCATTCATGATGTCAGTGAATCTGCCATCAAGATGATCAATAGTTTCATTGGCTTCCATAGAGAATTGTTCATATTTTTGGATAGCCACTTGAAGCTTGTTCTCCTTTATCTTTTGGGTACCTTCACACATAAGTGCTAAGGTGTCCCAAATCTCTTTAGCTGATGTGCAGTGGTATACTCTTCCCATCACTGCATCTGGAATAGTCTGGTACAATGTGTTCATGGCAATGTAGTTCAGGTTGTGCCTTTTTCTTTCTTCAGCTGTAAAGTCATCTTCATCCTTTGGCAGTAACTCCCTTGGATCAGCTTTTTGAGCATCAATGAGCTTGGGATTTGCTTTAGTGAATGTGAAAGGCCCTCTGGTGATGACTTTAAGCATCTCATCATGCTGGCAAGCAAGATGTGCTCTCATCCTGATCTTCCAGAAATCATAGTTCTCAATTGAGAACATTGACAGTTTGTGATGAGAAATATGATTGACTTGGTTTGGACCCATGTTGTTGATGGTGTTAACAGCATCCCCTGGAACTGCATTGTTAGCCATTTCAACAGAAATAATATAAGATGAACACATATAGGTTTTTCAGAGATTTGGATCAGTTCAGTGACCACAGAAAATGTGATTTTGAAAATCAATGATTTTCAGAGTCAGTGGTCTATGAACCCCTGCTCTGATACCACTTGTTGGTCCTTGGTGGAGTATGACACAAGTGTATGGGGGGGAATGCACTTGTGTATGCAAATTCTTTTCTTTTTAACAAACTGGTCTTATCAGGCAGGTTGTCTCACAACAAGCCTGAGTGTGAACTTTGATAGATACTTGTCCTACTGATTACTATTAAGTGATCAGTTGGCTAAATATCTAAAAGAGTTGCTAAGTGCGGAATGTGGTTGGCCTTTGACTCAAAGAAATACTCCAAGTTAATTTCTGAAAAGATACAGTTATCAGGGACTTTGTCCAAAACAGTTTTTCTTAACTTACTGAGTTTTGCTTCTTTAAAATATGATTGAATGTAAGTGCAATAAAGAATGCAATAAGTAAATGGCACACAAGTTTATAGTGGTTCAGAGACTCAAGCTCCTACATCCACTTTCCCTGATTGAACAGGATAATTCCTTCTCAATGGAATTAGCTTGTTTTATAGTGCCAAGGTGCACTGATCAACAACACTCTCTTAGTGCTTTGATCCCTAGGATAATCTGAGTCCTAGTGCTCAATCTCTCTGAGTTAAGACTGTGTTTCACTATAACAGTCCTTAACTCCTCACTTCTACAACAAACACTCTCTTCACTAAATGAGATAAGGGTTTGAGGTTTGGTTCCAACTAGTAGAAATATCCTTTACAATAAGAACAGTGTAAAGGCTTAGAATATCTCAATGCTAAGCTTTGGATGTTTACAAAGATTAGCTTAGCTAATTGAAGTGATTCAGGAAACTTGGGATTCTGAAGAACAGCTTGGTTTCCTTTGAAAGCTTGATGATAGTTTGATAGCTTGTAGTTGGATACTGAATCCCTTTGATCACTTCTGTATTTATAGGCAAATTTGAACAACTAACCGTTGGAGGGATAGCAATTCAAATATGTCTATTTGCAGCACCATTGAAACGGCTATGAAGCTTGGCATCCTTTTATCCACTGTGTAAAAGAGCTCTTCAATGGTTGCTTGAATGAATGTGTTGACTTCTGAAAAATGCGGCTGAGAAGACTTGTGTCAGATTCCAAATATGCACATTTCCCAAGGTTGATTTGTGGCAAACTTTACACTCAACCAACGGTCAGATGGGACAAGCTCCCTGAACATTCCTGCTGCAATTTAGAATGTTCCAACATTCATTCAATGCTTCACTCTTTAATGCTTTAAGTCTTCAATGCTTGGTTCAGGCATGATTGGCAATAAATGCTTCATTGAATGTGTCTTCTGTGGGCTTTGGCATTCAATGCTCTTGATCATTTGTACTTCAACTGTTCTGATCATTTGCATTTATGAGCATTGCCTTAACACTCTTGATCTCTTCAGCTCAGTTGTTTACTTGGTCAGCTTGTCCTGAAAGTTCAGCAACTTTGGCCTATAGACTAAACACTTATCAAGCTGCCTAACATTCCAGCTTTGAACAACTACCCTGAACTCTAAAATCTCACAACATTCCTGAGATTTTTAACTTAAGCATTCTACTTACTCAAGTGTACTGAGACAACTTGCCTGAACTAGACTTGAGCATATCTCAACTAATCTGAACATCATCAATCAGGGGTTTTGGTATCTAAATCAAAATCATTTTATTCCCAACAATTGGTTCGTGTCATGTTCGTACTCGTTGTGGAATCTACAAAATCGATCTGACTTGGGCTTCTGAGGGCCCCGACTTCTGGAATAAGGGAATTTAAAGTCGGGATGATCTCCTGCTACCTCCAGTACTTCAGCAGGCTCTATTCTCGGAGGTGTATACTTCTCAAACCTTCCGCGAGGGCCGGAACGGGAGCCTCCAGAGGGGTTGGAATTTCCCGTCAGCCCAGAGGCCCCGGGCCTCTGGGCTGGATCGTCTTGAGGGGCCTTCTCTCCTTCTTTCTCGGTCCTGTGGCCTGTGCCACAAATTGCACTAATGGATTGGATATTCTTTAGGTCAGATATCCAAATTCCCGAACTCGTACGAATGATTCGGGTACAATGTCTTCTCCGAAATGATCCTCCAAGAACCTGCAAAAGACACGCCGGAGGGGAATCCGGCGCGGACACTCCGACGCTCAAGTCAGTATGTGTGATTCGGTATATGATAAGGACTTAAGAGTCCTTTTTTTATCAATGAGGTTCTCGTAGGGAATCAGAATGCTCGTAAGAGGCGTAGTGAGTTGAATGATGTTAGAGATCGTAAAATATGAATGTACCTAAGCTTACCTATTTATAGAGGAATTCTACCTGAGGGAAAGTTAGGTTTTCCCCTTATCTCGGACCTGCAGCTTTTACTATCTTTGAACTAGTCCACTCGCCTTTGACAGGGTCTCTCGAGTTCCCAGTCCCTGAAGAAACGCAACCACTCCCTCCTATGGACTTCAGCCGCTGAGAAGAGGAAGAATGAGTCTTTCTCTATCCAATCTTATCCCGTTTTATATGGAACCTCTCCTAAACTTTCGGCCAACTAATTCCCCTCAGGGTCAGGTCTTCCTGATACCTCTCCCCTGAGGTCCTTGGGTGGAGCTCCCTCCGAAGGGACATCCGGATGAGATTCTCTATTCTGGGGAGTCCTCTTTAAGCTCGTATCCTCTCATCAATCCTATCCTCTATACACGTATCGACTTCTTACGAAATGACGATTTTAGGCCGCATCAGTAAGAATAACTCATCTTGGTCAAAATAAATATTTTATCAAGCCACTCTTCTAAATTTCTAATTGTGTAATTATATATGTATAGATAATTCTCTTACCGATGCATAAATTTTATATTAACAAAAAATTAGGATTTTTTTTCTTTTTTGTCTTCTATGTTTTTTTTACTTTGAAATTTGTCTTATATTTACAAATTTTAAAATTTTAGTCTTTATTATTTACAATCACATCAAAGGTATCATGTAATTAACTGTAAATTGTTGACTTTACTACACATGAAATCTCAAATCGTGTATTTGCAAATCGGATCTCAAATTGTGTTAGTATAAATCGAGCTCTTGATGTTTATCTTTGATTATAGATACTAGTAACTAGTAAGGACTAAAATTATAAATTTATAAATATAATAGATTAGAGGACAAAATTCAAAATGTAAACGGCTTAGGGATAAAAAAATGTATTTTTTCTAAAAGATTAAAACGCACAATTTAAATATTGATAAATTCTACATTAAACCCATTATATATATCCTTTTAGTAACACGGGACACTTTTATCTCTCCCTCAAGATAGCTCAAGTGGTTAGAGCACCACTACCTAGGCCATAGGTCCTGGGTTCGAGTCATGGGGAGGGGAAAAAAGGGATGGGGTATTTAACTTGTAATAAAAAAAAAAAACGCATCCACAAAATTTGACTGTTTGTAATTGAAACCCTGCCTGTATCAACCCTCTACTGAAAAAGTATGAGTCAAACACAGGAATCGAATACAGGATTCTTCAACTGAAAAAGTATGAGTCAAACACAGGAATCGAATACAGGATTCTTCAAAGGGTTGAAGAATTATTTTTCTGAGAGTTTCTATCTGAATGATTATTCAAAAATTCTTCACCCTGAAAAGCCTTTGCCTCATTGGGATAGCTCTGTTGTCGAGGAATTCATTGCATCTGATCCCCTCCATGGACCCACGGTATGTCATTCCGATATCCCCCAATTTGTAGCTTACTAATGCGATTTTGAACTTTAATGATCGTCCCGTCAAATTTTCATTTTTCTTTGTTAATTGCTTTGGCGCTGGTTGCAAGTGAGCTATGATGGAAACGTTAATTGTGTTTATTCTATTTTGTTTGTCAATTTGTGTTATTATTTTGTTGGTGGTGTTTTCTCGATGTATGAAATAGAATTTGGTTGCAATGCTTAGAATCACTTTAATCGGAGAAGTGGTGCATTATTGAATGGGTAATTTTTGTGAATGAATTATCTTAAGAGACGGTTCTTGTGTAATGAGAATGAGGCGCCTATTGATTTTCCATAAGTGCTGCATTAGGTGCAAATTTGATGGAAATGCTATGCGATTACAGAGATATTCCACTCTGTATGTTATAGTGCTTATATTATTTGGAAAAAATGAATACCTATTTGCCATCTTTTGTGCTTCTAGTTTTGGTATCTCTGTGTAGTTAAAATGTCTTTTAGATTGTGGAATTGGATTGCAGGCCATTTGTTATGATCGTTCTTGTGTTGTGCACTTTTCTTAGGCTTTCTGGATATTAGAATAGCTATAGTTGTCTGATGGTTTCCATGAAACTTCTCTTTCTGTTTCCTGTATTTGGTTGAAAAAGTGGTGTGTAGTTCTCTGTGTAATCAATTTCATTTCCAATAAGTTATCCCTCTGTTAATGCCTGTTTTGTTTGCTTACATTTCAGCTGAAGAGTGCAAGGGAAGCAGCTAAGTTGGGTGTTGTAGGTGCAGCCGTAGGAGCAGTGGTAACTGGTGGAAATGCTTGGAGGTGGTCAAAGAGTCCTCATGGTATGTTATAGATTCCATTACTATACCATGTTTTGGTGTATTTTTCTCTCAGGTTGCGTTTGGTTGGGTGGATTTGGGTCTATGGATTTCAAATCCACAGTCCAAATCCATTCCACGTGTTTGGATTATGAGTGGATTTCAAATACTTAGATTTGTGTCCATACACTTTTTAGTTAAAATTGAGAGAGATTTCAAATTCTCACTAAAACCATGTCATTTGAAATTCATCTATTTTTAAAACCTTTCATTTGAAATACCTCCTCAAATCAAATCCCTTCATCCAAACGCAACCTCAGAGTATTACAGCATATAATAGAGATTGCATTTTTTTGTACACTTATTAAGCATGCATGCATATGCTTGATTGCTTTAGATTAATTGGCTGAAATCCCCCCACCCCTACCCCATGTGTATTTTTGGGAATTACTGTTTTACGTTTATTTATTTATTTTATGGCACTTATTCGTCTGTGGAATATGCTGTTGTAATTGTAATCCCTGAAAAATAATCTCAGATTCCGACACTATATGCTTAAATTTGCATGATGATTTATGCTTTGTACAGAGATAATTTATTTGTTGGAGGGGATATTATTGTAAATGAGATTTTGCGTTGAGGTTTTTACAAAAACGGATATAATATGGATTAGATAGGATGTAGTTGACAAAATGTGTTCATCTGGTAGGTGCTGCATTGTCTTTTGCTTTTGGAGGTGTTGTGGGATTCACTTTGGGAGCTGAGGTTGCTAACCACTGGTACGCGCTATCGAGGCAGAATACGCTGGAAGCACAAACTAAATTTTTCGAGTGGTTGCAAAAGAGAGCTTGAGCTGAGTCGCCTCTCCCTTTTGAGCAATAATAATAGCTCACTAATAATGGAATTTTGCACTGATTTCTCTTTCAGCTTTTTTCTTGTGATTTTATGTTTTTGTTCTCCTAGAGATTCAATTCATCCATCTTTTTCTGAGTTTCAAGCTCTTGGTTCTGAAGATTTATAGCTCTTTTATGTTGAAAGGGTGATGCTTCCCGTCTCATCAATTATTAATTATGAAATATCTATGTTAATTCTAAATAGTTGAATGCTATTTATTTGTCTATATATAGAAAAATGAATTGATAAGAGCTGATATCAAAATTTTGAAATACTCACCTGGCTTCTGACTGTCACTAAAGAGCAAGTGTAACAGCCTCTAGGGTGGCTAGTTTGGATTGGTGGGCACCGAATGAGATACGGAGTTTGAAGGCATCCAATTAAGGTTTGAACACCCAATCTTTCTTTCTGAAAGTGTCTTCTGTGCAATGGATAAATTCAAGCAGGTTAGTTGTTCAGAGTTTTTGAGAAGTTATCAAACTTCTTTTTACTTAAATTGTTTGCAAGTTTTATAGTACTTGTTTCTCTTGTGAATAAGACTGAACAATAATTTGCGGTAAACTAGATGAAGTTTATCAAATATACATAGATTTGGTCTAGTTGAGGTGATTTATTTGGAAACACACTACAGAGTACAGGCTCGACAATGGGATAGAGAATCTTTGTTTTCGACCATGACGAGAACCCTGATTTTGCACCCGTGAGTCGTGGGGATGAAATCATATTCACCACCCCACGGGAATTTATATAGTATGTAGTATATAATTCATTTTAAATTTAACACTTTATATAATTTTATTTGTTTATAGATTAATGTACTTTGTATTATATGTATTTTTAAATAATTAGCATAATCTTTTTTTAATAGAATAAATTGGAATTGTCGTGAGGACCAGGAATGTTTTTTTTTCCTGTTTGCTTAGCGAAAACAGAAATGGAGGATCCTATTTGCGGATACGGAAATGGGGAATAATTTTTTACCATTTACTCTGCGGAAATAAGTCCGAAATTTTGAGGCAAAAGATTAGAAAAAAATATGTTGGTTCAAGTATCTGTATACTGTATTTAAGTATTTTTATCTGCAATAAGCCAATAAGTATTACGCATTAGGTTATCGCTGTTATTTGAGCCGAGTCGAGTACTTGAGTTTCGAGTTCGACTCGATTACATTGACGAGTAAAAAAATTAGCTTGACTCGATTCGTTATCGAGTCTAATGAACCTAACGAGTCTATTGAGTTGAATCGAGCCTAATGAAATTAAAATAAAAGGATATTGAGTCTAACGAGTTCGAATCTTAATGAGATGAGTTGAGTTCACGAACACCTCAATTCGTTTAACAGCGTTATGCAGTTGTGACTGGATTCAATCTTACACACTCGTTTATCACTAGCCCGGTGATTTTTTATTTTTTTTCTCTTTCTGAATGGAATTTAATTTGGTCACATAAAATAGGGTTGTAATCTATACTTTAAAGACGAGAATTATAATACTACACAAGTCATGCAAGCGGTGTAAAATGTCAATTTAAAAAATGGGGTTAAAAAAGGTTGAGTAGGGGGAGGTAACAAAGATAACAGCTCAATCAGGTTTCAAACAATTTAGAGAAACAAAAAGAAACATCAATTAGAACTAGCCCTAAGCTCAGGAGAATTATTCTATTACAGTAACATTTAATTTTTGAGTTGAAATCTTGGGTAAAAATTGCATAACTTGTATTTAACTCAAAATTTTAGTTCATTATAACCTAAATATAAAAGCTCAACCAACATATTTTATATATATCCAATTTATTTATTTAAAATGGATCCGACAAATTTAACCTAGCTAGACTCAGCTCGACTCACACCAAAATTTTATTAAATTTTAAAAGTGTCGTCAACACCAGCAAAATTAATTTTACAATATAATGCATTACATATACACAAAATAATTTATTTTGGATAAAATAATATACTTTCATTATAAAATAAACATATTTAAATAAAATAATTATATAATAATTTTTCTGATATGTAAATTTTAATTTTTGTAAAACACATTAAATTTATAAAATATTTAAATAATATACAAAATATATAACTTTACCTATTCTTTAGAATTATATAATACTCCATAAAATAGAATTAATAACAATACTCATACTTAAAAGAAAAGAAAATTACATATTTAAAGCTATATAATATAAAATTAATCATATTTAATTTAAAGTTATATAAGACTCCCTCCATCTAAATATAGTACTACTAGATGAGCACCCGCGTATTACGCGGAGTGTTAACAAAATAAATATTCATAACATTTATGTATTTAAATAATTTTATAAAATAATATTTAAATAAAAAAGTGAGATAAATGGACGGAATGCAACAAAAAAATTTCTTAAAATATATTGGAATATGAAAACAATTTTAAAGAAAAATTTATATCACATACTATATTTTAAATTAAATTTCAACAATTTCTGAAGTCGACACATCATTATATTAAACTCCCTATTAGTATAACAGGGATGTTATTCTATATTATAATGTAATTAATCAATATTAATATAATAAGAATATATTGGAATATTTCATACCAACCACACCACCTTAAATAAATAAATAATTAGAAAAAAATTAAAAGAAATATATTAGGTAATTATTTTTAAATATCAATACAAAGAAATGTTCAATAAAATTGGTATTCAAAATATTAAAAGATTTATAAATTGATTTAGTTAGTAAACAACATACCTTAATTAATATTTTTTTTTTCCTTAAATTACACTTAATATTAAAATGCCACATGGATCAATAGAAAAATGACACATTAATACAATCAATTATTACACATATATATACACTTCATGAGAATGCGACACATCATCCAAATTAATCTCAAGTCGACACATCATCATATTAAACTCCCTATTAGTATAATAGGGGATTTGCTTTATATTCTCAATCCACAAAATGTAATCTCACACACTTTATATCAACAATCACTTAATTGCTCAAATTGTCATCAACTTTATTCACAAATAATCATTTTATTCACAATGACCCCACAATAGTACAATACTCTACAATACACTTAGGGTATGTTTGGTTTGTTAGATTAGCATGAATTAGGCTTGATTGACTTTTTATTCCCGACTAATCAAACGTTTGGTTTGATTGATTGTGGCTCATGTTTAATGCAAGGCCCGCTAATTTTATATTATTTACCATGCATTTGTGGGACTAATAGTCCTAGGGGAAGAATGAGTTAATTTGTCCCATGTTTTCCCATCCATCAATCCAAACTAGCCCTTATTTTATCTATTTTTTTTTAAAACATGTGTCACAAATCGCAATACCCAATCTTATGATGCCACATATTACAATATATTTGAACACATAAATATAAAGTTAATGAGAATACGACACATCGTGTAGAATGAATGAAAAAACGACACAACTAGCCCTTATTTTATCTATTTTTTTTAAAACATGTGTCACAAATCGCAATACCCAATCTTATGATGCCACATATTACAATATATTTGAACACATAAATATAAAGTTAATGAGAATACGACACATCGTGTAGAATGAATGAAAAAACGACACATCATTTGACAAGCAAACCAAACTCCCCCTATTAGTATATAAGAATATATTTTTTTCTTATTATTCAAGTCATTCATTTCTTATAAATAAAAAAGTAAAAATAAAATTTCAGTGATCAAATCAGATGGAATAAGTCACAAACTACTCCATCAACTTTCCACAACCAAATTGTAGGTCAAATCCTACCACCAAATTGTAATAAAAATTTGAAAGTTGCTGGGACTCAGATATCACAAAACAAGTTCATGTCTTTGAACAGTTGATCACTTAGGAGAGTTGTAAACCACGGATTCTTAATAAAAATATGTTCACATTCTTTTTTCAAACAAAAGTTTGAGATTTTTTACAACTTAACAAAAGTTGGGCTCTGATTGTGCATTCATCATTTATTGCAAGTTTGCAACATAACTACTCATGATGACCCATCAACGATCGTACAAGCATACTAAGTCAACAACAACAATACAAAAAACCAAACGTAGCGCCAATTGAATAAAATTTAAAATATCCATAATCAAAATTTGTGAAATACCTCCTTACAATCATAGTCCTTCAAGACATTTGATTAGCAACAATCTGATAATCATCATCCTCTTCTGCCTCTTCTTCTTCTTCTTCATGATTCTGATGATCACTATCACCATAATCTCCGATCACCTGTTGCGATTCTTGCTGTTGATGTTGGCCCATCATTTGCATTAAAATCTGTTCGGGCTTCAAATTACAACCACCCCCACCATTATCTGAATCATGTTGAATAAGTTTCTTGTTCTTGTTTGCATAAAGAGACTCCAGCATACTAAAATACGGGCACGTTTTTGAGTCCTCTGGCCTCTTCCTCTTGCTCTCTTTTACTCTCTTGTAATACTTATTTATATTCTCCCATTTCTCTTTACACCTCTTTGCGTTTCTCTCGTAACCAATCTTCTTCATACAAGTCGAGATCTCCTCCCACAACGGCCCTTTTGGCCCATTATCCTGGTACTTCAAATCGAGCTCTGTTTTCAGCATTATCAGAGCTTCGATTTCTGCTTTTGGCCATCGTGAAGAACTCATTTGGATAGTACTATTCTCTCCCCCACTATTATCTTGTTTCTCAATCTGAGTAGAGGTTTCGCCACTATATCTCTCTAAAACGTTCTCTTGATTATTTGACGGTTTTCTGAGGAAAGGATTGAGAATGTCGGGCAATTCAAGGGACGGGATCTGCTGTGAGATCTTCTGCAAGAAAGAAAACACAGCTGCGTCCTTAGCTGCTGCAATAGCTCGCTCTTGGGCTAAGAGCTCGTGTTCTCTCTGGATTCGAGCCCTTTCTTGTACCTTCCATGCTTCTTCTCTAGCTATTCGATCTTTCTCACTTTTTTCCATGGCTTCCAAGAATTTGTTCTGTAACTCCTCCTGCTTATTCAAAACATCCTTCATCAAATTCTCCAAATAAGTGGCTAGCTTCCTTCTTTTCTTGACACTTCCTTCGGAGTCTTTTCCAGACGAGGAGGCCGTTGATGTTGAGAAGCACATGAATTCAGCATTGTTGGAACAAGGGAGGGTGAAATCTTGACTGGAAGAAACGGGATGAGGTTTTGGGGTCGGAGTTGATGTTGGTACGGGTGTTGTTTCCATAGATGAAAACGGGATTTGGTCTAAAGGAGTAGATGGGACTGAGTATTGGGTATTGAAATGCTCTAATTGCTCAAAGAACCTATAGTTTTTGCCAGTATGCCTATTAGACCGCCCATCCTTTGTTCTCTTGTGATACTTGTAGATGTTTTCAAATTTTTCTTTGCATTTCTTGGCACTTCTATTGTATCCAAGCTCACCTAATTTCCTGATAAAATTCACTCACCATCTTTATTTGATTGCAAATTACTAGAACAATGTCATTAAATTCAAAAAAGTGATATGCTAAAACTGAAACAAGAAAAAAAGAAGAAAACTGCAGTCAACCAAATGAAATTAGGGGGGGAAATCTCAAATTCATCATAATCGCCTCAAAAACAGCTAAAATGATAGCTATCGATTTCAAATCTAGTGGGAAATGCAAAAATAATCCATCAATTTCGTTATTATCAATTCAAAATCGATCCAGAAATTAACTACTCCCAATCAAACACCACACTAGAATTCCACATGATTGATACAACTATTTCGAATTGAACAGAACAGATGCAAGCAAATTCAACCAAACAGAAATGAAATTAACAAAACAATCGAGAAGAAAATTAAAATAGGCACCTGGAAACTTCATCCCAAAGAGGAGCTTTAAGAGTAGAGTCACGAAACGAAAGGTCCATATCTGACCTAATCTTAAGCAAAGCCACAGTTTCCTCACGTGGCCACCGATTCCTTTCCCCGCCTGAATAATTCCCTTCACCCTCGCCGCCGCCGCCGCCTCCGCCGGCCGCGGCGTCCGATGGTGAACCGCCGCTGTTATTTTCCAAGAAAGCTGAAGCATCCAACATGGCGAGCAATTTGGCCCAGTGAAGCTGAATTGGTTTTACCAGGTGAAATTTACTTAGCAGTTAAGGTAAAAAAGAGATTTTTGTTTGTAACTCGGTTGTGGTGGAGCTGTTTTTCCCCAATTTAGTTTCATCTGCACAACAATTATTTTGAATAGTTTAAGGAAAGGAGGTGGTGTGGTATGAAGTAGGGTTTCTACTTTAGGGGGATAAGAAGAGGGAGTGTGTTTGATTTTAGGGTAAGGGTAGCTAACACTGGTGACTGACACGTGGCATTGTAATTGGTTATTGACTTATTGTCGTAGAACTTTCACTTTTTTCTCCTAATTTAATTATTCTCTCATTTTTCTTTCTTTTTCAAATTTTCAAGAATCCCGATTCTTGTGGAATTTTGGTCATTTGTAAATTGTGATATATTTTTTCAATTATTTTGGTAAATAAAATTACAGTTTAATTTTAAAAATATGTTGCAATTATAACTTATAAGTGCGCCCGTTTGTATCCATGTTTGTCTGGGTCAACCAAAGTGACACCCGTAGGTAGAATTCGAAAATCGGTAGTTGACGAATTGATATCGCTTAGCATCTAGATGACTAGTCGGGCCTAAGCTACGTGTTGGTCGTTTATAATTTTTTTTTAATTATTTTATCTTATAATTATCAAGGAATAAATATGAAACTCTAATAAATAAAAATAAAAAATTGCAAAAGGATCCCTAAAGAAATTAAAACTTACAAAAACGATGTCTAAAAAAAATGTATTTTTCACTCCTTAGACGATAGAATTTTCTAACAGTTGAAATCTAACGGTTCAAATCTATTAACCATTACCCATCAGAATTATAACGTACGGTATGATCGCAACAGTTGATTATTTACCATTTGATTAAAAAAGGGTTAATTGCAAAAAAAATCACGACCTTTAGTAAATTTATCAATTACAACATATACTTTTTTTCTTTGCAATTCGATACACCAACTTTTTTAGTTTTACAATTTAATGCACCGACAAAATTTTCGATTAATTTTAAAATTATGTGACGTCGGAAAGATCAAAATCGTCATATTGGCGCCAAGTAAGAAGGCCAACTAATTAATTATTACTATTTTTTAATAAAAAAGCAATTTTAAAATAAATAAAATAAAAATTAAACAAGGTGCACATAAATTTTAATCACAATATTCTTCAATTCGTCAATCCTTCAATCGATTTGTTTGTTTATGATGGGCTTAGATTCGCGGTGCACTTATTCTCCATGGAATTTGGGAAGAGAGCATGAGAAACCAATTTTATTAACTAATCACACAATTTTTTTATTTTTCTATTGACTTAATTTTTCCTAATAACACACCAATAGCATAAACCACCTTTATTGATAAACTCTAAAAGAGTCATTAAATGACACTATGAACAGAAAATACTCCTAAGGAAAAAAAAAATACTCCATGTAATTGTAGGAGTTGCGAATTCTGAGTGAATATAATTATGTATTTTGTGTGCGTGTGCATTTAGGATAATTATTAATAAGGGCTTGTTTAATTTTGTATTTTTTAGAGTTTTAAAATTGTTTTTTTTCCATTAAAAAATAGTAATAATTAATTAGTTGGCAGTTTTACTTGGCGTTAATGTGGCGATTTTAATCTTTTTGGCGCCACATCATTTTAAAATTGATCGAAAAATTTGTCGGTGCATTAAATTGTAAAATTAAAAAAGTTGGTGTATTGAATTGCAAAAAAAAAAAGTTTATGTTGTAATTGATAAATCTACTAAAGGTCGTGATTTTTTTTGCAATTAACCCTGTAGAATATTAGAATCTGGGTTTGTAGTATTACTTTCAAAGTAGTACTAATATTTAAAAAATTACTTATTAAAATTTAATAAAATATTTGTATATTTTTTAAAATGTGTAAATATATTAAATTTGGGTTGGTCTGCTATGGACTCGAGTCCATGTTGCACTTTTCAGTTTTACTGACTTACACTTTTTGGTAAATGGTGTTGCACTTTTCAATTATTAAACTGTATAATAATATTTTTAACATGCACTCGAGTGCATACTAGACTTTACCATTAAATTTACTGTGATAAAGAGAATTAGTAAAAAGAGATAGGGAAGGAGAAAAAAAATTTAGAATTTAATGAAAGGGAGAAAAAAAAAAATGCAAAATTCTTATAAATGGATACTTGTAATATATTTAAGGCAAAAAATTGTGTGAGACCGCAAATCTTTTTCTGTGAGACGGACCCATATTTCAAAATTTTGGGTAGGATGGTCCATATTTTTTTTTTCAGATTTTAGTTTGTAAAAAAAGTGATAATATTTAAGTAAAAAGTGATAATGTTTTTAACAAACGTGAGATCAATATTTACTTAAAACACTATCACTTTTTGCTCAAATATTATCACTTTTTATATATGAGGGTCGTCTCACGGATTTCATTATGTGAGACGGTCTCATCCAAAACTAGCGCCCTATATTTAATTTTTTTTTTCAAAGAATGTACTCTTCACATATTAATGGAGGATAAATAAATTAGAGTTTTAAGTGTAGGAATTGTGAGAAACTTTTTTTTTTTAGGGTGAAAATTAATATGAGAATGAGACAGATAAAAAAGTAAAGTGTGAAAACTAATTTGAGATTAGAGTATTATGACTTATGAGGGTGTTTGCAAATTCATTAACAATTTTTTAGACTGTGAGGGGACAACTTAAAAAACAGCTTTAAAAAAATGAATCTAATCCCTCCAATTGAGTTTGCAAAACCCCCTATATATAACTAAACTATTACTTCCTCATATTTACAGTAAATGACGTTTTGACTTTTTTTTTTTTTGGCAAAATGGATCTATTTATCATAAAAAGTGTAATAAAAGTCATTAATTTTTGGGTTAATTGCAAAAAAAATCACGAACTTTAGTGTATTTATCAATTACAACATATTCTTTTTTTCTTTGCAATTTGATACACCACCTTTTTACGTTTTGCAATTCAATGCACCGATATATTTTTCAACCAATTTTATTTTAATTTGACGTTGAAAATAGTGAACTCACCACGTTGTCGACATGTAGACTATCAACTAATAAATTTTTTTTAATGAAAGACACACATTTTTTAAAACATTTTTACATAAATTGCACACTAAATCCATCAATATATATTTTCTTTGATTTCCGACAAAATTCTCCATCTTTACGCTTTAATATTATGAATATTGATTTGATGTTTTCCATCTCAAACTCTTATCCTCTATACAAATATGATATCTATATAATTTTACTTAAAAAAAAAAACAATCAAGAAGTTATGCAAAACAAAACAATTCATATAATCATATTTATTTTTTTGTGCATTAACGTGTTTTGCAAAAAAAGAAAAAAAAATTCTAATCACACAAGTCGTGCATTATTCAGAATCATATTTATTCCTCTATATATTGTCTTCATTTTTTTTCCTTTATGTTGTCTTATTTTTTCTTAATCACAAAAAATAATATTTTTGTATGTTATGTTGTATTTTTTTTTTCCTAATCGCACACAATATGGGGAATTCACAATTTTAGACCTTCATGTCGAATTAAAAATGACCGGAAAATATATCGGTGCATCAAATTGTAAAACATAAAAAAATTGTGCATTAAATTGCAAAATTAAAAAAGATGGTGCATCAAATTGCAAAGAAAAAAAGAATATGTTGTAATTGATAAAAACTCAAAAGGTGGTGATTTGTTTTGCAATTAACCCTATTCTACACGATTTCTTTGTTTTGAAGAGCTTTTTTCGAGAATGTTGTTTGGCCTTCTTCTTTGTGTTTTGAAACTTTACAAACGGCTTCCAAAATCACTTATTTTCAAAGCTGTCTCTCACCTCTGAAAGCAGTTCGTGGAGTTTCAAAATAACCTAGAATCCTTTTCCATCGTACAACTCTTTTATAACAACGAGCTTAAACCCTACGCATTCGCTACTCACACAATCATAGATATGGCGGTCACCAGGGACCAAGTTGAATCAACCCTACAGTCGAACCTCAATCCTTCTCATCTGGTAATGTCTACTCTCATCTCTGCCTTTTATTTATCTGATAAATTCGAACAATTTCTGTAATTTGGCTAATTAAGAGTATCGCATATCGGATTTTGAATTTCAAGTCTTTTGTTTCTTTGTTGTTGAGTTCGTGGACAACTTGAGAATCGGTCAGCTATTCAATTGATGTTTTGAATATGGTGGATTCCTAGTTGTGTATGTGTATTGACTATTGAATGAAGATCTCGATCGCTTTCCATATATTGATGTTTGCAGGAGAGCCACAACTTGCCTTGAGAACCTTTTATAGATTAAACTCGTTGTATGTTTAGCCATTGGATTCCAAGTTAATGAAGCCTTTGCCATCCTGAAAAGTTGGACAACTTCTTGTGCAAGACAGTGTACTGAGCTGTGAGACGAATCAAAATCTATTACTAATTTTTTTCACTAGCTCTGATTTATTCTGCTAGGACTTGCAGTTGTCTGAGCTGTGCTATTAAGACGTGTTTCCTGTTGAAGGTCGTGGGGATTTCTGATAAAACTGATTTGGCATCGTGTATGTGTTCCATTAGGGGATAGTCAAAGATTTTTCACTCGTTTATGTCATGGTAGTTAAGTTGAAGAAGCTTTCTGTCAAACCATGGGGTTCCAAAGAGAGGGATGCGAGGAATTTCTCTATTTTTAGTGAAGTGTTTATAGTTTTGTCTTCTCCAAGCATATTGATAGATGATTCATGGTTCAGTTTAGAGTTTAATTTTTTTTTAGAATCCCCTTTTTCTGCTGAATTTTGGAGGACCGTTTCATCTCCAAGAAGTTTCAACTTGAGCTAACTTTAAAATGAATGGGTTTGGCTAAGTTCTTATTGGTCTCATGTTCCTATATGAGGTAGCGCATGAAGTTCTAGGTTGCTTTGTGTCCTGCTATCCAATAAGCATGTGTTTCCATTGCTGATTCTGCCTATCAACTGGAATACAAAAGTGTCTGATGTAATTACGAGAGTTATATATTGGATTACTGTAGGTTCTTATTGCTATTAGTACATGTGAGATTGTGAATATGAGGTAATTTGTTAAATAAACAGCTGGAGGCTAGACATTTAGCTGACACATACTTGCATACGATTTGAGGACTTGAAATAAGGAAATGAACAGGGGCAAGCAGGTGGGCCATACTGTATTATGTTCTCCAAGGTTGCATGTAGATAGGGAGATTTTAAATGAGTAGATTTTAAATCCAATTAGAGTGGATTTCAAATCCACCAAAATCATATAAAAATTAGTTCATGATGACTTGATGAGAGTGATGGATTTCCAGTAAATATTGATCAAAACAACCACCAAATGGCCTACTCCTATATATTTATAATTTATGCTTCTGTAGTCGAAACTGGGTGTTGACATTATTATATGCTGATGTTTTTGCCATCCTTTCACTCTTTTCCATCATCTCTCACTTGATTAAAAAGCTTGAAACTCGAATCGAACTCGGTTGAGCTCAATTCTATTGAACTCAAGCTCTGCTCGCTTGATTCAGTAACTTGCATGACATTAATTGGATAGTTATATTTTATTTAATATTTATAATTAGAGCATATTTGTAAAAATAGTAAAACTATGGGTGGAATAAATTATGTGAGCTTGATTAGACTCGGGAGCCTGACGGGCCCTAGTATTACTGAGCTCGAGGTCAACTCTAGTAAATTCAAGTCAATTTCAAGCTTTTTTTAAAGTTGAGCACGGCACGAGTAGCTCGGTTATACCTTTATCCTTGAACCATTTTTCTTATCAAAATTTTGTTGATCTATGCACATTACTTTCTCCATGACCCTGAATTTTTGTTTTCTTTTCCATATTTCAGGAAGTTGTTGACACGTCGGGTGGGTAAGTTCATATAATACAACTGGAACTTTAATATTTACCCATACTCTGAAATCTCATTCATAATAAAAATTAAACTTGTTGTGTTTTTCAGATGTGGTGCAAGTTTCACGATTGAGATTGTGTCTGATCAATTTGAAGGCAAACGATTGCTGGAGAGGCACCGAATGGTAAATGGTGCATTAGTGGAAGAGATGAAACATATTCATGCTCTTTCCATAACAAAAGCCTTGACCCCTGATCAATGGAAACAACAGTTGGCTAAGAAATCTGAAGAAGCAGCTGCTTGAAATATTATAGATAGAGACTTATAACAAACCTATTATGATTTTAGTCTGTTGAGTTGCGAAATCTGGTGACTTGCTCTTTATTGATCTGTTTAATGGCTGTGTAACTTAAGAATGTGTTGACCCTAATAAATCCTCATCTGCTAGTAGTAATAATAATAATATTGAGGTGAGGTGAGGTGCTCACAAGATAACAGTATGTCATATTGGGTCCATCGATGCACTTTAAACTGCATTTCCAGATGTTATATGATGATGATCTTTCTTCTTGTTTGAGTTTGGTGAAGGATTACTGGTTCAAATTACAAATCTTGTACTCAGTTGTTCACTAAATCTTAAATTGATGATTTGTTTTTTATTGTTTCAAGTGTTACAAGAATGCCTCTTGATTTTGTGTGTGAATACATTGCACATTTGCGCTTGGATTTAGCTGCTCCTTTCAGGTATTAGTCGAGGCAAGAGCAATCAGTTTACTGTGGTTGCTTGGCAAATATGGAGGGCTGGAATGATGTGGTGTTGAAAAGGCACATTACTTGCGCAGCTTCTGGTTATTAATCGGAGTTGATCGAATTAGTGACTTGAATGGATGACAATACCCTTGAAAATAAGTGTGCAATTCTCGTGTTTTATAGCTGTTAACGGTTTTATAAAAGGGGTATAATAGACATTAAATTGTTCACGTTCATGTTATATTAACAAAAAAAATCTTATCTAGACGACATTTTTTTTATCACATTTTTTGAGGGAAGGGTTTTTTTATCACATTTTATAAAACGCGGGATGGCATCACACAAGGTTGTTTGCTGAATTGGACAAGACACTCCTCGTAATTTGGGTATCTGTCTTGTGTCGGATAATTTGTTGGGTAAAATTTAAAGAGTATGGATGATAATGGATATTATGGACATCGCTGAAATTAAAAGAAAAATTGTTGAGAAATACGAAACAACATAGATATTGGGTTGTGTATGGAAAAAAAAAATCATTATAATAAAAAAAATCGGATCAAAAACACATATTACTATGAGAGATTCTTGAAATTTAATTTTAAATAATTTAAATATATTACTCCCACGTCTAAGGACTACTTTCATATGTGAATGAAATTTCAAACTCTTAAAAAAACAGAAGCACACCAAATTTATATCCTAATAACATCCACATTATTTTAAGAAAAAAGTCATTTAAGTTTGTAATTATCCTAAAATATAGTCTTTTTTTAGTGTAAAATATTAAAAATACCTTATTTAATGAATGATAATTATTTTAATATTTAATAAATAAAAGTATATTTGAAAGATTATGTAAATTCAAAATTTTAAACATAATAAATAATATTTTATTAGCTTGTATATAAAATAAAAAAATAAAAAAAACGACCATCATTTTCCGTTGGAGGGAATACATTATTTCAAAATTAACACCCTCACAATTCACAATAAATAAAGGGCGAAATCCCTCCATAACCTACTCTAGTAACCTAGTTACTAGAGCATTTAGGTGAAGTTATAAGCTTCAAAACCTACTTTAGGAGCTAACGATGGAGCTTTGGCTGCTAAGGATGGTACGAGAAGGGGCTTATACACTCACGATTTGGCGCTTTCAAACTGTTGTAGTAGAGTCTGGTTAGACGTGTATTTGTTTTAGCCCTTTTGTTTGGAGAGGCAATTTCCCTTTGTGGATTTCAATTCCTATCTTTGCCTATTCGTTTTCTTTTTTTGTTCTCGTACATACAAGACTTCTACATTGGATGACGTGACGAAAAGCCCGGATTCGAACTTCGTGAAGAACTCCATTCTATCTCTCCCTCGTTACGAACAAAAAAGTGGGGCGCAGCCCAGTTATACACTCTCTTCGTTCTATGAACCCTTGTTGATTCTGAACTTCGTTCGCGAAGAAACCGGACTTTTGACGGACCAACCTTTTTTTATTTTTATGCGCCGCTTTATCCTGAATTCCCCCCAACAATTCTCTATCCGGGGGCAGGCAAACGAGAGCAAGTGGCTCTCTATCCAATCCGGGAAATTTCTTTCCGTGTATTTAACTATCGAGCCTCTCACGAACAGTAATACTACTACGTTTTGAAACGCTTAACACATTTATTGGTATTGACGCGGTAACAACAAAGACTACCAGCGCAATCGAGAAGTAAGGGCTATTGATCTACGGGTATTCGTCTATTGATTGCTTTCTAGAGTAAAGGACTCTAATTGAGCTTCTCCTTCTATTTGATTCGCTTTGATTTCCATGTATTTCTGCGTGCTAGTCAGGTAGCTTGCTTACAAGATCCTATGCCCTTTTTTATTTAAGCCAACCATGCCTTTTTGTTTTTCCATCCACCATAGATAAAGGCATGTTGGAACAAGGAAATAGTGGGAGGGGGCCTCCCCGTAGGTAATCTTCTTCGCTTTGAAAGGTGCCTAAAACGAGTGTATTCAAATTTAGTTCAAGGGCGGTCCTCTAATAAGATAAGTGAGATCTCCCTAGTGTCACTGCTTCTAAAGGCGAGTCGAGCTTTTAGAGATGAGGCCTTTTGGCAAAGCCAAGTAAATTTCGAGCCACCAAACCCTGCAACTGATGAAAAGGCCCTGTGGAGTCAAGGGAAGCGTGTGTGTTGTCACACTCCCTGCCTTCCAAAGGTGCCTAAAGGACGGGCTCGACTCAGCAGAGCGACGACTTGGGAGCGGATTCCCCACCGGCAGAGGGACAGGAGACGACCATCTCAAGGCGCATCACGACCTATAGGCAACACCGACGAAACCTGAGAAGGCAATCCAATTAGGAGTCAGAGGATCTATAGTAACCCGCAGCCTCCTGGACTCTAGGTTACTAAAGCATTCAGGATTCAGGTGAAGTTTACTTTTACTTTTAAAAATTAAGTTTTGTATTACATTAATTTTACTTTTAAATTTATAAAATACATTTTCAAAAATCAATTCTATTGAACATACATTAATTTGATATAAAAGTTAAATCTTATAGATTAATTTGACATAAAATTAAATCTTCCACGGTCAAAAAATTCAAAAGAAACACACATATTAATATTTATCACATTATTCAAAATTCATTATAATAAAAATCGATTTTCAAAACAACCAACAATCCCAAAATCCAAAGTAATAAAATAATAATTTTATAATATAATTGATAATTTTATATTATTTTTAAATTAAAATAATTTTAATTATTAAAACTTAAATATGATAACGATAAACTTAAAGTAAACCTAATGAATTTTCGTATTTTGGGAGCCAATTTAGTGTGCAATTTTTTACGTTTATTTTATTAAAAATAATTAACGTGAAACCAGTTCAAATGGGACCTACATTTTTCTTGTTGGGTAGCAAATTTTGAAATGGGTAACTGACAAGATTACCCCGGCCGTGGCGTGGATTGCAAACTCCATCAATCTTCTTCTTCTCCGTGGCCAACAATCCGTCTGAATAATTGCCCCGGTCGACCCACAGAAGAACTCTATTGAATTGGTATTGGTATGCGTTTCGTTTCTACATTCTTTTGGGCTGTGTTTGGTTTGGAATTGATCCATCCGCATTTCTCTCTCCATGCCCTCTCTATCCAAATACTCATCTCTCTATCCCTCTCTATCCAAATACTCGTCTCAATATTCATCCACGTCCTATAATACACTTATATATACCTATTTTTATACAATCACATCACCATTTTTTTATATTAATTATCTTTTCTCTCTCCTACTTTTTTTCCATTTAGGGGTGTATTGGTTGTGGACTCCGTAGGATTTTTTTGGACTTTCAAAATTTGGGGTATTAATTCGAATTTTAAAAAGTCTTTAAAAATCTTTAGGTATTCAACCGTGTATATGGATTTTAATACTCTATGAATTTTGTTGGATTCTCCTCCAAAAATATAAATAAACTAACTCTATACCCGCGTTTTACGCGGACTCGATTTATTAAAATAATAAATATTAAATATTATATTAGGGTTAGATTTATTAAAATAATAACTTTAAATACTATATTAGTTTTTATATCTTTTTCATGAGTTATGAAAGTTAAACTTTTTTTTATTTTAATATATTTATAATATATACATTAAAATTAAAAAAAAAAAAAAAAAAGTAAAGTCTAGTATGCACTCGAGTGCATGTTATGCACCCAAGTGCATGTTGCACTTTTAAGTTTTACTGACTTACACTTTTTGGTAAATGGTGTTGCACTTTTCAATTATTACTAAACATATTATTATACAGTTTAATAATTGAAAAGTGCAACACCATTTACAAAAAGTGTAAGTCAGTAAAACTGAAAAGTGCAACATGGACTAGGGTGCATAACATGCACTCGAGTGCATACTAGACCAACCCAAAATAAAAAAATTGATAAGTAAGGGTATTATAAAATAATTTTATTAATAAAAAAACATAAAATTATAAATTTCTAAAAACATCAAAGAGTTTGTATGTTTATAATGACAAAATACAATAAAATAGATTTTGAAAATTTTAAAATCTAAATTTCAAAATCTAGTGGATTTTAAAATTTTAATGACGTATATGTTTTAGGTTTGTTTTGAAATTTAAGTAGGGCATCATTTAATTTTATATTATAGAATTATGTGGGTTTATATAGGTTATTATAGGTATCTATATAGAGTTTGTCCAGTAAAAAAAAAGTATATATAAAGAGTTTGTAGATATTTATATGGTTGAATTTTGTAGGGTTTATAGTAATTTCTAAAGTAGAACATGAGTGAAATTTGCCAATTCAAAACAAACCTCCCTTAAAGAAAGAATTGTGACATCTTCCAAGTAACCTATAACACAAAATAGTCCTTAATTTTCACGTCTAAGTTTTTTTCTTTCAATTTTAACATTACAATGATGATATCTTTAAACATAATAAATTAATATTATATAAACAATAATAAAATATAAAATAATAAAAAAAATTATTAAAAACGGTTCAATCACTCTTCATATTTATTTGATCAATTAACTAATCAAACTTTGTTGAAAGATTTTACATTTTTTTTATTAACAATTACTAAAACTTTTCTAAGTAAAGTTTTTTTAATTATTGTAGAATACACTCACTCTCTGATTTTTTTATCGACAATTACTAAAAAGTTCTCTAAAATACTCCACAATACTATATATATATATATATATATATATATATATCTTAAAAAGTTTTAAAAATTATTTTAGAATACATTAAACTTGATGACTGGAATGTATATAAAGAAAATACATCTTCGTTCATTTATGAAGAACATAATATGCAATTAAAAAAAACTTTAACAAAATAAATACATGCCCATGTATATTATAAATAATTATTTACATAAAATAGCCCGTCCATTTATATTATAAATAATTATTTACATAAAATATATAAATTACATTTATGTTAACTTAAAATTCAAAATTTATTATATAAAAATTGAATCTTGCTTTTCAATATTTAAAGTCGTTGAAAATTTATTTTTCTTTAGTTAATAATTTATTTGCACAAAATATTGCAGAAAATATTTAATTTATTTAAAGATAAGTATGCATCTTCGGTATCTTCCAGAAGAAAGAACGAAATTTATCAAGTCATAAAATTTGATATTTACGTTGACAAAAACAATGACATTTAAAATTAATTTTTATTTAAAATGTATATTTATTAAAGAGTATTTATAAATAAATTAAAAAATTAGTATAATAATTTGATAAATATTAAATATATAAAAAAATATTAATAATAAATAAAGAATAAATACCATTAGATTTATATCCCTTTTGTAAAGTTTTTTTTATACATTATTTATCCAACAATACCACAAACATAATTACTCTATTTCAATTGCCTCTCTTTAAATTCTTTGCTTTATTTTTTTATAAATTTTTTATTTTAAATTTTAAATAATTATCTTATAAACCATTTTATAACAATTTTATATGTTTAATTAGTTTAAAATTTAAATAATCACATTATTTTCTCAACTAACTCAACATCCAGAAGTAGTAGTATTATACATTATAAATTCCTAAACACTTCAAAACAAACCACATGGGTTGTCTTCACCATAAGGGCAAGGTTTAAACTTTAGCATAGTCCAAAACAATTATAATGGACTGAGTGCAACTCATCTTCGTATGTCTAACAAAAGAAACTCATCTTCGTATGTCTAACAAAAGAAAAGATGATATCAAATAAATGAAAGAACTTAATATTTTGTGTAAATAAATTGTTATTTGAAAAAAATATTAGAAAATGATATAATATCTTCAAATAAAAAATGTCAAAAATGTTCAAAATAAATGCTATAATATCTTCAAATAAAAAATAAACATTAGTATATAAAACAAAAAAAGATTTAGAAATAGTCACATTTTCAAATATAGGTGATAAGTGGTGTTTTTACAAAGAAAGTGAAAGCAAAAAAAAATGTAAAAAAAAAAAATAATAAGTAGAAAATAACTAATTTTTTTTTTCAGAAAAACTTTAAAAAATTTTTTTTTTGAAGAAACCGACAAAGGAGAGTAACTTTAAAAATCCACACATTTTCATCAATGACCACCAACTCAAATAATTCTTCTATTCTCTTTAGTAAAAGAAAATAATTAAGTAAAATAGTTGTGGACTCCGAGAAAAAGAAAAAAAATGAGCGAGAACAAAAAATAATAATTGAAGAAAAGTTTAAAAGAAAATAATTGACAAAGAGAGAAAATTGCAAACTAAAATTGTAAAAGAAAACTGAAAGAGTGGTGAAAAAATTAATTGAAAAAAAATTTTAAAAAAAAATTTTTAAAGAGAGAGAAATTTAAGAAAATTGTAAAAGCTACAAAAAAAATTAAATTAAATAATTAAGGTAGACATTAAAAAAAAAAAAAGAGAACCAAAAAAAATTGAAAATACAGAGGAAAAACAAATTGTAAAAAAAAAAAAGTAAATGAAAATTGAAGAAAGTTGTAGAGAAGGGAAAGGAGAGAGAACTTAAACAATTATTTAAGAAAAATATAAAAGATCGAAATAGTTGTAGATGTTCTGAGAGCATAAAATTACCGTCATATAAACGTAAGCTAAAACATCATAGTCTCATATAGACTAACATAAATCATAGTCTCATATAGACTAACAGAAGCAAATAAATGGTTCATATGCATTTTATATAGTTGGAATTATGATCATAGAAATAGTTGTAGATGTTCTGAGAGCATAAATTTACTGTAATATAAACGTAAGCTAAAACATCATAGTCTCATATAGACTAACATAAGCAAATAAATGGTTCATATGCGTTTTATATAGTTGGAATTATGATCATAGTCTCATATAGACTAACATAAGCAAATAAATGGTTCATGCGTTTTATATAGTTTGAATTATGATTTGAATGTACGATAATTAAGGTAGAAGGTAGATGAAAATTACTGATAATCTTAAATGGGAAAATATCAATTTTGGTCACCCAGTTTACCTCTTTTCATATTTGGTCACCCACATTTAGTCACTATCAAAATTGGTGACTCACTTATTATATTCTATCAAAATTGATCATTCCGTTAGTCAATCTGTCATTGACTAACGGAGAAAGAGTTGGAGAAAGAGTTTTGAGCTCAAAATTTTCAAAACGTTAAAAACTTCTGATGCATCTTCTAGAAACTAATGAAACAAACACAGTAGCAAGAATGAAACATATGGAAGAGCATGAAAAAATACCCATTGAAGAATCTTAGTCAATCACAAAAATTATACATTATTTCTTATTTCAATTTAAGTTTTAAGTTTTTTTTATGACAAAATTATTTTATTATATTTATCTTATAGATCAGAAGGAATTCTCATTATATTTATCTGATAGGTCAAAAGGAATTCTCATGCATCTTTTAGAAGGGATTTTCATTATATTTATCCTTAATCAGAAAGAATTCTCATATGCATCTTCTGCAACGTGATTCAATCAATTTGCTGTAGTTAAAAAAATTCAATAAATTTTTAATAATTATTTATCTCAATTCATTTGTTGTTGGTTTACTTTTTCTAGAACGTGATTCAATCAATTTGCTGGTAGTCAAAAAATTTTACAGGAAATTAGAAACTCAAGAGATAGAATGAAACTTTGTACTCTGGGTTTTTTTTTAACAATTGTATTCTGTTTTTTCAATTCTTGGTTTCATATTGAATTTGTATAATAATTGGAGATATAAATTTATTTCAATTCATTTCTCAATTTATAATTATTGGAGCATAATTAATTTGTGGTGAAGATTAATTGTAAAGAGTTTTCTAAAATTATTCATTTAAGAAAATTTCATAAACTTATTTTTCCGTTCTAAATATTTTTCTATTAAGATCATTGCAAATTTCTTGAAATGTTAGTCAAACAATTGGGCATTTGAAATTAATTGAAATAAATTTCTATCTCCTGAGTTTCTTATTTCCTAATTATCTGTAAAATAAAAAGTAAACCACTAGAAGATGCATAAGAATTCCTTCTAATCTATTATAAATATTTTTGCTACTAGAAAGATGCATCAGAATTCCTTCTGACCTATTATAAATATTTTTGCACATGTTTCATTCTTGCTTCTGGAGAAGATGCATGAGAATTTTTAATCAAATATTTTTGCACATGTTTCATTCTTGCTTCTGTGTTCTGGAAGATGCATGAGAATTTTTTAATCTAGGTTTTGAGAAATGTGACGGCTTAAAACTCTTTCTCCGTTAGTCAATGACAGATTGACCAACAAAGTGATCAATTTTGATAGAAAATAATAACTGGGTGACCAATTTTGATAGTGATTAAATGTAGGTGACCAAATATGAAAAGAGGTAAAACTGAGTGATCAAATATTTAGTTTAATATTTAATACTATATGTATAAACTAATTTATAAATTTTAATATTTAAAATTAATATTCAAAAGTGAATTTAAAAGATATGGTTAAAATGATTTTTTTAATCCTTCGCATAGATTAAGGGGGTGTATTGGTTGTGGATTTAGGATTTTTTTTGGACTTTCAAAGTGTGGGGTATTCAATTCGGATTTTAAAAAGTCATTAAAAATTATGAGGTATTTAATACGGATTTTAAAAAGTTTTTAAAAATCTTTAGGTATTCAACCGTCTATGGATTTTAATACTCTATGGATTTTGTTGTATTCTCCTCCAAAAATATAAATAAATTGCACTATCCAAAATCTCTTCTAAAAACAAGAGATTTCAACGGATTCTCTCAGAGAACTCTGAAGACTATCAGAAGTAAGAATGACAATATTAACCCGACCGGGTCGGGTACCCACCCCACCCGCGAGTTTTGGGTCAGGTCAGATTCGCCCCGTATTAAGTATGAGCCGGGTTTGGGTCTTATGCCCGACCCGCGGTTATCCGCCCGGCCCTAAATTAATATATAAACTTTATATATATATATATATATATTTTTTTTGTAAAATACTTTATTTATATATATTATTGGTAAAATAAATTTTATATATATATTTTTTTATTGGTAAAATATTTTATATAATATTAATTTTAAAAAAAATTAAAATTAACTTTTTGCATCAATATCGGAGTTTATAAAAATCTATGTAAATCAATAAAAAAATATATTCCACAATCCTATCAAGTCTATGAAAATCCATATAAATCAATAAAAAAAGTTAGTAAAACTCTGCATGGACTCTACTTTTTAAAGTTAAAAAAATTCAATAGAATCTTAATTGAATACACCCTCTAAGATTAATAAAATAAAATAAGAAGAAGAGTTTTTGAAATAAAATGAATTGAGAAGAGGGGGACTGATATCACTAAAATCAAAATTAGATAATATTTAAATTAGAATAAATTTTAAAATAGGAGAAATAGAAAATTTTAATAAGAATGGTTGACAATATTGGGATTTTGAAATGAAAGAATTTGAAGGGAAGAGAGATTACAAATAATAATTATAATTTAAAATTTTGAGATTAAAATTGGAAAAATGAATTTTTTTAATCAGAATGACTGAGAATGCAGAGATTTTGAAATAGACGATTTTGGTGAAGAGAGAGAGTGTGTAGATGGATAGAATTGTGACATGTGTCTCATCATATTTTCACATATAGAGTATTAAGATAAGATGAGATTAAGATAATAGATGAATCAATAATTTTAGAGAATTCTTTACCATTAATCTTCACCATCGGTGTAGAAGCATTCTGGTTCCTTTTATGAATTGCGCTCGAAAAAACTTTGGACAGAGAATACTACTACGTCACATAAATTGCGCTCGAAAAAACTTTGGACAGAGAATACTACTACGTCACAAAACCGTTCACAAGAGCTTTGTTTGACATTTGATGATTTAGTTGAGCTTATGAAAGTTATGGGACAAAACCCCTACCGTTCATGAGCGCTCCATACATTTTATAATTTTGTTGAGCTTATGAAAGCATTTTATAATTTTGTTGAGCTTATGAAAGTTTGTGCATAGGATTTTGACTTGACTACTCTATTATTAACGACGGTTTAATTTTTAATTTTTTTTTTGATAGAAGTTGATGTCTGTTTCATTATTGAGCTTATGTATTTTTTTTTTGATAGAAGTTGATGTCTGTTTCATTATTGAGCTTATGAAAGTTTGTGCTCAGACTTTTGACTTGACTACTCTATTATCAATAACGGTTTAATTTTATTTAAAAAAATTGAAGTCTGGTCTAATTTATACCATTAACACCATTTATATATCATGAAAAATAATCGATTAAATGAACAATTACGGCAATTCTTTTATTATACTCCGTATAATCCATTTTTTAATTCATATAAAATAATAATAATAATGATTTTCCAGAATTTTTTAATCAACTCACAATATTCAAGATTATAATTTGAAATACTTCACGAAAATCAAAATCTATATTTTTTAAATCGATCTTAGTTATATTTTTTAGTAAAAGAAAATAATTAAGTAAAATAGGTGTGGACTCCGAGAAAAAGAAAAAAATGAGCGAGAACAAAAAAAATAATTGAAGAAAAGTTTAAAAGAAAATAATTCACAAAGAGAGAAAATTGTAAAAAGAGAGAAATTTAAGAAAATTGTAAAAGCAACAAAATAAAATAAAATAATTAAGGTAGACATTAAAAAAAAAAAAAGAGAACCAAAAAAAATTTGAAAATACAGAGGAAAAGTAAATTGTAAAAAAATAAAAAAAATAAATGAAAATTGAAGAAAGTTGTAGAGAAGGGAAAGGAGAGAGAACTTAAACAATTATTTAAGAAAAATATAAAATATCGAAATAGTTGTAGATGTTCTGAGAGCATAAATTTACCGTCATATAAACGCAAGCTAAAACATCATAGTCTCATATAGACTAACAGAAGCAAATAAATGGTTCATGCATTTTATATTGTTGGAATTATGATTTGAATGTACGATAATTAAGGTAGAAGGTAGATGAAAATTACTGATAATCTTAAATTTAAATATTCAAAATTGAATTTGTTAATAAGATTTTTTTTTAAATCATTCGAGAATCTTCTGCTCCTAAATTTTTTGTTGCATATATATTTAGTTTAATATTTAATATATGTATAACTAATTTATAAATTTTAATATTTAAAATTAATATTCAAAAGTGAATTTAGAAGATAGAATTAAAATGATTTTTTTAATCCTTCGCATAGATTAAGATTAATAAAATAAAATAAGAAGAAGAGTTTCTGAAATAAAATGAATTGAGAAGAGGGGACTGATATCACTAAAATTAAAATTAGATAATATTTAAATTAGAATAAATTTTAAAATAGGATAAATAGAAAATTTTAATAAGAATGCTTGACAATATTGAGATTTTGAAATGAAAGAATTTGAAGGTAAGAGAGATTACAAATAATAATTATAATTTAAAATTTTGAGATTAAAATAGGAAAAATGGACAAGAATTTTGAAATAGACGATTTTGGTGAAGAGAGAGATTGTGTAGAGGGATAGAATTGTGACACGTGTCCCATCATATTCTCACAAGTATAGAGTATTAAGATTAAGATTAAGATTAAATTTGAATTGGAAGAATTTGAAGGGGAGCGAGATTAAAAATAATAATTATAATTTAAAATTTTAAATTATAATTTTGAGATTAAAATAAGAAAAATGGATTTTTTTAATTTGAAATAGACGATTTTGGTGAAGAGAGAGATTGTGTAGAGGGATAGAATTGTGACACGTGTGTCCTATTATATTCTCACAAATATAGAGTATTGAGATGAGATAAGATTAAGATTAAGATAAGATTTGAAATGGGAGAATTTGAAGGGGAGCGAGATTAAAAATAATAATTATAATTTAAAATTTTGTAATAGAAGAATTTGAAGGGAAGAGAGATTAAAAATAATAATTATAATTTAAAATTTTGAGATTAAAATAGGAAAAATGGACAAGAATTTTGAAATAGACGATTTTGGTGAAGAGAGAGATTGTGTAGAGGGATAGAATTGTGACACGTGTCCCATCATATTCTCACAAATATGGAGTATTAAGATTAAGATAAGATTTGAATTGGAAGAATTTGAAGGGGAGCGAGATTAAAAATAATAATTATAATTTAAAATTTTGAATTATAATTTTGAGATTAAAATAGGAAAAATGGATTTTTTTAATCAGAATGCCCAGGGATTTTGAAATAGACTATTTTGGTGAAGAGAGAGATTGTGTAGAGGGATAGAATTGTGACACGTGTGTCCTATTATATTCTCACAAATATAGAGTATTAAGATAAGATTAAGATTAAAATAAGATTTGAAATGGAAGAATTTGAAGGGGAGCGAGATTAAAAATAATAATTATAATTTAAAATTTTGAATTATAATTTTGAGATTAAAATAGGAAAAATGAATTTTTTTAATTAGAATGCCTGAGAATGTAGGGATTTTGAAATTGACGATTTTGTGAAGAGAGAGATTGTGTAGAGGGATAGAATTGTGACACGTGTCCTATTATATTCTCACAAATATTGAGTATGGGTACCCACCCCACCCGCGAGCTTTGGATCAGGTCAGATTCGCCCCGTATTGAGTATGAGTCGGGTTTGGGTCTTATGCCCGACCTGCGGGTATCCGCCCCGCCCGAATTAATATACTCCTATAAACTTTATATATATATATATATATAATATATATATATATTATTGGTAAAATATATTATTATTTTTATTGATAAAATATTTTATATAATATATATAATATTAATTTAAAAAAAATAAAATTAACTCTTTAATTTTTTGCATCAATATCATGAGTTTATGAAAATATATGTAAATTAATAAAAAAATATATTCCACAATCCTATCAAGTAAATCACTAAAAAAAAGTCAGTCAAACGGACTCTATGGATTGTACTTTTTAAAGTCCAAAAAAATCCAATAAATCCAATAGAATACACCCTCCTCTCCTTATATTATTTCTCTTACTTTTCTTCAACACATTTATTCCCTCTCCTACTTTTCTTCCACACATTTATTATCTCTCATACTTTACTCTAATTACTTCACTAACTAACAATAATAAAATAATATAACATCACTATTGATTTGACCTAAAAAGTTCTCCATCCACATCTATTTTTCAATCTCTATCCAAACACAATTTTTATTCAATTACTATTCATAGATTACCCCATCCACCACAATTCTAAGGTGGTGTTTGGTTTGGGATTGATTTAGATTGGATTTGGATTGTGGTGGATTGGATTGAGATTTGGGTAATCCATGAATAGTAATTGTGTGTAAGTTGTGTTTGGTTAAGGATTGAGAAGTAGGGGTAGATTTAACTTTATGTCACATCAAAAGTGATGTTATAATATTTTATTATTGTTAATAGTTAAAGAAAAATAAGAAAGAGAAAGAAAGTAGGAGAGAGAGAGAATGAGTGTGTGAAAGAAAAGTAAAAGAGAAATTTGATTGTATAAAAATAGGTGTATAGGTGTATGATAGGGGTGGATTGATATTTGAATTTATATTTGGATCGAGAGAGATTGGATTGAAATTGGGTCAATTCAAATTCGGATTGGCCAATCCCAAAACAAACACCACCTAACCAAACAGGGCCTTTGAGTTTGAAATTTCTTAGCTCTTCTCTTTTTTTCTGGACTTGGTATGTGCTTTAATTTGAAGTTTCAAAGCTTAAGCTGCACAATTCAGTTTCAATTATTGATTAATTTAGGTATTTTTCATTCCAGCATACCTTGTTTCAGCAATCTCCATTTTACCTATTTCTACGGCAGAGTTAAGTAGTAGAGGAGGCTGTGTTTTGCTGAAATGGCCATTAAGGTTATTTATCGTCCACCAATCCCAGCTTCCCACGTCTCTATCATCCCTCCTATGAAACTTGCTCACAACAAGCCCTTAATTACAATTAGACTTCGAGAGAGCCCTAACCCCCTTTCTTGCTATAGAAGATTTTCGTCCTATAAAGCCCAAAATAGATCTGAATTAGCTGCTGCTGCTGCGAATGATGAAGTTATTACAGAACAACAGATTTCAACAAGTTATAATAGGACCCAAATCAAACAAAACCTTCTTGCTGCGCTGCAGGGTAAGAAATAATAATAATATGTGTATTTTTATTTTATTTTAATTATTAATTACTCCTTGTTTTGAAGAACAGGGTTAAACAGAGGCATATTTGGGGTGACATCAGAAAAGAAAAGTGAAATTGAAAATCTGGTTGTGCTTCTCGAGTCACTAAATCCTACTGCTCAACCAACTCTCTCCTTAGAAAAGGTTGATTATTATCCATTCCATTCCATTCTAAATAAATAAATGCATTTATTAATTTTAACAAAAAGTGTTTGTTTTAATAATTTCAAGGTTAAGTCACAATGTTTTCCCTGATCTCCATTAAACTATGCAATGAATTGCATCAATAACAAACTCTTTAATAACAAAATGATAATTAAAAGTATATCAAGTTTAATTGATATGCTTGTTTTTGGAGTAATTAATAATATGGTACTGTGTTTGCAGGTAGCTGGAGCTTGGAAGCTGATTTATAGCACGATTTCAATTTTGGGCTCTAAAAGAACCAAACTAGGATTGCGAGGTTTCATTAACTTGGGTGACTTTGTCCAATCTATAAATATTGCTGAGGTAATTATTCATATTATAGATACAACGTCTGTGTTACATGATTCTTTCTTCTGTGAATACCTATTTTTCATGATTTTTTCAGCCATTATCTAATCTATTGTTATTTCTTTGATGTCATCTATATAATTTGTGTTGCGTGTTCTTTATTCCAGTTGTGCAAGCAGTATTTCAGTTGATGTGTATTTACCATATAAACAGTGGAATATATTGTATGGAGTATAAAGGAAATGCAGAAATTAATTCCAAGTTCTCTAAAACTCTCATATTTCTCTTCTTAATTCTATGTTCTTCTTCTCAAATTTGTTCATATTAAGCTCATCTTCGAACTTTTAGAAATTTGAGGGATTCCTAAAATGGTTTTGACAATTTCTGTCAAGAGGGACTGCGTGATACCAATTTTCAATATTTTAAGGATTTTATAAAACACAAAATACTTCCGGACCTTTTGAAATGTAAGATGCATTTTGACCTTTTGTTTTGAAATGTTGCTCTCTAAATCTAGTGTTTTTCTGAAGCTACACAAGTATTTCATTCCTGCAAACTTAAACACTAGTTAAAGCACAAGTAATTAGCTCCCATTGTCATTTGTTTCTCACTAACATCTAGCACTTCATACATGATGGTACATGGAGGGTAAAGCGGTTAATGTCATCAGGTTCAATGCCAAGGGACTGAATCTGTTGAGTGGACAGTTAACAATTGAAGCTTCATTCAAGATTGCCTCAAAATCAGTTGAGTGTTTTATGCAATTTCCTGAAATTCTTTCCTTCTCCTCCTTGTTTTCACGTTTTTCAATTAATGTATTTTCAAAAATTGGCAATTTGATACACTGTTTAATTTTTGCAATTATATCATATGAGTGATATGACTATTTTCTAAGACATATGCTGATGTGGCAGCGTTAATTTTTTTGAATAAAATTGCAAATAAATTCACAACCTTTTGTTATTGTTTCAATTTACTCACAACCTTTTTTTAAATTTCATACAAAGCCACATCAGCAGAACTTGTTAGAAAATAGCCATGTAGTATTAGAGTTGCAACAATTAAAAAGGCATGTATTGTATTGCAAAATTTTAAAACATATGTTGTAATAGAAAAAACGTGAAAAGGTTGTGATTTAATTAACTTTTATGTTTGAAGTGTTTTGATGGTATATACTGTGTGTAGCGAGTTGATATCAGTTACAACAAGTCGGTGATCACTCCCAATCAGGTATGAAGTGTGGAGCAAATGTGAAATCTAGTTACATCAGCTTTTAAACGAGTAAGTAATATATAGTGATGTTTTGCTTTTTGATGAAAAACAGTTGATGAATGTCTTCCGAAAAAACTATGATCTTCTTTTACAAATTTTCAACCCGGAAGGGTGGCTCGAGATTACGTACGTCGATGATTCTCTGAGAATCGGGAGAGATGACAAAGGAAATATCTTCGTCTTAGAGAGAGTTGAGGATAGTTAAAAGTCCTGAAAGATTTTGTTGCTGATGCATTCTAAATTTGTACTTAACATAGAAGTTATTTACTTGTTGTCTGTTGTCTTCCTTTCTTGTATCAGCCTATTCTTCTCTGGATAACGCTGGCTATAAGTGGCTGTATTTATTTAGTTATTATATCTGGAGAAAGTATTTTGACATTTTACATTTCCATTGTTGTTTTTGCTTTTTTTTTTCGAAAACTCTTTTTTTCAAAAAATATATTACTAAAATTTAATACAAATTATACAACCTAAATATATTTTCATATAGAAGGGAGAGCTTCTCCCTCAAGAGAGTTGCTTCTCCCTTTCTTCACCGGCCTCCGTCGCAGATCCGTCGTTCACGTTGCCGTTATCGTTCTTGTCTCTGTTGCTGCTATGTCTTTGTTGTCGCCTCAAATCTGTTGGTTTTCGGCTTCTCTCCAATCTCTTCTGTTATTTTAGTTTTTGCTAGATTTGAGTTGTAGATCTACAGATTTGAGTTGTAGATCTGCAAATTTGAGGTGTAGATCTGCAGATCTAAGTTGTAGATCTGTAGATCTGGTGTAATTTTTTTCAGTTTTTGTTGGAGATCAACGTAGATCTTGTCCGTAACGGAGTCACGGTGATCGTTCGGGTATTTCTTCGTTGATCATATTTTATTGTTTTCTTAGGTAGTTTTGATGTTTGCTTAGTTTTTGTTTTAGTTTCTGTTGGATGCCTCTGTTGCGAGGGATTTGTAGTGGTTGTGAGACTTTTTTGATGGTTGGGCTCCTTGAGATAGTCTCGAGAGCTCTGGTGCTCTGGTACTTTTAAATTGGGTACTCGTAGAACTTTGTCTGTTTATTCTGTTTTATATTCTTGATATGAGAACACCTTAGTGTGGGGTTGTCTCATTTAAAGATTGGAGACCTAGACACCTATTAAAACAAAGGGAAGCTCGTCTTTCCTCTTCACGCGATTGGAGTGGACAGCGATATCCGTTTGGTTTGAAGATCAAGATCTTAGGCTCGTGATTTGTAACTTTATTTTATGATCTTGTTGACTTGTATCGTTTTTTAACACTTTTTAAATCACTTGAGAATACGATCCCACAAGCGTATGAGTTCGATTGTAGTACGCAAGTACGACCAAGTACATTTTCGTTCCAAGAATCTAATTGAGTGAAAATGAATCCCTAAAGTTATAAGTTTTCATGCTATTGTAGTAACTAAATGTGTTTGTTGGATTTTCGGGAATTAAAACACAAGAACTAAACTAAATTAACTAAGAATGATAAGAAATGAACACAAGAAATAGCAAGCTATCTAACTTTCGAGAGAAAGTGCAAGAGAAGGGTATTGCCTTGAGTGTTTCCGTTTTATGGGTAATTCAATGAGTTAACGAACCAATTGCAGGAATTAAACTATGGTTTTGGATTAAGCTAAAGGCTATCACTCGTGTGTGTAGACCAATCCCTCGTGAGGCTTAGGTGAACACGTGCATTAATTAGCAATTATATAGTCTAATCAATACCATAAGCTCCTAAGATAGTGTCTCATAAACACGTTCAACACGGTTTCTAATGTTTATGAGACGCCCTCTCACCAATCTAATAGACGACCTCTAATCGACTAGTGTCTAGTGTCGTCGATCTAAGCAATCAACCCCCGGTCGGTGTAGCTAATTACTATGTTAATTCTAATCGATTAATTCAAGCTCATACACACACTCTTAATCATGCAACCCAATACGGTCGTTGAAGTCGACAAAACTAACAATGTTAGCTAATAGGGTGAATTAATCAATTGAATCATGGAAATTACAACACTAGAAACATATACACCCAATTCATAAGCTAATCATGCAATTAATCTATAATTACACTAAACACCCATCAAAACATTCACACCCAAGGCAATAAGAGCTTAGTCCATGGTTCTAGAAGAGAATCTTATGGCTACAACAACAAATAACATCAAACTAATGGTAAAATAGCAAAAGATTGAAGAAATTAAGAAAATACTACATTGAATTGCAAAATAGAATAATATCACCTTGATCATGAGAATTTAGCTACAAACCGATGTAATAGACGATGCCCGATGATAATCGTAGCTTGATTTGAAGTAAAAACCACTATTCTATCTAATCTAATGAAGAAATTAAACTAATCTTTGAAGAACACCTACTACTATGTGAATGTGTGTGAAGAAAGCTTGTAAAAGGAGTAAGACCTCTTAAAACTCAAAATAAACTCTATTTATACTTGGGGTGGAAGTCTTGAATTAATTTTGCAATTAGGCCCTTGAAATATGAAAAAAATGGGTCAAAATCCCCGAAAATAGGTCCACCCAGCCGGGTGGGTAAGTGGCGTGGCCGGGCGGACAAGTTGGGTGCGCGAAATGGGCTGGAACAGGTGGCCCGACCGGGTCAAAACTTCGTAAGTTGATTTTGGCAAAAAATACGCGCAGGGGGTGAACTTATCAAAATGGTGGGTGCATATAATATGGCCCGGCCGGGCGGGTCGGCCCGGTCGGGCGGATGCTTCGGCCCAACTTCCGTCCTCCGTCTTCATCCCTTCATATCTCGAGCTTCCGACCTCCGATTGACTTGATTCTTTTTTCCATTCCACTCCATTTTTCGAGACGAATCCAATGGTGCAATCCTCTCTTCAGTCCAGTGAGTGCAAATAATTATTGAACACTCGATTTTGCGATTTTAATATCTAATTCACATCGTATTCCTACAAAACGAGCTCAAACACCTTTCTCAATCAAATCAAGCATATTAGTGTGAAAATGAATGAAAAACCCTCAAAGTTTATCACTAAAACACATGAAATCTTATGCAATTTACAACTGAATCACTTGTAAACCATCCATAAAAAAAATAAAAATTATACAACCTAAATTTGTACTAATAATTGTGTATTAAAAAAAATGTCAAACCGGCGGTTAATCGTAACCGAACCGTCATTTTACGATTCGGTTTTTTAACCATAACTGACAGTTCGGCCAAAACGTTCGGTTACGGTTTCGGTTCATGCATGTCTACCTTTAGGGTGTATATCCAATACAACATATCTTTTTTTTTTCTTTGCAATTCAATACACCACTTTTTTAAGTTTTACAATTCAATGCATTTATTTTCTGACAACAATTAAACCACGGTGTGATTTTTTTTTTTTTTTGGACAAGAAGTAAGCTCTACATCAATGTTCTCTCATTATTTTTCGAGCTTCCTCTCTGGCCCACATGGGGGTATCTGCTCTAGTCCAGGCTTGAGGAGAAGGAGAGTTGATGGCGTGTTTAGCTAGCTTGTGGGCTATCATCGTTTTTGCATGGGGTACGTAGTGTATTCCACAGATTTCCGGGTTGGGAGCTGCCCTTCGTAGTGTATCTTTGGAGCATGCCTTGACTGCCTCCTTCGAGTCTATGAATACCATTGTTATTCCAATCCCGTATTCAGCTACTGTTTTCAGTCCGATTATCAAAGCCCGAGCCTCAGCTCCGAGTATAGATACTAGGGGGTCTATTCGTCTGCATCCAGCTGCTATTACCATCCCGTTTGAATCTAGAATTCCGTATCCAACCGTGTAGTTGCCCTTGTTGTTATCAAAGTTTGTGTCAACAATCAGCTTGCTTCCGGTATACTTAACAAGGGCCTCTAACGCTTCTTCTGTCGACCTGTTCTGCATGGGTGCTCGTAATGCTTCGCTCGCTGTTTGGTAGTCTTTAAGGAATCCTGTGATCCAAGATGTCGATATATTCCTGGGTGTTTTTGTTATTCCCCCGTTTAGTCCGGGATCATGTTTGAGAGCACATCGTTCTTTCCATATCGCACACAGCCTTCCACAAAATTCCGTAAATTCCATCTCGTCTAGCTGTTCGTGCATCGCCCATAAGATGGTCTCCATGTTTTCTAGTTTGTGGGTTTTTAGCATTCCCCACTGGCCGCTTTCCTTCCATATCTTACGGACTTGGGGGCATTGGATCAATGCATGAGTTTCATTTGATTCTGGCCATCTGCACAAAAAGCAGTAGGGATCCACTGGGACGTGTCTTTTCTTGAGGTTTGCCTCAGTTTGTATGATGCCCCAAGCAATTTTCCATGAAAAGATACGTACCTTCGGTGGGAGCCTTAGACCCATATGACTCTCCACCTAGTGGTGCCGACTCCCTCGGAGGAAGGCACAGCCTTTTCCGCTTCAAAAGCTTTGGCCTCCATAACTTTTGTGTAGCCCGATCTAGTCGTGTATTTCCCATTTTTATCCCATCTCCAATATTGGGTGTCTGTCATTTCCCCCTCCAATTGGGTTGCATTTGGATGACCTCAGTTTCATAGGATAAAAAATATTCACTGAGTTTCTGAGTATTCCGTCTTCTTGCATTATTATCAATGAAGTTGGCTACCTTTGTATTTCCCTCAAAGGATATCCCCGATTTGATTCGGCCGTTTGCAAGTTCAGGGATCCAAGGGTCCCATCTTATGTTGATGGAGGTGTCATTCCCCACTTTCCATATGAGTCCTTCCTTAAGTACTGATTTACTCCAGCAAAGTGACCTCCATATATATGACGACTTGGCCCCTATAGAACCCTCCATCGCGTCTGAGTATCTGGCTTTAAATACTCTAGCTACAAGCGAATCTGGGAATGCTATAGACGCCACATCTGTTTGGCAAGAAGGGCTTGATTAAATTCCTCCAATCTTTTAAAGCCCATGCCCCCTTTATCTTTGTTCCTGCATAGTTTCGGCCATTCCAGCCAGTGTATCTTGGAGGATGAGCCGTTGGAACCCCACCAGAAACGAGCACGCATGCGTTCCATTTCCTCACACAGCGAACCACGATGTGATTGTTAGGGCTATCAAGATGTCACATACATGTCACGAATGAAGAATATTTTTTTTATTTTTTTTAAACGTTTTTAACTAAAAACAATGCTAAAAAATAATTTTTTAACTAAATTCAGTATTAAAAAAATGTTTTTAACTAAAAATAATATTTTTTAAAAATAAATCATAAACAATTAAATGCATTTATTTTCTGACAACGTATCTTTTTTTTTTCTTTGCAATTCGATACACCACTTTTTTAAATTTTACAATTCAATGCATTTATTTTCCGACAACAATTAAACAATGGTGTGATTGTTAGGGCTATCAAGATGCCACATACATGTCACGAATAATGAATAATTTTTTATTTATTTTTAAACGTTTTTAACTAAAAACAATGCTAAAAAATAATTTTTTTTAACTAAATTCAATATTAAAAAAATCATTTTAACTAAAAATAATAATTTTTTTAAAATAAATCATAAACAATTAAATTAGTATCATTTTTTTCTCAAAACTCAAAACAATAGAACCTCGTCCACAAAAAAAAAGTGAAATTTTGCACATTGTTTTTAACGTTTTAAAGAAAAAAATAAATCATTAGTCATGACATTTATGTAGGCATCTCTGTAGCACCTTAATACGGCTTCGATATCCACATAATTTATGTTTTGTCGAAAAATAGATGATGTATCGAATTGTAAAATTTAAAAACGTGGTGTATCGAATTGTAAAGAAAAAGAAAATACTCAACTTAAAGGTGATAGTTTTTTTTTTTTTTTTTGCAATTAACATTTATATTGATAAATAAATTAAAAAATATTACTCGATATATGAAAACAAAACTATATAATTTGCACGGAAGGAATATATATATATTTTTTCCGTTGAAGGAATTGTAAATGAGAAGAATGTTGGGAATTGGCAATGGAATGTTCAAACACGATTGCCATAGCCAATGCCAAAGATCGCATTTATGTTTACTTCAATTGTAAATATCAAACGCCGCTGCCATAGACTCATAGTCAATGAAATGTACTTGAGAAAGTAAGACTCCAGATAATTCCCCTATATATATATATATAGCCGTATAAATTATTGATATATCGTGTTTTGTGGTTAATTTTGTCTACGTGTCGTTTTTATATTTAATTATGTCAAGTCACAATTTGATAAATTTGTTTAATTTTTAAAATATGTCATATAATTAAAGGCAAATACTTGTATACACGCGAGTGTAGGTGCCCCCAATTTCAAATTTCAATTTTCTTCTCTACCTCTTCCCCTTCCCAGGCCATCGTCGCGGCGCCGCCCACCAACCAATCGGTCGCGGTCGACCTGCTCCTTTCCCTCTCCCGTTCACGCACAACGCCGTCTTCCCCTTCCTTTTTTTTTTTTAATTTCTGCTCCCGTCAGCCATGGAGGTCGGCTGCCACGGTTGTCTCTCTCCCTCCCCCGTTCATGTACATCGCCGACCATGGAGGTCGGCCACCACGATAGCCTCTCTCCCTCCCCCGTTCACGTACAACGTCGGCCGCCACGGTTGCCTCTTCTTCTTCCATTTTATTTATTTATTTCTGCTGTGCACAACGTCGGCCAAAGAGGTCACGGTCGGCCCCCCACCTGCACGCCGTCGCCTTCCCGTCGGCAATGGAGGTCACGGTGGTCCCCCACTTGCACAACCTAAGGGTGTCCTCGCATTGGGCTAGGGTTCCCCTTCAATTGGGCCCGTTAATGTGCTCCCTCTATTTTCTTCTTCAATACACCAAAATCCGCTTATTAATTGTGTTAATTGTGGTATTATTGATTATTAATTGTGGTATTATTGGATATTGTTTGTGGTATTACCAATTATGTGAAATTTTATTGTTGGTTAAGGCACTGATAAATGTGGTAAAAAAAATTAGGAGTGTGTGGTATTATTGATTATTAATTATGGTATTATTGATTATTAATTATGGTATTATTGGTTATTGTATGTGGTATTATCAATTATGTGAAATTTTATTATTGGTTAAGGCATTATGGATAAATTGTGTCTTAAAAAATAATTTGAGAGTAAACTCATTAAATGAGCGGGTGCAGATAACTATGACAAACATAAATGATTTGGAGGGTGAACTAATTAAATGAGTGAGTGCAGATAAAATATGAATTAAAAATTGAAATTGAAATGGTATGTATGTACATCCAAGTGTGACCCATAATTAAATTATTGGTTGAGATTTTTTAATTGATTTTTTGATGGAAAGTTAAGTATTACCAATTATGTGAAATTTTATTGTTGGTTAAGGCACTGATAAATGTGGTAAAAAAAATTAGGAGTGTGTGGTATTATTGATTATTAATTATGGTATTATTGATTATTAATTATGGTATTATTGGTTATTGTATGTGGTATTATCAATTATGTGAAATTTTATTATTGGTTAAGGCATTATGGCTAAATTGTGTCTTAAAAAATAATTTGAGAGTAAACTCATTAAATGAGCGGGTGCAGATAACTATGACAAACATAAATGATTTGGAGGGTGAACTAATTAAATGAGTGAGTGCAGATAAAATATGAATTAAAAATTGAAATTGAAATGGTATGTATGTACATCCAAGTGTGACCCATAATTAAATTATTGGTTGAGATTTTTTAATTGATTTTTTGATGGAAAGTTAAATACCCATCCCTTTTTTTTTCCTCCCCATGACTCGAACCCAGGACCTAAGACCTAGGTAGTGGTGCTCTAACCACTTGAGCTATCCCACTTTGTCGAGATTTTTTAATTGATGGAAATTATAGACATGGGCTATATCCATTTACTAATTATATAGGAGTATATTAAATATATGTGTAAGATATCCAATTTACCTTTTTAATAAAATATGGGTTAATTGCATAAAAATTTACGAACTTCAGTGTGTTTATCAATTATAACATGTCCTTTTAAAATTTACAATTTGATACACGAATTAATTAATTGTTGCAATTCGATACATCAGTCAATGTTCTGGCAATACTAACGTTGATGTGGACGCTGGAGATGCCACGTGGATGCCAAGTGGACACCAACTCAATAATTTTTTTTTTAACAATTTATTTGTAAACCTTTTAAATAACCTTTTTTAATTAGAAAAAAATTAAAACGCTACAAATTTATCTATGCAAATGAAAATTAAAAAAAAATGTTTTTAACTTAGAAACCAAATCTTATTCCAACATATTTTCTGCAAATCAATTTTAATCACTTAGAATAAAACCCTTCTTTTTTAAAAACAAAAAAAAAAGAATAGAACCCTAAATTCAAAGATCTACGCGCAGCCCCTCGCCCCCGAATCGCAGTTCCAAATTGCTCACAAATCTTTCCTCAATTCAGCGTATTGTTCTCTGTATTCCTCTAATAGTAAAGAGCCCTGCAAGTAGTAGTTCGAAGTTTTTCTTTTCGAGTTGCAAAAACAACTGTAGTTCGTATAAAAAAATGATGTTGAAACCCCTGTTTTTCTCCAGGGAATGTTGAAACCCTTATTTCAAAAACAAAAGAGAAGAAAAATATAAAAATAAGACTGATAGACGTGGCAAGAAATCGCCTTTTTTTTTGTTAAAATAAGACATTGCCGACATGATTGAATGGTGAGAAGCATAATACATTCTTGAATAATGAAGATTTAGGACAACTTTAAAAATAAGTGATTCTGGAAGCAGTTTGTAGAGTTTCAAAACACACCCTTATTGCAGTGAGATGTATAGAGAGATAGAATTTTAAAATTTGTTTTCTAATTTAATAAAAAGGTTCAGATTATTTTTTTTACTAAGTTGGTGTCGACTTGACATCCACGTGGTATCTCCGTCAGCCACATCAACGTTAGTATTGTCGGAATATTGACCGATGCATCGAATTGCAACAATTAATTAGTTCGTGTATCGAATTGCAAGTTTTAAAAAGACATGTTGTAATTGATAAACACACTAAAGGTCGTGAATTTTTATGCAATTAACCCATAAAATATTATTACATAGTTCATAAATACACTCTCCTTTTAAAATTGAAAATTTAACCATAACCCTAATTTTTGTAGCTGCCGCCAATTTTCACGGCCGTTGCCCGCCTCCGACACATGCCACCACCATCATCTTCGACAGAATTAAAACCAAAACCAAAAGCCCAAAAATCCAATTTAATTTTCTTTTAAAAAAAATTGACATATTTTTGAAAAATTCAATATGGTCGACAATAATGTGTCGAAAAAAACACTCTCGTTGAAAGAAAAAATAAAAATATTTCGACAAAATGTACTCGAAAATAAACACCACCGTCGACAAATTGTTGTCGACGAAAGTGTTTATTTTCGAGCACATTATGTCGAAAAAACAAACAAACCTGCATTTAGGGTTCAAGCAACGACGACGGCTGGACGAGGGAGGAGGGGCATGGCCTTGGATAGGATTAAGGGTGACGACGTCATTGGGTGAAGGAGGGGCGACGCCGACGTCGAATGTTGCGACGACCGGCGGGTTGGAGTGGTGTGGGTGTGGGTGTGGTGAGGAAGAAGAAATTAGGGTTTTAGGGTATATGTATCCAAATGAATTTTAGGAAAGAAATGATATAATATGTAATTTAGGGGGAGTACATCTAATATATGCCACTTTAAGGGGGACATGCATTGGGGAGTATATTTATCCCTGTTTGCTTGGTGGGTTGGAATGAATAGACCTTAAATTTATGAACTCATCTCATATTTGTTCACTTTTTCACACGTGAATATAAAATTAAATGTTACCAAATATGAAAGGAGATGTATTTACACACCAAACCCCAACCTAAACCCATCAATCAAACAACCGGCAGGGTATATAACCCACGCCATTTCAGAAGAAGGCATGTTATATACACCCCATACTTGTTAAGTATATTCTCCCTCTTCTTTTATTAATTTAATATTCATGTAAAATACTCAATTTACCATTTAAAAAAAATTCCATTAGATAAATACACACCCCTATACTTTAAAACCCAATCCTAACCATAATTCTTAAGGCCGCCACCACCGACGACCAACCTCCCACACAAAAAAAAAAAAAAAAAAACTTAGTAAACTAAAAAAAAAGGACATTTTTTCGACAAGGTATATGGCCAACAATAATGTGTCAAAAATAGATATTATCGTCGATAACAATTTCACTAATGGCGGTAGCAGCGGAGGAGCGGCGATGGCGCTGGGCGAAGGAGGGGCGTCGCCTCCGTGATTTAAAAGTAGGGCCGGCACGCAGGGGTGGGGGCGAGGTTGGCGGAGTGCCGACCGCGCATAGATGAAGGGGACGGGGCCACGTGCAGGGGTGGACTGCGTAGGAAAAAAAAGGAAAAAAGAGAAAGACGGGGTTGGCAGCGGCGCTCGATAAACGGAAGAGGAGACTGGTCGGGGGAGGCGCTGCTAGCGGCGACAACGACAGTTTGGTGGAGGGGGAGATGAAGAGTTATGTTTAGAATTTTTGAAAAAATAAGAAGAAGAAAATAAAGAAAAATAGAAATTAGAGTATTTTGTACTCCTTAGGGGGTGTACATTTAACAAAATTAGGAGGAGTGCATCTATCTGGGGAGTATATTTAACAAGTATGGAGGGGTATATAGTCTGGCCCTTCAGAAGTACACAGGCCTGTACAAAAAAACAAACAGAAGCCCATTAATCGAAATAAGAAACCCCACTAATTTGCAAATGTTTCTCAATTAAAACTTCGAGAAAAACGCTTACAATTTCCGGTAAACCGGCGGCAAAATGGTGGCGAAGAAAGGGAGCAGAGGAGGAGTTGGAGGGGAAGATGCAGAGGAGGAACTCACACATGTCCCCCTACAAGCTGTCCTCTTGGCCGATAGCTTTGCTACTCTCTTCCGCCCAATCACCCTCGAACGCCCTAAAGTATGGATTCTAATTCAGATACTTTGGGCAACACTGTCAATAACTTGTAAAAATGTCTGTCTTGCATTGTAGAATGTTCATTGCTTATGCTGATTATATGCAGTTCGTGTGTGAAATGTGTTCTTGCGATGTGATTGTGAACAGGGGGATTACCGGATTAGTCTTCACTAAACTTTTTTAGTTTCGTCTGTTGATTTATTTTGTATTATTTTAGGCACTGTTGCCACTGGTTAATGCGCCTATGATTGATTATACCTTAACGTGGCTTGAATCTGCTGGAGTTGAAGAAGTTTTTGTGTTTTGCTGTGCTCATTCCAAGCAAGTGAGTGACTATCTTAAAAATTCTGAGTGGTTCAGACAACCAAATTTTTCTGTCACTACAATAGAATCACAGAATGCGACTAGTGCTGGGGATGCTCTGCGATTGATATATGAAAGGCATGTGGTGAGTTGCTCTCATAACGTCTAATTTTTTTCTTTTTTAATTTTCTGATCCTTCATGTATTTTGCCTCTTGGTGTTCCCTGTATCTTATATTGTGTCTGTAGAGAAAATTATTTAAGCAAACTTGGCTAGAATGACTTGCTTACAATAATATTCTTCTTCTTAGTACTCAGTAATTCCTTCTCACAGTTGTTCTGCGTTTATCGTTCATATTGGACATGATAGCATGGAGCAAGGTGTGAGCTTTGAGTCATTGGGAAATACCTGGAAATTTGAATATGAGATCATTCTTCTTTTTTTTACTGAAGTCATTTAAAGTGTCAGAAGAATTAAGAACATATTGAGATTTTATCTGTATGTATGCCTATCTTTGGCTCATTCAAGCTTGAGAGGTAACTAAATATGATGAAGGATAGCATTGTATGCCATCACTGCATAGAAAGAAATATGTGATTACATCATCTTCTTTTGACTCCATTTTGGTTGATGGATTTAAGATATGAATTCCACAGTAAATCCCTCTACTATGTTAAGGTTTTTGAAAATCCATCTAATTTGGAGTCATTTGAAATGTTTACCTCAAATCAAAATCCTTCCATCCAAATGCAACTTTCGTTTAGTATTACATGGTTCTGGTAGACTAGGTGGATAAGCACTTATCTGTATTTTATTCCCAGATGTTTTTACAGATATAGTCTTTTGCTGTCATTGAGTTCAAAATTAACGAAGTTGACTGTGTTTTGTTCTCTTTGAAGATACGCGGTGACTTCATTCTTGTTAGCGGAGACACTGTGAGCAACATGTCACTAACACAGGTGCTTAAAGAACACAAAGAAAGAAGGAAAAGGGATAGCAATGCTGTAATGACTATGGTAATTAAACAGTCAAAGACATCTCCAATAACTCATCAATCACGTCTTGGAACAGAGGAGCTGTTTATGGCAATTGATCCCGAGACCAAAGAGCTTCTATATTATGAGGATAAGGCTGACACTTCTAAAGGGACTGTTGCTTTGGACAAGGCATTATTGATTGATAATTCTTCTATATGTCTTCACAATGATAAGCAGGTTCTTGTCTTTGTTTAACTTGCTTAACCTTATCTTTCTGATAAATTAGAAATTAAGGACATAATTCTTCTTTTTAGTTGACAGTTCTCTCTTGAGTGATTTCTTATTATAACAGATAAGTCTAGAAACAGCACATTCTATCTTTGTAATTTTCAAACTTATAGCTCTCTCTCTTTATTTGTGTGTATGGGTGTCTCCTCTCGATGCTCTAATGGTGTTGAGTCTGGATCACAATTGGTGTACAAATGGTTAATTCACAAGGGTGTCAAGTACTTTTTAAGTATGAAAATAACAAGTTTTTTTTTTTTGATAAGATACATTTATTTTATTGTTAAAAATCTTTGGATGAGTGATCCCTATTGTGTACATCACATTTTACAGAGCACGACACCAATCTCTAGCTACATCTGACAAACATAGACCCTTAAAAGCATGAAAACAAAAGTGTTAAAGCTGTTATGAGTTATCTTTCTTAATCCACAGAAACTATGATGACGATTTTCCCCCTAAGTAGTCTGCTACCTAAGTTTATCAAAGGTGTTCAACAAGTAGACAGGAAGACATAGGTCCTTAACAGCAAAGGAATTTATGATGCTACTGGAAATAATACAGAAGCACCATCCAATATTATAACTTTATTCAACCCTTGTCAATTGATGATAATGTCTTTAACAAATTGATCTTCTGAGTTTCATTTGGCTTTCGTCACTGCCCTTCATCGCCTCTTGTAGATGGTGTGGTGCTACTTGAAGGAAAGAGATGTGCGTAATGGCACTTCCGCTAAACTCTTTCCTCAAGACAAAATGGATAATTCTCTATTAAGTTTGGTTGGTGATGATTCTAAAGACTAAAGGAATTGATAGAGTGAACTAGAGCATAATTGGTGATATGAAGTTGTATGGGTCTTTTCTTTCCACTTATGATTTCTGAAGCAAATATCAGTGGGATGCAACACGGAAAGGATGATGGGAAAGCTATGAAAAATATTGGCTTATTAAATTGGGTAGTAATGGGCTAAAAAATGGCCAAATAAAAGCAAATTACCGATTATATTGTCTGCAATAATTTGTTTTGGAGATTTAGATATTTTATGCTGCTGCAGAGGTGCACGCTCAAGAATATATACATAGAGAAGTTCTGGTAGCAAAACTACAGATAGATTCTTTTAGATATTGGAGTTCACAGTTTAGAGAATTACATGGGTGAGACAATGGACTGGCTTGCTTGTTACTGCACCTAGATTTAAAACTGAAGTTGGACAAATTTGAAGCTAGGGAAGAAGTAGATACTTAAAAATCTGAACCATGGGAGTAAATCTTATCTTGGTTCGTGATAACTGATTGTTTGAATCATCTGATGTTCATGAAATTTTTTGTCACAATATATCTAGTACATGTTTCATAAAGTCTATTGGCAGAAACTGATATATGCATGCAAGCCCCGTTGTAACTCTATTTGATGCACACCCAGTTTAAACATTGACTCTGATACATTGATACTTTTTGTTTAGTAGTGCTTCCTGAAGTTTCTCTTACTAAACCCCTGGTTTATATTTTCAAGAAGAATTGTATAAATATGATACTAAGGTTGTCCCATGTTCTCTGCAGGATTGTTATATTGATATTTGCACCCCCGAGGTTCTCAGTCTTTTCACAGACAATTTTGACTATCAGCATTTGCGTCGCCATTTTGTCAAAGGATTACTTGTTGATGATGTAAGCATTCACGTATTAAAAGGACATCTTTTGGTCACTTGGAGAATCTAATTCACCTACACATAATTCTTATCTTAGCACTCTAAACTCCAGGATGAAGCAATGCCTCATCATGATGCAACCTTTAATCGTCCTACATTACCATATTCTAAACGTGCATATGTAGGCATTTTCTAGCATATATGGACAAGTGTGAAATGTATCTTAAAATATATGGTCTTTCTTGCTTGAATTTATTGCTTTTTGGTAATGAAGAGATGTCCACGTGTGATAAACATCAGTGGGTGATATAATTTGTTGTAGTTATCTGCACCTTTAGGGTGAGATTTTTTCCTGGTGATTGATGTGTTCTCTTCTGTTAGTCATTTCTTCTGTTGCAGACAACTTGGAAGTCTTAAGAAGTAGGAGAATTGCTGATTCACATAACTCTCTGTTTTTATAAGCTATGTTTATGTAAATACATGACTGTTGTGCATGAATGTTATGTAATGAATGATCATTGATCGGGCATTCTCAAATATACTCAATAACCACTTTCAGCATTGTATGGAGCCGAAACTTTGTTTTATATTTTATAAAAAAACAAAATTATCAGTCAAACAATAATCCCCTTCAACCTAAACCTAATCATCAGCTTGAGAGGAGTTGATAGAGTTGTGGTGTTTCTCTTATTTGTCTAGTATAAATTGCCATGAGGTCAAGTATAGAATAACTACTGGTTCTGCTGAATTACATCGTCTCCGATTTTTAGAGATAGCTTGCATTTTCACCTTACCATTGGTCTTTAAAATTTAATGTTTGATCTAATTATCAATTTTTTTTTGCTCAGATTATGGGTTACAAAATTTTCACCCATGAAATTCATTCAAGTTATGCAGCAAGAATTGATAATTATCGGAGCTATGATACCATTAGTAAAGATATAATACAGAGGTGGACTTATCCTTTGGTGCCTGACATTAGGTTTTCGGGGAAATGCCTAACAAAGCTTGAAAGACAGGGAAATTATCGAGCATCAGGTAAAAAATCTCTGAAATTCATGTTATGCTTGTGTTAAGCTGTATTAAGATATTAATTTATACCTGCATTTTTGGACTAATGATCTAGCCATGTAGTAATGGAATAATATTTATTTTCAAGGAAATTGATACTACTTAATCCGCAAAGGAAATACTCTTAGGTTTATCTCTTGTTGTTAAATTTTAATCAGCAGTTCTTTATATTTAAAAATATAATTTTATTAGTGCGATGGTTCTCAATGAGATAATAAATCTCAAACTTGGAGACTTACATTTCATATAGAGAATACCATACTGGTATGCAAACTTAGAAGCAAATCGCACAATCTGGTGCTTTTCACTTGCAAGGAAGCCCAATGAAATATTTGATATTATAAAATTTGTGCTTGCATGATATTGTGAAAGTGGGGATATAACTTCACGGACTCTGCATCTAAAGGGTTGCAAACCATAAATGTATTGTCTGTTGCATCCGTAAAAAAAAGAGCATGCCCACAATATATTTCCCATTGCATTTTGGCACACAGATTAAGGAGTATGATAAAATAATAGATGTAGTACAAGTGATGTGATTGGGAGAGAGAAAATAATAGATGGAGTATGATAAAATAATAGGAGTTGTTTGCCAAAAATAGAATGGGAAATATATAGTAAGACAGCCCAAAATGGAAAGATGGGAAATATAGTGGGACGGAGGGAGTAGTATGTAGCCATAGAACTACTCCTTGTCAGCTCTTTATGTCATTGGAGTGTCTCCACTTCTCATTAACAAACTTCAAGAGGTCCCTCCCTACCATGATTGTGTTGATTCCTTTTGACATTCAGATGATGTTCTTACCTTGATTTTACAGACATAGGGCTCTCACGTTCTGCCAAGATTGGCCCTTTTACCGTTATTGGTGGTGGCACCACTGTTGGAAATGACACAGAAGTGTCAAATTCTGTCATCGGTGAAGGTTGCACAATTGGATCAAATGTTTCAATTGATGGATGCTATATTTGGAATAATGTTAAAATTGAGGACGGCTGTAAGTTAAAACATGCAATAGTTTGTGATGGGGTGATCATGAAATATGGAGCAGTTCTTGAATCTGGTGTTGTTTTATCTTTCAAGGTATTCACTCTTTAAGCACTTAATTGTATCAAATATCCTTTTCTTTAGATGCTGACTGTTCTTTTCTTGAAGTCTTGCATGTTAATCATTTAATTTTCATTTTTCAACTTGAATGGGAGTTTTATGAGACCCATCTGATAAATTTTGATAACTAAACCTTTTTATTCCACTAGATCTTGTGACTGTGATTGGGAAAGAAAACAAAAATATAATCTCCATAGTCACTTCCTTATTTAATTTAATTATTTTAAATGGAACCGACTTGCTAGGACCAAAATTACTAGTCCTTATCTAAACTCATAACTGCATACAGGGTTCAGAGTAGGTTGGCAAGATACAATATGGTGCTTTTTTTCATTTTCCACTAAGGAGCCATTACTAATATCCTGTACTGGTGTAAAAACACTTTGCGACTATGGAAGAGAGAAGGAAATTAGCAATGAGCACTAAATCATCTTTACAAGTCATTAGTGTCATAGCTTTTTGTAGGTTTTGACACTCTAGGTCGCGCGTTCACAGCATGCTTCTTTGTGTATTTTTTCAAAAGATATCTAAGTTGTGACATGTGACACAAGTCCTGAAAAAATGAGTGTCTCGTTAAGCTTGAATAAATGTATCCACATAGCATTATGGTGATTAATTATCGTAGGATACAATATTGTTTGTTTGACTCTAGCTCGTATTATCTCATGCGCTAAAGCTGTGCAGGTCATAATTGGACAAAATTTTGTCGTGCCTGCTTACTCAAAGGTTTCTCTACTACAACAGCCTGTCAAACAAGACAGTGATGAAGAGCTGGAATATGCTGATAACAGCATTGGGAACATAGAAATTGCATGTAACTTCTGAAACCTCTTATATATCCAAAATTTTGGAGTAACAATGTTGTTTCTATTTTGTGGAATTAATATATGAGAGCATTTCAAAATGCATCTTCAATCCTAACAGAGGCAGTAAATGGATGCATTTTGCTTTCACCAGTCATCGCTGTTGAAAAAATGTCTTGGAATAAGATGATATCTGGGATACAAATTATACAATCAAGTATAAAGTTTCTTTATGGTTTTTGAGTCAAAATATCTTTAGGGGTGTAAGCTTTTTCGGATGTAGTTAGGAATTGGTGTTTTGCATTGTAAGCTTTTGACTTGGTTCTGCCCTTTATAATATGATAGGGATCCCTCATCCCTAATTATGAAATAAAATTTTCAGTTTCTTATAAAAAAAAGTTAAATGTCTTGGAATGAATACTACAAGATGCTCCAGATACCATTTTCTGGGAAGAAGACCGAATAATCATGACTAGCCTTTTCTTCTAGATAATCTGTTCTGGCTGTGTACTGGTTTTAAGCTTACAGTATATTATCAGCAGCATACATTTGTTATATGAAAAATTATGGTAGCTATCTAGTCTCTTACAATATGTTCTTTGATATGCAGCAGTATCTGATAAACTTGTGTTTTTTTGCAGCAATATCTAATGCACCTGAAAGGTTGGAGGAGGAATTGATGACTGAGTTATCTGATTCACAAATACAGGCTGCATCTGAGGTCCATTTTCTCTTCTAAATTGATTTTATTCTATACCAGTTAAGCAGCTGAGGTTGGCCTTAGTATTCTGTCATTTTAATAAAAAGTTAATGCTCCGGACCATTTTTTCCCTTTGCCCTTTCTGAATGCAATGTGCCATGCTAGGTTTCAGAGCTTTTAGTTTTAACAAAGCTGTTTTCTGTACTTAAACCAGAGTGGAATTGCACTCAGAGCACATGAATTTATTTATTTTTCTGTAAAAGAAAAGGATACTATTTTGAAACTAATTGATATATTTAGAGTTGAGTTTCACATATCACTGCATAATTTATTGATGAGGATAAAAAAGACAAAATGACATCACCTCCTCGTATCATTTGACATGCAATGTTGATAAGATATCCTCTGTCATAACTTTGTTCCCTCCTTGATTTCCTAATGCATATGTTTAAGGGTGCATCTCTTTAAAGTTCATCTGCCTTGTTAGAGTTTTCTTGCTGCTACATTCCATCAAAAAGTGGCTTTCATTCAAGCTGTTGTTGCTAGCTATCCTGGATAGAAAACCATTTTAGTTAACCTATTACATATTTGATGTGCATAATATGCTCCATATAGCGATCCCACGTAGTTGGATTAAGGCTTTGTGCTATTTGTTTGTTTAATATCTATCATATAGATAAATTTCAGAAATCAAAAGATGATGCTTACACCCATTAGAAAAGGCATGTGGATTACAATTGCCAACTTTCAAATATACACTTTCAGAAAGTTCTTATTTGTAATATTCGGCTATCCACATAAATTTCCTGCTAGAAATGATTTTGAAAGCTTGACAAATGAACTATTATGTTCTTAAGTTTTCATCTGTCTAGAAAGAGCTTCATCAAATGATATTTACTATGTGAATTGCATCTGTATATGCTTTCTAACTAATAAGTAATAACTAATCAATCAGGTTGGAAATGGTGGGGTTGGTTTCATCTGGTCGGTGGGTGAGGGTGGTCATGGAGACGAATGGAGGCATTCAGTAGCGCCAATACCTGCAGATCGACTTGTTGAAATAATCAAAACTTTGATTGATGAACTGGAGATATCAAATGAAGACGGCACTGTTCTTCCACCTTCAGGAGAGCTGGAACCTGATTCTCTTTATGATTCTGATGAAGATGTCAAAGATGACTCTGTCCACTTTGAACAAGAGGTGCACATTCTTATGATGATGCTTAGACCTTAGTATACATGACATGAGTGGTTTTTTAATGCTAAAGTCATCTCTGTTATTATTTTTTATTACAGGTTGAAGCAACTTTTCTAAGGGCTGTAGATGAAAATGTCAAACAAGACCATGTAATATTAGAAGTAAATTCGCTGCGGTATGATGTTGCCTTCACTTGTTGTGAGAGTTTTCACCTTTTTAGATTCATGGTAATGAAGATAAACAAGGTTAATTGCATTAAAAATCACGACCTTTTCACGTTTCTTTCAATTACAACATATATTTTTAAAATTTGCAATCCAATACAAACTTTTTAAATTTTGAAATTTTATCATATGACCTTTTTCCGGCAACTTATGCTGGCGTGGCAGCGGGAAAATCTTTGAAAAATGGCAATGAATTCACACCATTTTGTAATTTTTTCAATTTAATCACAATCTTTTAATTTTATGTTTTTGCAAATTTTGTTATTTTGTTTTTCACTGCCATATCACCTGGACTTGCCGGAAAATATTCATGTGATAGAATTGCAACAATTTGAAAGTTCGTGTATTGAAAATCAAATTTTAAAATACATGTTGTAATTGAAAAAACGTGAAAAGGGCAATTAACCCTAAAAATAATGATGTCTTGTTCTGAAAACACGAATACTGTGGACAGGTGAAGATCTTATGTTGCAAATTTCAAGCCTACATATTGCATGGATTGAGTATTGTTACATCTGAACTCCCTCCGTTCCCGCATAAGCTTCTCACTTACCTATTTTGGATGTCTCGTCATAAGCTTCCATTTCCTTAAATGGCAAAATCCACTATCTCTCTCTACCTTTTTTTCTTCCTATATCTTTCTACCTTTACTACCCACTATACATTTTATACTATATTCCTTAATCCCCGTGCAAAAAACAAATGGGAAGCTTATGGCGGGACGGAGGGAGTATATTTTATAATCCGCGTAACTTCAATCACAATATTTTCATGAATGTTATCTTCATGGTAGTTGACTTCTTCTTTAGAACTTTAAACAGAGTTCTCCTTCATATTTTACCTCTTATTTTTTCCTAGCTCAACATTTATAAACTCATCCCTGATTAGACATCTTGTATGGCATATATATTCTCAACTCTACAATCGCAGTACCTTCTGATGTACTTTTTAGCTCTAAATAAACTTAATTTCCTTAATAAAACTAGATTTACTTTGATAGAGTTTATCTAATGCCATATTCTATAAAGCTGTGTACTTATTTATTTGTGCTTCAGGTTGTCATACAATCTGGCATCTGCTGATTGTGCTGGTGCATTATTCTATGCGATGATGAAGTTGGCAGTAGATACTCCGCACGGTTCATCTGGTAATACCCTCATTTTAGTGATCTTATCCTTCCTTTGCATATCTATTAGCTGTAAAACTCTTTCCTTTCTGTTGGAAATGAACAAATCAAATTACTTTTGAGATACTCGTACAGATTTGTTTCACAAGCTCCAATCCAAACATTATTAACAGTTGTCATGTGACCTCATGCTAAGTTATCTTTAAAATGTATCCAATCTCATATAGTCCTCTAATACAAACTGGATGTGCTAGAAGTGGTGCTTCAGTTTCTTGCAGACGATCTTTTCTCAATTAGTTTTCACACCTTGCCTCTACCTTTGAGAATTGATTTAAGCGAGAATTTTTTTTTTTTGCCAAAATAGGAATGAGACTCAAAATTATTAGAAATGCCCAAAAAATTATCATATTCATAAAGCAAAAACATAGACACTCGTGGAAATTATGCCCAATTGGTAAAACTTTAACTACAGAGTCACTGTTTAATCAATGATCAATCCTGGGGGCAGTTGATAATTGAATCCGATGATTACTACTCTCTAACCAAAGTTTTGTGAGTGAATATTATACTTGCTGGAAAACCTATTCATCTCTGCTCCTTTGCAAAGTGAAACAAAAATGAAAAATTCAGAAGACTATTTATTTGCTGCCCTAGCAATGGTCCCTTAAAGATATTAGGAGAGTGACTTGCTGACTGTTTGCCATTGATAATCAACCATTCTGCAAATCTTTTGTCATTTTAGTCATCATTATTTGTCTGTGATTTGTTATTGAGATCTTTTAATAGTCCTTTTGTTGAATTTGTGCCTAAAAATCGATGCATGGCACTTATGCTAAATATCAGTTGATTGTTTAACAAGCTGGGGTGTGGTGTTTCATTACATGTTCAATCTGAAATATGTTGATCACTTGTATGGATCATTTAACTTATTTATAAACTCCCTGGAATTCACCATATGTTTTTTAATAGTTGTTTTTGCTTTTGTTTTTGAGAGAATGTGCATTCTTTTACATTTTGGTCATGGAGTTTTGCAGTCATTTCCTTTACCATGATTATGGTTAATTGATTTCTTGCAGGCGAACTTTTTAAAAATGTCACTAGCGTGATCACGAAATGGAAAGAGCTTCTGAAATATTACCTGCATAGCATAGATGAAGAGGTATTTACATATACATTTGGTTACCGCTTTTTACTGATTAGTCATATATATAAGTATTCTGATATCATACTTGGCAGCTCGAAATCTGTTGCACTATCATCAAAGCTATTGTTTTGCTATGATATTATGCTGCAGTTTTTGTTCACTGTATTGCTCCACCCTCATTTCCTACAATTTCCTCAAAATGTTTGCATGTCTTGATACACCAAATAAGACTAAATAAACGATCAAACGAGTCTTCCGTTTGTTGGCTGTAAATATTAGAAGCAAAATCATCAAGTTCATATTGCAGTTATATAATTCGACTAAATTGCAAAATTGTTCCTGTATATATCGAGTGTTGATGATTTTAGTTCCATGGGAATTAGTTTTTTCTCAATTAAGTCGCATAACTTTTAAAATGATGCAATTTTAGTCCTATATTGACAAGGTTGCAGTTTTTTTTGCACTTTGCCTCTAATGTGAGCTGCTGGGTTTCCATGCGGCAACCGGAAGCTTGGCTTACGTGGCATAATGAAACCCAAAATATTTATTTCAATGTTGATTTTTTTTTTAAATCACTAGTATTAATTATAATTCTAAAACAAAATAGGAATAAAATTGCAGCATTTAAAAAATATGGGATTTCATTGAGAAAATTAATGCGCATTGCTATCACCCAATAAATATGAGATAATTTTTACAATTTACTCTATATAATTCTGTTGTGTAGTTGATGCGTCCACAGTTTTCGTATTGCTTTATCATCATACCACTTGGTTCTGCTTCGATCAGCATATATATATATCTATTGACTGGCGAAAAGATTTAGGGGTATTGCCTTTACTATTAAATTGTTTCCTTGTAAAAATAACTATTCTTCTTCTTGAATCATACAGATTGAAGTGATCTTGAAATTTGAAGAAATGTGTTTAGAGTCTGCAAAAGAATACTCGACGCTCTTTATGCAGGTAACTTGGTTCTGTATTAATATGGATTTAGTGTAATTCCACTTGATGAATATATTTATTTTCTTATAGATGATTATTATTTTCCCTTTGATATCTTGATGTTGAAATAATCTGAATTCCTTTGTAGGTTTTGAATCTCCTATACAATTTAGATATTTTGCAAGAAGAGGCTATACTCGATTGGGCAGCAGAAAAAGAAGGTGCAGATGAGTCGGATAAGCTTTTACTGAAACAGGCTGAGACATTCATCCAGGTAATTAATCGTCGTCTTCTGCTTTATGTTGTGGATTGTAACCAAATTTAGAATCTCTTGAAGTAAAAATAAAAAATCACTTGGAGATATGACTGCTTGTATGTCTCTGATCCTACTACACAAGTGCAGTTTCACCAAATGTTATCTTTAAGGACAGTTATGTTAGTTGACACTTTAAATTTAACTCTGCTCTTTATCCGAATTCTAATACATGAAACATTTGATGCATGCAGTGGCTGAAAACAGCTTCTGAAGAAGAAGAGGATTCTGATGATTGAACCGGGCGGCTTTCTCTGTTTTATAGTCAGTTTCTGCCTTGGCGAAGGAAGATGATATCCCTTGCTTGATTTTCTTGGTTATTATTTTGCTTGATCAAACTCTCGTACACAATGTTGTAGTATGTTTTAAACATGATGATCAATAATTATGGATTAACTCGCATCTCGTTTATTCTCACATTATCCATGGATTTTTCAGAGTTCCAATCCAATGCTGTTTTAAAGAGAGAAGCATATCTCAAATTTAAAAGGTTGAGACACTAAAACGCATCCCTCAGTTAGATATCGTTCACTTAGAAGTATTTTGTTGTGATAGAGCTTCAGTTCACAGACTGATTGTGTGTTTTGCTTTTCATAGAATTATCAAATAACCAAATTTTAAAACAGATTTCAAATCCATAAAAAAAAAAAAAAAGCCAAAACTCGGGAAGTATATATATACTGTATAATACAACCTACTGTACATGAGTTTATAAATGAAAGTCACGCCAATTAATATTATACTGTATATATAATAAGCAGAGCCCATCATTTGCACTTTGCACCATTAGAATATGAGATATACAAAATTGGCCCCATAAAATGGGAAGCCAGATCAAAACCTTGCCTTCATCATACTCGAAGACAACATTTGCACCCCAAGGAAAATCCACCATCACAAGTACCTCTAAAAACTAGCATAATCATAATTCATACTTGCGTCCTACACAAACAAAGCAATCTCAAGAGACTTTGTACATGAAAATAAAGCTAGTACCACTGGTAGTAGTAATCTCTGACCAAGCTGCTTCATCATCTCCTTCCAAAGCTGCAAAAAAATAAGTCCCAAGAGGTCAGTGGAGATATAGAGAAGCTGCTAATAACTTTTGGGGAACATTAGCTTCTTAGTCTTGTAAGTTATACATATTTTGGTTTCAGTCCTGTTGACTTTCACGAATAGAAATAGTCCAGCAACTTCCAATTTTTGACATTTTAGTCCAGTAACCAGTTGTAAGAGATGAAACATCTAGTTGATTTGTCCACATGGCAAAGTCTGGTCGGTCAACCGGATGTTTCCCCAGGTCACTGGGACCAAAATGTCTACAGGACTAAAATCTAGATAGAACAATAGAAGTAATATACAGGACTAAAAAACAATTTCCCCAACTTTCGTAAAGATAACATTACACATATAGGTTCACACTATTGGGGTAATTATATAGAGCATTTGATTACTATTTGCCTAAAAAGAAACAGAACCAGGAAAGAGGGGAAGGGGATACGTGACTTCATGAACGTCAATATGCTTCCATATTAATAATACATATATGATAGCAAAGTCAGTGGTCTTTATACACACAGCATTTATGATTTATACTCATTATTCCTACTAAAAGCCCTACACCTTTCTTTTTAGATGTTCTCAACTGTCTCATGCAAGCTCCAGTAGTCTCGAGAACCAAGTACATGAAGTATAAGTTACCTCTACGGGAAAAAAGGATGAAAAAAATACATAGGGGTAACGGTAACTAGTCCACAAACGAGGAAACTCCTTCCTGCAACTTGCTAAAAGTAACTCAGCACAAACCATATTTGTGTATATATGTCTACAACTTTTTGGGAAGAGTCATCGATATAATATATGTCTACACAAAAGCGGCTAGAACTTATAGCTCCGAAACATGCTAAAACCCAGCACAAAAGCCATATTCGTGCGTACAGATCTCAAAAAAATAAATTCATCAATATAATACTTCCTCCATCCCAGGCTAAGTGCTTCATTTACTGTTTGCACACTTTTTAAGGAATAATAGTATTAAATGGATAGTGGGGTATTGGGGTAGAGAGAGATAGGAAAGACAAAAGGTAAAGAGAAATAGGCAGAGTAGTGGAGTGTTGACAAAAATCAAAATGAGTAACTTAGCCTGAGGAGCTCTAAATGATAAAATGAGGCACTTAGCTTGGGACGGAGAAAGTATATTGATACCCTTGTCTACCGTCGTTGAGAGAAGGGGTCTACTTTGGCCCAGGCCTAGGCTGGTAAGTTTAATTATTTCTTGTTCTTAGTGTTATTTTTTATTCCTGCGTGGGCTTTATCGATCCTTAGTATTATTATCTTTCAAGACTAGGTCATCTTTTGATCACAAAATATTGGATCCAGCCGTTTTAGCTTGGACGAGAGATTTTAACTGGTGCGTTGAATTTTTATTATACGAGTTGTTTTGGTTTCTTTGTATTTCTTGCGTTGATTCCCTTGACTATAACAAATTGATCAGACTCTACCGGCCATCAACTAGGAGTGACGCTCGAGTGGAAGCCTCGAGTGTGGGTTTGTGAGAAGGGAGTCAAGTTGCTCAACTATCGTGAGAAAGGCCTGTACGTGGAATTTAAAAGAGAAATTGATGGCATCGAAGCGTTACTCCGAAAGTTAATCCGCAAGAAAAGCGTCGCACAAAAGGAGACTTCAGCGTCGTCCACGGTTCCTAAGGACCACTGGCGCCAACACCTGCGAACTTAGAGCTTTCAAGCTTTAAGGGCTATTGCACAAGTTCCCACAGGTACTGAGTCCATCATTGGGTGTCCCACCAAGACGGGAAAGCGATCATCGGACTCCACTGCTTCTAGGTTCCTCCCACGTTTCCGATCCGTCCATATCGGTACAGAGCTGCCCAAAAGACAGAGATTGAGATATTGGTTGAGGAAATGCTTACAGAAAGGCTCATACAACCGAACTCGGGCCCTTATTCAAGCCCAATTTTGTTGGTCGATAAGAAAGATGGCAGTTAACACTTTAGGGTTGATTATTGGGAGCTAATTAAGCGTACTATTCCACATAAATACCCTATTTCGGTTATCCAAGAATCATTAGGGGGATGTTTGTTTTGGGATTATGTAGGATGGGGGAAATCTTGGATGGGAAAATCCTGATGAATAGTAATTGTGTGTGTTTGTTTTGGGATTTTGAGTAGGATGGGATGTAACTTTATGTCAAATCAAATTGTGTAAGAGTAGTTGGATGTGATGTAATAGTAGGATGTATAGGTATTTTTGGGGGTGGATGTAGTTGGATGGGGAAATCCGGATGTGAAATCCCGAAGTAGAACAGGGCGTGGGACTAGAGCTGTTATTTGAGGTTCGAGCTCGACTCGAGCTCTTATCGAGTCGAGCCGAGCTCGGCTCGATAACATTACCGAGTTAAAAATTGAGCTCAGCTCGACTCGTTAACGAGCCTATCGAATTGAGCCGAGCCTAACGAGCCTAATGGAAAAATTTACAAAAATTTAGTTATCGAGCCTAACAAGTCGAGCTCGAGCCGGCTCGTTAGTAAATCGAGTATTTAACGAGCTCGAGCTCGGCTCATTAAGCTAAACACCTAAGTTGGTAAAGGGAGAACATGGGTTTCTCAATTTAAGTAGGGGAGTAGTTTCATTAAAGCTTACGGGAAGATCACATCGCCACTCACTACGCTGTTACGGAAGGATGCCGACATTGGGTTTCAGTGGACCCCGGTGGCTCAAGAGGCCTTTAGCGTACTACAAAAGCTTATCACTTCAGCTTCGGTACATTGCATGTTTCAGCAAGGTATTCTCCAAAAGAAATTTGTCTAAGTCCACGTATGAGAAGGAATTGATGGTCTTGGTGTGGCAGTCTTGCATTGGCAACCATACCTTTTGGGCCAAAAATTTATGGTCAGGACGAACCATCAGATTCTCAAGCATTTACTCCACCAATCGATCACATCACTGGCACAACACTACTGGGCTACAAAGTTATTGGGATTTGATTGACATTGAGAACAAGGTAGGGACAACCAAATCTGCGACAGATACCTTATCGCGGCATGATTTTTAGTGTGATCTTGCGGCAGATATCAGTTCCACAATGGGTGGATTAGGGCACCTTACAACTTTTGGTAAGTTTGGTCCCCGTCTACACTCTAATCATCCATGCTTTGGTTACAGGGCAATGAATTGCAAAAATATCATCCATCGAGGGTGTTTCGTGGTCGAGAAGTTTGTAGAAGAATCAACACTAGTGAAATTAGAGGTTCCAGGCTTTAAGGGGCAATAATCCATTGACGTTGATTTTTCGACCAAACCATTTCTTTACGTGGACACTACGCCGGAAAAGATAAAAGACTGAATTAGCACTGATCGCCAAGTAGGGATGGCCCTCCAATGGCTGCAATGGCTACTGACACGATTTTTGACCATGGGCTGGCGGGAATTCACCGTCGAATTACTCATATGGACCTCGTGCTGACCCATATGAGGCCTTGGCGTCTGCCCGCCAAATTGAATCTATAGATGAGTACGTCAACCTTTTCATCTCCGGATGGCGTCGGTCACCAACCTATCCAACTCCACTGCTCTAGGATTATTCCTTAACAGGCTTCAAAATGACATTCACCTACACATTCAATCAAAGGACGCGGAGGAAATTTGTGCAACTATGCACCTCGCTAGTGAGATTGAACACAAATTGGAGTTAATCCAACCACAGTGTTTTTGGCCATCTCTTTCCTGCCCTTCTCCTTTCAGGGACGAACATCAATTTAGTGTTTTCATCTCGAGGAGACTTATCTGCCCCCAATTATGTTCAATAAAACAACAGACTCACACATGACAAATTAACATGTAGTAGGCAGGTGCTTGATAAACAAGAAAAAGATCAAACTTCAAGTAAATAAGCAAATAATCTCAACCTTGAATGATGACGCTCTTTAGAATTCCAGAGACCGAAACCCAGAGGAAAGAACAGAGCCAAATCTTCATTAATTTAAACATGCTTCAGAGACTGCCTGAGATGGAATTGTTGACGTGAGAAGTGTACCACGAAAACCCCCTTCTGCCTGTTGGGTATCCAAATTTGAATCCGAAAGCTCATCTGTAGATTAAAAATATTGTATTAAAAAAAGTTAAAATATTTCTGCCAAATAAACAGTAATCTTAACAGTACGAAAAAAATGAAGAAACTTTTGTCATCTAGAATTATGTCAGGACAAACATAGAATATACTTATAATGATATAGCTCAAAGATGCAGCCTCAGCTAGTGTTAATTTTTAATAAGACAAAAAGATTTTTTCTAAGGACACAATAAAATACCAATATACAATAGGTTGAAGGAGAGCACAAGTGCATAACCTCAGGAAGGAAAAAAGAAAATTCATTAAAAATTAAACTAAATGCCATTGTCATATCAGAGATGTTTAATTACAACTTGTTTAGTTATTTCAGATCAGACATATTTCTCTTATTAAGAAAATATTAAAAAATTATTATATCGATATACTTTCTGGGGATTGATTTTACAGAAGATAAGACAAGTGATAATGCAGACATAATATTAGAAAAAAGGACAATCTTGGTGGTCAATCTACAAAGTATATATAAGCAAAAATGTAGATTGAATTTCTTGAGAGGAATCTCTAAAATGAAATAGTCAAAGTATATAATGATTACTATGCCTTACCAGCAATATCACGATTCTCATGGATCTTCGAATCAGTCACCCACAAAATGTCACCAGGAAAAATATTCACATCAGCAAGACAAGTTGTTTCCCCATCAATTACTTTCTGCCCTTTGTGGAGTATCTGGTTTTCCTTAACTACCTAAGAAACGAAAAAACCAACATGTTTTTAGAGGAATTAGTAATCAATTTGTTAGGTTTGAGAAAAGTTTCAACATATATGATATTACAGGATTCAGTAACAGTGTGAGAAACAAAACCACAAGGTAAATTAGATTGGAACGGAGGGAGTACTTTGTATCAAAGCCTTGCACGTGAAATTTTTAATTAACAGATGGTGATGAGATTAGAACACATGACCTCTTATAATGCCTGATACCATATTTTTGGTGAGAAGAGAATACTAGAAAGACTAAAAACTGAAAGATTCACTCTGATTTGTATTAATTAAAATGAAGGCTTGGCTTATATACAGTTTACAAGGAGCTAAATTACCAAATAAATCAGAGCATATATGTAAATGATTCCATGATGCCATGACTCTAGCAATCCATAATTCAAGGGAAATCAATCAATATGCAACCACCTAATATCACATGTACACAAGGAAATAAATCATGTACTTTTTCCATAACGGATCACGTTACCTGCCCACAATGAAGCTACAGTTAAGAAACGTAGTACAGAAACTATTGTCATTAGACTCACTCAGACACATTTAATCACCCAGACTTTCTATTCAATACACAGACAAAATGTCAAACCTTTGGACTCGAAGGATCGCTCAGTAAACTTAAACTGGGCTGAAGGATCTATATTTAACAGTTAAGTAGCACCAATCATAGAACCTAAAAAAATGACAAAACTCTCAATTACTAAAAATTCCTTTAATAGCACTAGTCTTTAGTAACACAAACTATTTACATTTATTAACTTTAGGAGCCAATTTGCCAATCTCCAAGAAAATCAGCAGTCGCACAGTTCTTTATAATCATAACAGCCGTAAATACAGAATATAAATAAAAATAAGTTTTCAATCAGATCAGCAGACATCATAAAAGATAAGAAATTAGTAGATATACTTAATAAATATCATACCCCAAAGGATTCCCATATCATCATCTTCAGCTGATAAATAGATGTGGATCCAGAAACATTCAAATTCACGGAGTTCCCATATGATGCCTTCCTTGACCGCTTGGACGTTCGTCGACTTGGATCTGGAATGCTTCCGGAAGCTTCTAAAATTGATTTTGGAGGCTCCTTTCCGCGAACTAAACAAACACATATATCCTCATTGGTATAGTTCAGTTTCTTCATCAATTCAGAACTCTCCCTTTCACCAATGCATTCTTCACAAACCTAGATAGGAAGATAGGAAAATTACCATAGGCCACAACTGAGTGGAAAGAAAAAATATGTGGGAAGCTAACAGGCAAAATCTAACAGTAACTTATTTAACTCATTAAACCATTTTGAAAAAAAATAAAATACTTTTCATAGTCACAGGTCCAGTCACATAGAAAACATCTATTGTAATTAGCACATTCATCAATCCTGTGGTAACAATTATTAAAATGGACAGGATACATGATACGGATTATATTCTGCAGCAAATAACTGCTTCATTTTTACATTGCATACTATATTATTGCATCAACCTAAACAAGTGTATATCACCATGGTATGATGAGCCAAATACGAACCAACGTATTTAGCAGGGGAAACACATCATATTATTCACCTGCCAACCATAAGCATTTAAAATGGAATTTCTGAGAGTCCAAATTTACCTGAGGAGAAGTCATAACAATTGGCCTCCTAGACAGACTCATATTAACTTCGTCATACATATTTATATGCTCCTCGGAAATTGGCATCTTGCTGTAAGACCCATTCATATTATCCTCCAGACCATTATCAATCTCAACTCTGGCCGTAATACATTTCGTCTCTGAGCCACCCCAATCTTCACAAAATAATCTCCAATCATCCTCTAAGATGAGTGTTAGTTCATCTGTCTAAAATTATAAAATTCAAATTAAAAAAAAAAAGAAGAAAAAGAAAGATCTATAGAGCATTAGAGTATTCAAGCACGATTGTGGAACTATATGATTTGAAAGCTTAGACAATCTATAAAACATGCCCTAAATGAGATAACAAAGTCTAACCAGAAAAAGAACCATTAAAGGGACTCAAGTATGCTAGTGTACCATTCCATCCATTGTAAAAGGAAAAGAAATGAGTGAGTGAGGGTGGAAAATGGACAGATGGGGGCTACATGAGAAGATCATGAAAATGCAGAATAGACTTACAGCAGCTGACTTTTGGACAATAAGTTCACGCTTCCAGATGAGTTCCGGAGGCCTCACAAGAAGTTTACAGTGCTGATTCACAGAGTCAGGAAACACACATGTCAGGATACATCCTACAATATATTTGTATGTTCTACCAACCCAAAACATTATCGCACACAGCAGACTCCAAGGCCTTATAGGGTATATTTGATTTGGGATTTAGAGGATTTTGAAATCTGAATTTCAAAATCTAGTGGATTTCAAAATGTTGATAAATAGAAATGGTGTGGGTTTTGTTGTGGGTTTAAAATAGAGTAGAGTTTAACTTTATGTCAAATCATTGTGTAAGAGTGTGTAATGTTGTATTATTATATTATTGTTGGTTGTAAACTTGTAATTATAATGACTGAATGATTGTGTAATGTTTTTTGGAAGATGCAAACATGAGAATAAATGGTGTGAAAATTGAAAAATAAAATAAGAGTGGGAATAAAAAAACCATATTTGCATTAATTAGAGAGAGTGTGGTGTAGAAAAATGGTATTTATAGGGTTTACAGGTATTTGTAGGGGTGGATGTAATGGGTTTTTAAAAATTGGTAAAATCCCAAAGTAGAACCAGATTTAGATTTCGAAATCCCAAATCCCAAATCCAGTTTTCTAATCCTAAATCAAACATACCCTTAAAGCTTATCTTCAGTAAAGACAGTAGGAAGTGAAGAGGATAAAACTCATGAACAGAATATTTGCCGAACTAATTAAGTTAAAGTTGTAGCTGAAGAGAGTGGAAAAGAGTGTACACCTTTTCGCATAGCAGCGTATCAACAACAGTGTTCAAAGTTTCAAGCTCTGCAGAAGAGGCATTCTTTCCACTAGCATTGACGTAGCTTCTCCATTTTGAAAGCCAAGGAGTGGGCAATAAATAGTAACTGGTATCCGGATACAAACCAAAAGTTTTATTCATAGCCAGATTTTCATGATTCTGCCTCTGCTTCAACTTGAACTCTCTGCAACATACAACCCCAAGTAAGCCATCAAAATTGTATAATATTCCAACCAAGTAAATATTACTAAAGTAACCTTAAACTGTCTTCTGAGAATGCAGCTTCTGTAAGTTCAACACTGCATAAAGCACATGGTTCAGAGTCCAAAGGGAAAGTTGCCACAGGGTCATCTGGCTTCACAGTCATAGCTGTCTGATGTATAAATTCCCAAAGAGTCTCAGGCACAAGTATACGTTTAGCACCCGGAGCCAGCTCAGGCAGAAGTCCACCATGGGGACAACTAATTGAAGATGTCGGTCCAGAATCAGCGTCGCATGGCAAGTCTACGTTTTTCCTACGTAGCCACTGCTGCAACCTAAAAAGTACTTCGATAAGAGTTGTATCTATAATGCAACATCAAGAATACTATTTAAGAAATCAGTACTATTTTTTTGGCTAAGTTTGACAGCCAGAAACAGTTGATTACACTATATGTATATATATATATATATAGAGAGAGAGAGAGAGAGAGAGAGTAATGATATGTAGTCCGATGATGGATTTCTAATAGAGCCCAACATCAGCATAAAACACTAATACAATGTAGCATGGAACAAGTAGTTTATGCTGATGTTGGGCTTCATAAGAAACCCACCATCGCGTTCCATATCAAAATCAGATTCATATATATATAAGATGCAGATTATCTTCTCTTCATGCATATATATTTAAATTCACATACATTTTATTATACCTATCCCAATTAATTGTGCGTGCTTAACACAACCTTGGAACTTATCATTATATTTCCATATTTGAAAAGGAGATCATTGAAAAAAGAAAAAAAATTGGTAAGCCTTATCGAAATCAAGCATCTTAAACAGTAACATAAAGGGAAGAAAGACATGTAAATTAGGAGTAGGCAATCAACATATTTTGTACATATATCATACCAAGACTTAGATACATAGTACAAAACACCATCGAGTGGCTCCCCACAGAGTGCCGCCTCAGCAATTTCTTTCATTAAAGACCTCTGATCCCTGTACATATTTGCACGCCTCATATGGCTACCCATCTCAAAGATGCAATCTGTGCAATAGTCATCCTTGCCCAACGTGGGACCCCCATCATACTTGTCAAAAGAATCAGACAAACATAATCAGTACAAATGCGTGCCAACACACACTAACACAAGCTAAGGAACTATTAGAAACACTGAAACAAATAATCTTTAAATACATCACAGCACAGAATCCCAGTAATGAAGAATGAGCTCGGAGTGTGGATAGACCTCTACTAGAACAGATATGAGTGCAAAAAAAAAACTCCCTCCGTCCCCCATATATTTCCACCACATGAGTGGCACACAAAATAAGGAGTAATGAGTAGGGTTTTGAGGGGTAATTTCGTAAATCTCTATGCATAAAGTAAAGAAATTGGTTGGACTGAAGGTATGTGTGGGCCCAAAAGTAATGGCATTTTGTTTAAATGTGTGGATCTTGTGATGGTGGAGTATATGGTTTACAGAGGGTTTTCCTTTTTTGGGTATGCAAATATTAGTGGGACGCACAAAGAATGAATGTAGACAAATAATAATGAGACATAGGGAGTGTATATATAAAAAGAGTAGCATCTGATTACCCAGTGAATGGGATTCAAAATTTCAATGGCCCAAAGAAAGTACTCCCTCACTCCCACTATATGTTTCCCCTTTCTTCTGGGTGTCTTGATTAAGAAATATGATCAAATATAAGATGTAGTACAAGTGAAGTCATTGGGAGAGATAATATAATATGCCAAAAATAGAATGAGAAACTTAGTGTGAGACGTCCAGTAAAGGAAAGTGAGAAAGTTATAGCTACGGAGGGAGTATAATACTGAGATAAGATAAAAGTTCAACAGAAAGCTCCAATGCAGATAATGAAAAACAGAAAGAATTACTATCAGAGCTACAAAACGCAATCAAAAAAGAAAGAATAGAAAACTCCGCAGATAATGAAAGTAGACAGATTACTCTGACAGCTTACTACGTAAACAAAAGAAACAAGAAATCAAAAACAATACTCCAGTATTGGAAATTTACGACAGAAAAATCATTTTAACTGGAAAGTGAAGGTATCTCGCATTTAATAAGATATAATGCATAAGTTGCCACATGGAAAAGTACCTTGGAAAATAATTTGACCCAAGCTTCAGCTGACAAGCGCTTCATGTAGTTAATCTTTGAGAGTGGCACCTTGGCATGCAAGCATTGTATTGAGGTGTTGTCGATAGCCCTGCACAGATAAGTTGTTTATTCATGTATATCCTTTCTGAGCAGGGTAAAAATATCATCACAAAATCTCAGAAGAATATTTTGATAGCTATTTATGCTTCCTTAAAGCTACAGAGTTATCTTAATCAAAAGTTAAGAGAAGCAAGCAATTCCGTCCTCATATAACGTTACTGACCCATGATCTTCCCATAAAATAAATTTTTCACTGTAACTTTAATTTACAAAACTCTACCATTTAGGGAAATAAATGTTGAGTAAATTACTAGTCATCCAGGATGTTACTAGAAGAATTGAAAGAGACGCCAACTTTGGGTCCAAAAAAATATCAAGGATGCTGTTTTAAGAAGGTAAAATGTGGATACAGTTACAACAGAAGATGTTTCCATACCAAAGAGGCAGACTAAGATCCCGCTTGGCTGAGCTTATAAGCTCCTTAAAACAACTTATAAGATGTTTAGGAGCTTATAAGCTCTCAAAAAGTGTGTGGTAAAAAAAGAATTATATTTTTTTATATTTATAGTATAGGTATAAAAATGAACAGACAAAAAAGGAAAGTGGGAATTGTAAAAATGGACAGAGGGAGTATTTTATAATAAAATTAAAATTTTAAAAATATTTCTCGCAAATTATTAACTTATACTCCCTCTGTCCCACTATTGTTTGCACACTTACCTTATTTTTCTGGCCCACAATTGGTTGCACACCCCTAAAGAGGAAACTCCTCCATAAACCCCACCCTCAAAATATTCACATATTCATACAAAATGTCATTACTTTTACATTCATTCCAACCAATCTCTTTACTTTATTCATATAAGTAACAAAATTACCCCTCAACACTCCACTCATTAGACATTTTTCTTAAAAAGTGTGTCTTTTTCATGATGCAAACACTTATGGGACGGAGGGAGTAAGTGTTATTGGCCAAACAATTTAAAATTTTATAACACAATGTAAAAATATTTCTCTCAAATGTTAGAGCTTATAAAATGTTTAAATATAAGCTTAACCAAACGGACTCAAAATACCTTACGAGACCAAGAATAAATAATGATTTTCACTTACGTTGGAGTGACACTGTCTGCCCATTGACGAAGCCACTCAGTTGAAATCCAGAAGTACAGCTTCTCAATAGAGTGAACTGGAGCTTCAGAAAGGATTGAACGCACCTCTAACCTTCGTTTTGTAATACAACTCAGCTCAACTTCCTTCTTTGACTTGTACTGTTCACACGACGCAAGGAATACTGAATTCAACTTATCTACGTCCTCCAGAAGATGTGATGGAAGAGGACCATCTAGATCCATCTTGTAAGCATTAGGCTTAGTAGTTTTTCCACCATCAGTGTTAAATTGCCTAAGAACATACATAAGCATATATGCATCACTTGATGAAAATGTTTGTACATGATTGGAACCACCATTTGCTTCTGAAGAATGCATCTGGCCAGCATATACATGATTCCCATTTACAGGAACTTCCACCTCTTTTGCAGATAATGAGCAGTCTACAGCACCATTTTGCCCGGTTTTAGACCCTGAAGAAGATGCATTTGACCCAAATGGCTGTTGACCCAAGTGTGACACCTGTTCATCATCAAATTCCCACCACTCACCGGTGTTATCTTCCCTTATATGGGCTGTATAATGGCCACTGTTGACAGCGGAGCCCTTGTGTATTAAAACAGCAGCCAAATCATATATCAAATCCGATTTTGGACACTCTGATAACCTTGGTGCCATGTTAAGTTCTTGAGGAAAACTAAATACTGAAGTGATTTTTTTCTTTGTGGTTGTCTGCAAATAGAACCACAGTAACCCATTAATATAGCTGGCAAGTAATCCCATTAGCTGAAAAATATTAACCATTGAATAGTTGACAGGTCCTACAAGCACAATATCAAACAAAATATAGAAAAAGTGCTAGCAGCTTGTCAGCATATTTGAAGAGGTAACTGACAGGCCCAAGAAAGCAAGCCAATAGACCCATATACTATGTATAACATTAAACAACCTAATTACATAAGGAAAGATCTATGCCAAAGTGAAATGAGATAAATATTCTAGAAGGGTAATACGAGCAATTGAAAGGACACCTAGCAATGACAAGAAAGAATCTGAACGCTTATGTATAAGTTTAAGTACTAAAATCCAAGCAAGTGATTGACTCACAAACATATCATTAAAACTGCATACAAAACATTTGATGGACTGCTGGTGCACTTCAACAAATGAGGTGAAGTACAAATTTCCAGCAGAAGAAATGAGCAAAGCCAGCAAATTTGCATCAAATATAAGGAATGACAGCACAGAAGCACGCATTGCAATAAAAGATTTACATGACCCCATGGAAAAAGTCAAAACAGCAGATATGAGAAAATAAATCAATTACATTTGGAAGGAAAACACAGCGCTTGAGCTGGAAATTTAGGACAGCTGGTAGTGAGCGTAGCTTAATGCTACGGGTAGCATCAACTCGCATTGCACAAGCATCACAGTAATACTGATTGTCTTCTCGAAGCTCTTCTATGCTAAGGTAATCATCCAAACTCTCATCGAGATTCTTCAACCCTTTAACATTTAACTCAATCTCATAGAAGTCTTCAATTTTTGATGAAGCATCAGACTCATTTCCACATTTTGAGCACCTTCAAAGGATATAAAAAATCATGACCATTTCATTTCACAATGGATAAAATTATAAAAATGGTTAAAAATGCAATAACACCACAAATAATTGCTGATTAATAGAGATATAAAGAAGGATGTGTACGTGTCAACAACAAAATAACAAAATTTGCAAACATATTGCAATTAGTGTTGTTAAGCGAACTGGGCTGCTCGTGAGCTCGGCTCGTTAAGGCTCGAACTCGACCCGACTTGTTCATTACATACTCGATTTACTAACGAGCCAGCTCAAACTCGACTCGTTAGGCTTGATATCTAATTTTTTTTCTTTTAATTTCATTAGGTTCGTTAGGCTAGACTCAAGTCGATAGGCTCGTTAGACACTTAGACTCATTAACGAGTCGAGCTCGTTTTTTTGCTCATCAATGTTATCAAGTCAAGCCGAGCTCGAGTCGAGGTCAAACTTCAAGTACTCGGCTCGGCTCGAATAACAGCTCTAACTGCAATTGAGTAACAATATTCGGAAGAATAAATAAGATAACTTGAAAACAAATCCCAGGGACAAAAATGAGTGAGTGATGTGTTGAGCAGGCGAGCAGCAACCACAAACTAATTCAGAAAACTAATTCAGAATAGGGTTCAACAAGAAAGTCGTTCTTGCATGCATTTCAAGTGATCACCGGTTATAATTTTAGAGTGGGCACACATGTGGACAACAAAGAAAACCAACTAAGCATGCCTATGTCAAAAGGATGAAAATCAACTAAACATTATAATCCGCTCACAGACCTCTAGAATTCATAATTCAACAGACTTTACAGAAAACACAAATCTAATCACCGTGGCTCAATTTTATTTTTATATATTTGGTCTTTTGCCTTTCTTAATGCTAAATTAAAGGCAATTATTAATCCAAAATTGAGACTATTCAAAACCTTTAGTACAAATTTTCTGGCTACCAAATTTGTTTATTCTTTCTATAAAACTTCAGAGCCTATAAGCCTATACACAATGGATGCATGAAGCAATCATACTTTAACATGTACAACACTTGTACCCATACATGCAAGATGAAGAAGAGTGGAGTTAAAATCCAATATTGGTCCCATAAGTTTTGCCTTTTCTGCAAAAGTCCCAATAAGGTTAAGTTTGTCAATTTAATCTCATAACTCCATTACTAATCCGATTTTAGTCCCAAATTCGCCGGAATTTGAAATATGATGCTGTTTTGGGGCACATTTTGGGCACGTTAGGTGTAAAATTGGTTCCATAACTTTTACCTTTTCCTAAAAGGTCCCAAAAATAGGACTCAAAATGATGTTGTACTTCAAATTCCAGCAATTTTGGGATCAAAATCAAACCAATAAAAGCATAATGGATTAGATTTGGGACCTTTCACGGAAAAGGCAGAAGACCAAAATGGATTTTAACTCAACAAGAGTGTTATGACATCATTTGACTGCCTATGCAGACAGAAATATACAGCAATTCATCTAACCTAGTCACGTGGGAGACACCTCCGCGGAAAAGGTCTTGTACAATCGTTCTAGCCTTGTGAATTCTGGACTGACTCAACCGTCTCTCAAGTAACGAGAAAAGCAAGGTGAGGAACTCATGGCTATCCTGCTGAACACCATTATCCAGTTCCAATGTCTGGATAAACGGGGCTGAATCCACAACAGCCTTCTTACTAGAATGCAGCTGTGCAAAAAGTCTTGCAAGGTTATTCAGGACAGGCTCCCTTTCTAAAACTTCCGGCTCAACATAGAGAACACCCTCCCTGAACGACTTATTCATGTAGAGGCATTGCAGTATGCTGTTTGCATAGCAAGTAGCACCAAGATTTGTGAGTCCAGCTGGTGTACTAGAGGATGCACGAAGGTCACTAGACGGGTCAGGACCAAGGGAATTTATAATTTCTGATGTTTTTTGCCACAAGCCAGATTTCCGACTCCCATTAGGAGGTGGAATCAGCCCACAAAAGCAATTCGGGTTGTCCTTTGTGTTTACTCGACATCCTTGACAAACTGGCTTCCAGGTCATGTATAGCTGATTTATGTCGTCTGCAGTCACTTCTCCATTTGTATGAATCTTCCTACATTGCACATACAAAAATACTTTAAAAATGGAATTATTTGAAATGCGTTTTAAGGAAGTTCTTCGCCCCACATAACTTTTACTTTCTAAATCAGTATCCTATCTCTTAATCTGAAGTAAATGCAGCTTCCAATATAAGAAGACAACAAATAGATGCTATGTATTAAAAATAAAAAAAGGGGTTGTCACAACTGCAATGTATGCAGACGAAGTACAAAGGAATAAAAGTGATACAAAATTCAGGCACACGATCAGTAATTATCATGTTCAGAAACCAACACGAGAAAATAAGTTAATGAAACCTCAAACAAGCCGTATCACAAATTAAACAGCTGAACAACAGCTACAGGATACCATTACAACTTTTGCTTAAAGGAATTCCAAGAATTGACGATAACGCCTTAATCTAACAACAAGAAAACTAAAGCATACATCATAAATTAAATTAAATAAAAAGTAAACCTAAGGATTTCAGAGGAGGCATCCGCATTGTCGTCACTTTTAGGCCTCTTATTCTTACTCCTGGTTGTCGGTCGATGATTCCTCATCTTCTCAGCCCTAAACAATCAATTAAGAGAAACCTTAAATTCGAACAAAATATCAGGAAAGCTCTCTCAAACTCAACCGATCAGAGACGTTCCGACGAGAAATTTAGAGCGAGACAAAAGTCGAGGTTTTGGGAGAGCAGAATATTTTTAATATTAGGGCTCTTATAAATTGATACAGTATATACTTGTACTTTAAATATATTATCAAACATAAATAGATTATACAGTATATTTTAAAAAATTATATATACAGTATATTTTAAAAAATTATACGAGTAATAACTTTTGCCTGTTAATCGATTTTTATTTATTTTATATTTAAAATTATATTTAAATTTTTGTATGGAGTCGAATTCAAAACAAATTATTATTACATCATACAAATCACAAATAACATAACACAATTATTATTGCTAACATTATCTTTTGTTTAACAAAATATTTTAAAATTTATACAATATTTGAAAAAAATCATAAAGTTAAAAAGAAAACAGATTTTTGGACACTTCTCCAAGGATCCGTTTGATTAGTGCGTGTGTTATAGTAACATTAATTATTATTTTTTTCGGGAAAATGCATTTTTTGTCCTATTAATTTTAGCATTTTGATTTTGATTTTGTAATTTATAAGCTTTAAAAAAATTTGTCTGGCAACATGGTGCGGGTCATGTTTCCGGTCATATCGGACTAGACAATTTTTTTTTTAAATTCAAATTCACGTGACAATATAATAAATTACGTTCTTTCTATTTTTGGTCTTACTAACTTTCGCACTTTGATTTTGATCTTATAAGTTACATTTTTTTTCTTTCAAAATATTCGTTCGGCAACTAGGTACTTTGAGCTTCAAGTCACTTTTTCGATCACATTCATTGCGACAGTTTTTTTTTCCCTTTAATTATTTGTGTGGACCGATTTTGTTTGGATGACACTTATGTGCACACTAAGTGTGTGTTAAAAACTCTTCATAACATCGTTTTTCAACTTTCTTCTTTTAAACTGAATCTAGGTTCCAACCATGAATAACAAACATCCATTTGAAATTTGTAAAAGCATCCCAGAAATCCATTTGCACAAACATACATTTGGATAGTTAGAAACAATTGCACAAAAAAAAAAAAAGTAGAATAATCAATTTGTAGAAAAATACATGAACACCAAACAACTCAAAATAATAGCACAAAAAAACTTCTCAAATCATATGAACATACATGAACAACAAAGAACCCATAAATTAGGAACAGTTGCACAAAAAATAAAAAATAAAATCATTTTGAAATTTACTTGGTTGAATTCAAACCCAAATAAGATTTGAATATAAAACAATTTTGAGAATTATCAATATGAATTATCTCAATTTGTGAAGAACGTTATTATCAGTTCCTCCATTTCGATTGACTAGATGCAACGCCAAGGAATGAAAATTGTGGAGAATTAGGAATAACAAAATCAAATGACCGAAACGGTGATCCAAAGTAGTAAGTTGCAGGACAATATTTTTTTTTTTTTGACCGAAGGACAATTTTATTTTTAAATTGTAAGATACACGATCAAAATCAAAGTTTAAAAGTTACTAGAATCAAAAGTAAAAAAATATGTAACTTATGACATTGTCATGTAGATCTGAATTAAAGCAAAAATAAACTTGTCACGTCGGATGTCACCATAAACATTACCCGTAGTAGCAAGTTATGGGAAGATTTTTTTTTTTTTTTTTAAATTAGTTAAAGAATCAAAATGAAAAAGTTAGTACGAACAAAAAAAAAAAAAGAAGGGTATTCCAACTTATAGGGAAAAAAAATCACATTTTCCCAAAAATTATATAAAAGTGGGTGTATATTAGATTTATGTAATTTAGTAAAAGGTAAGGTTACGTAAGAGTTTTATAAATTAATTTTTTTTTTTGGTAGGATATAATAAATTTCTATAATTTGTTATTTCTTGTTTAATAGAATATAATGTAATAACAGTTATTTCATTATAAAATTATTTATTGTTTGATAGTGTGTATAATTCACAATACAATGTACATAAAGATGAATTTGCTCTTTTTATATGGACTCGTAAGTGCAGCGTTTGGTAGGAGATACTACAACACTATTTGTTTTGTCATGTAAAAATAATATATGTAACATGTTGGACATTGTAGAAATTTCTTGCATGTTGTTAGTTACACAATTATCATTAAGAAATTAACATTATACTATAATGTTTCTTACATCATTAATGATCTATCATTGAATTTATATATTTTATGTAATACTTTACCAATAACTACTTAAAAATAGTGGAGTATTAATTTTTATAATTGTTAACTTGAATGACTTTAGTGTCCTTTTTTTTATATTTATTTTAAGATTTCATTTTAAATTATGTAGTCGTCCATTGTTATATTATTTTGAAAGGCGCAATACTATTTCGATAACTTTAAATTGTAGATGTATGTATGTATGACATGTACGTTCGTTGAGCCTCATTGTTGTTTAAAGCATAATTGATTTGAAGTAGGTGTAGTTAGTAAATTTGTAGATGGACTTGTCACTTGTGTAACTGAAGTTATCAACTAACAAAAATAAAGTAAGATGTTCAAGGAATAAGAGAGAAGAAGTGAGAGCTTAAGTCTAGTGAGAGAAGTGTAGTTTGTGTAAAAGTGAAATTATATTGATATTGTTGTACCCATTTTTCTCGGGTGGTAGTTTTTTACGGATTGAAAGATGATAAAAAATGTTCTTGATGAACTCTTAGAATTAGAGTTTGTTCTTGAGGAATAACTTGAAAAAAACTTGAGAGAGAAGCTAAGGAAAATGTTGTGCTTTTTTAGGAAAAATTAGGAATGAATATTATTATGCCTTCAAAGGCATTATATACTGGAGTAGGTTACAATTTGCATGCATTCATTGCTGACAGCTCAACATTAATACACCTATTAATAAAAATATGATTGTTATTTAATGTAAATACAACGGTTATTATTGTGATCATTTCATGCATTTAATGCACTACTTTGCATTAAATGCCTCTGCAATCAGCCATTATAAGTCACATCATACGTTATACTCGGCGCCGATCATACTACTTGCACCGCCTTTGACTTGTCAATGCTCGGAGGGTAAATTCCATAGTTGTTTGGTCGCTGTTGCTCTAATCTGGGCTCATGGCGAGCATCTGAACTTGAGATCTTCTCATATAAACTGCATTCTTCCTATCTTCAAGATACCTTCTTCGCCGATGACGTTGCTCGTCATTCTTCACTGTGCCGATCATCTTTACTTACGATCATACATATATCATTTGCTACCACCCCCAATTACTCTTGCTCACCGATCATGATAACTCTTGCTCGCTGCCACGTGGATATGTTTTACTTGTTGACTATTAGATGAGGACTTCACTTACTCGTCTTTTATTGGTTGCTCGTCGTTGACCTTGCTGACTAGATGAATCTTTTTTGGTCTTAAAAAACTCATTTGCACCCCCACAATAGGGATTCCAAAAACCATTTTTAGCTATGTATTGCACTTCTTCTTTCATGCATGGCATAATACCAAAGTGAAGAATTTTCACTATTACTATTCATCCTACTCAAAATTCCAAAATAAACACACACAATTACTATTCATCAGGATTTCCCCCATCCTACATAATCCCAAAACAAACATACCCGAGGATCTTCCAAGTTCCAATTAATGTGCATGGGTTCAAGGATGCATAACCAACCAACCAACCAACTCAAACATATATACAGTAGTCATCATTAATTCATATATAATTTATATATCATGTAAAGAAACAAAATCAATGGAGGATCAAGGATCATCCAAAAACAAAAGGAGAGGAGGGGATTGATACAAAAAGATTACTTTCACCTAATTAATTCTCTGTCCTTTAATTCCTTTGAAGAATGACAGAAGAATTTTAATTTAGTTTGATGATATGGCTATGATATATTTAAGTGAGTGTAGTAGGCCTATCTATTCATATCTATTGCAACAAGGGGTGGATCTGTCTGTCTGTCTTTGAGTAATTAGCTACTGCTGGATCCCAAGGACGTATTAGTAGTAGTTCCGCTCTCATCGCTAGACATAACCATCATTCTAAACTTCATAATGTCAGCATTGTAGGCCCTCGTGTCGTACGGGTTACTGCTCCCCGTGCTGTCTCCTCCTCCTCCCACCTTCTTTACATCGGCCTCGTTCACATCGTCCAATGACAAATTTCCATCTAGAGCACGTACCACCTGCAGATGATCCATCACAAAATAGTGGTACGCTTTCATTTAAATGGTGATACGACCTTAAAACTGAAGATGCAGACTAAATTAAATAGTGATACCAACTTAAAAATAATGGTACAAACTTATTTATATAGTGGTACGAGCTTATTTTACATGGTAGATTAAGCAACACCCCTACTATATATATAACAGCTGGTGCATAAAATTAAAATAGTGTGAATAAAAATAATACCTGACCCATGCGAGGGCGTCTTTTAGCAGAATGGCGAATGCTAGCAGCAGCGCACGATATCATACGAGCCATCTCCTCGGGGTTATAATTGTTTTCCAGCCGTGGATCTACCAATTCGCTGTAATCCCCAGTTTCCTGCCCTTTACTTATAATTGGCCTTGCCTGTTACCTCGGCAATATATATTTAAATAGTTAGTTTTGCAGAAATGATCCCACAAGAATAAAGTTTATTGCAAAAGTGATCCTTTTTTTTACCAACAATAGTATCAACACTAGTGTAAAAAACTTCTTGTGGTATCAGTTTTTTGCAATTACATAAAATGACAATTTTCGAGCATATAAAACTAAACATAAGCATATACGTGCGTACCCAATCGACTAAGCTATCTTCCATGACGTCGGTGGGGTCAATAGGACGACGGCCAGTAATAAGCTCCAAGAGCATGACCCCAAATGAGAACACGTCTGATTTTTCTGATAGCTTCCCGCTTGTTGCATACTCCGGAGCCAGGTACCTATTTTTTTTTTTTTTAATATGTAAGAAGGAATATTTTATTCGAAGGTGAAAGAATTCCGTCTCATCTAAAAACTTGTAGTGAGGTTGAGAATTAATTCTTGTATACTAATTCCTAACACTCCCCCTCACTCGTGGGCCGGATTAAAACCGGCTACCCTTTTTGGGGAGGAGGCCCATCGAGTGGACAATTTAAATGGGTGGAGTGCTTTCAACAGGAATCGAATCCAGGTCGTTTTTGCCCGGTTTGCTCTGATACCATGAAAGAATTCCGTCTCATCTAAAAGTCCGAACTTGTAGTGAGGTTGAGAATTAATTCTTGTATACTAATTTCTAACAGAAGGAATCCAGGGTACCAGTCTACCAGAGATACCCCAATCATCACTTAAAAAAAATGAATTTTAATGACAAGATCGACTTTTCTAGCTAGTCTTTAAAAAACCAATTTCTGTCATTAAAGACTTCTCAATTTCTTGTAGTGCATACACGTCAATTGCATAGCTACTAAGCATCAATTATCTTTCTAGGATCTACAAGTCATTCTCTAAATTAATATTAGGCAATGATGAATGTGAAAATAATTAAAGTTGTGTTTAATTAGGGTAGGTGGCAAAGTATTGTGCAAACCTTACTAATATTACTGCTTTGTAAGAATTAATAATATAGCTGCTAGAGTTAGTTATGACAGTAATTCGAATAGATAAGATAAGAGACTTTAGATAACGGAATTCTGGCAGTTTCTACAACAGTTTTCTATTCATAGTGATTTTTCAGTTATACAACTAATTTTCTTGGCAGTTGAGCTCAAATTTGATCGTGGCACGACTCTCAGATACATCATTAGTGTAGATACATAATTTTCCCCATGAGAAAAGGTTGAGATATTATTCAATTGATGAATTAGGGTTTATGAGTGTTGTGACCTAATTCTTGAACAATTGAGTGTGTACTTAATTATATAATTGTGATTCCAAGTCTAGTGAAAGTGTTTTGATGCTCCCGTGAATGTAGGTTTTACACTGAACCACGTTCCATTGATTTTTAGCTTGTGTTCTTTGCAATTACAGTTTTCTTGTGCATAAAATCTTGAGTTCTATCATCTTGAGCTTAAATTTTGTGTGATTCAATTCTAAAACTAACAATATTAAGCAGTATATGGTAAACAAGGTTCACATAATACCGGAATTATGAGAATTGAGAGAATGAACCATATATACCTAGCTATATCTCATATGAGAAATACAAAAGCCATGTCTCCTATTATCGAAATATCACATTCTTTTTAAACTAATTACCAAGCACCCACATTGAATATTATCTTACATAAAAAAATTAGCTAAATAAATATACACATATATGATATATATTTTGCTCCTAGGTCTATATATGAAATAATCAATATACGACGTGGCTCGATTAATTCAACTTAAGTACTAGTATAACACGAAAAGGAGATCGAAATGCTCACCCAAAAGTTCCCATGACTCGTGTGGAGACGTGAGTATTATTATCCGTAGTGAGCCTAGCTAATCCAAAATCAGCCACCTGCATATATATAGAAAGAGATATGCGAACGGATTCAAATTAATTTCATTTTAAGGTTGCACGAATAAATACTACTCCCTCCGTCCCCACTATTGTTTGCATCATTTTATGGGCACGCAAACTAAGAAAAAGGTGTAATGAGTGAAGTGTTGAGGGGTAATTTTGTAACTTTTATGAATAAAGTAAAGTGAATGATTGAATTGAGGGTAAAAGTAATGACATTTTGTGTAAATATGTGAATATTGTGAGGGTGAGGTTTATAAAAAAAATTTCTTTTTGGGTAGTGCAAACAATTGTGGGACGGACGAATAAGGAAAAAGTGCAAACAATTGTGGGATAGAGGGAGTACATACGTACTTTTCCAAAATAAAAAATAAGAAAATACCACGCATGTACGTACAGACTACATCAAAACACTTTCTCAACCTAGTAATTATAATTGAAATCTTGTTTTAAGTCATATTGTTCTGAAAAATTAATAACAAGAATGAGAGGAAAAATAAGTTTTAGTGAAGGGTATAGTTACGATAGGATTTTTTTTACACGATTCTTTATTATCTTCTCTTACACTTCATGAATAAACAAATAAACAAAATTATACCTATTCACCATTTTGTACTATGTTGTAACATGAAATTCCAACCGATTAAAATGAGTTAACATTGTATCTCTTAGTGCATGTACACACACATATCGATATGAAGTTAATTAATATCAAGAATCGTGTGGTAACTTAGGCGGTCGCATCCACTTTTAGTCATGTATATTTTTACGCTTCAATTTTGGTCCAGAAGAAAAAAACATAGAGGACAAAAATTGAACGTAAAAATAGAAAAAACAAAGATCAAAATTGATACCCAAAGTAACAAAATACAAAACTAAAATTGAAAACGACTTAAATTTCAAGACGATTATTGATATTATAACTATATATACTCCATGGTAAGAGCTAGTATTTTGTTAATGTATATACACACATACCATGGCTTCAAAGTTGAAGTCGATGAGAATGTTTGCTGCTTTGATGTCACGATGGATGATACGGGGTTGGCCTGGAGAGAGATATCACACGATATATATATAGCATTAATATATATCAAATTATACTTGGAGGAATATATTATACGGAGTATATTCTTAATTTCATACAATCTTCATGTAAGTAAGCAAGTCCCTTGGCCGATCCCACTGCAATACGACGCCTAGACGCCCAATCCATGACTGCATCTTTTCCTGCAACCATATATTTAAGACAAAAATTTGTATGAGACGTGTTTCCATACATGACATGTGGCTATTGAACCTACCCACCTAAATCATGTTTTAAAATAAAGTGAGGTGTAAATGTTAATGTGGGCTCTATGCCTCTATCTCGTAAATGATATCATCTCATACAAGACTCCGTGATATATATTATATATTGTTTCCAGAATCATGAAAATCTCACACATATAGACTTCTACAATAATAGCTATTTTTATGGAGCTAACACTCTAGTTACTTTGTATTCTACAAAATACATGATTATTTTTATACTCTCAAATATTAATCCTAGAAACTCTAAACTTTAAAAATGAAATCAAGACTTTTAACCTTTTTTTTGTAATTTAATCATGAAATTTTAATTTTATTAACAATATGCACATATCTATAATTTGCAGTTTGATACACAAGACTATATTTAGAAACTAATTATAATTCTCACGTCAGCAGACAGTTGCTGTAAAATAATATAGTAAACACAAAAGTTTGTAGGTAAACGTCTCATAAATTACCTTTGATTATAAATTAGTAGTAATACTTTGAAGGTAAAAATTTATATTTATAATTTTCTAGTAAAGTAGATTTTTCATACTATTTTGAAAAGTATCTTTTTATCATACAAAGTATCACTATTAATTTTATTTCTCAAATTCATTAAATAGTGATACTTAGTACACTAACCAAGTTCACCATAAACTTTATGTGAATAAGATTCATAGAAGCTTTTGTGAATCAAAAGTAAAAGTAAGGATTGCTGCAATGAAAGTGGAAAGTTAGGTACCATGAAGATGGTACTCCAAGGTTCCATTAGGAACGAATTCATAGACAAGCATTCTCTGGCCACCAGCAATACAATATCCGACAAGTGAGACGAGGTGACGATGATGAACACGGCTAATGATTTCGACCTCAGCCTGAAACTCTCTCTCGCCTTGGCCGCTTCCCGACTTGAGACTCTTTACAGCGACCACCTGGCCGTTGGGCAAAACGCCCTTGTGCACGTACCCAAACCCGCCCTGTCCTAACAAATTGGCCTGAGAGAAGCCACTGGTTGCAGCAGCCAAGGACTCGTAGCTGAATTCAGACTTAGACCCAAAATTAGTAGCCGCATTTTGTCTTGGTGATGGAATATTACCTTGCACGCCATAAGGTTGTCTTGGTGATGGAATATTACTTTGCACGCCATAAGGCCCCGATTCATTCATGTTGTACCCACCCACACCACCATATTTTGGACCCATCTGGTATTTCAGATTCAGACCATGACCTGAATATTATTGTTATACATTTTAACTATCTCCTCAAAATATCTCAATATTACATCACTTTATCTACACTAAACTAAACGACATCCTTACTATTCAAAAAGTATTTACTAATAAACAATTCTTACATTAAAAGTTATCTTAAAGAACGGAGGGAGTACTAGTTGTTTTCACTTAATGTTATTAGGTTTTTCATTAAATAATATTCCCTCCGTCCCACTATAAGCTTTCCACTTTTCTTTTATAAATGTCCCACAATTAAGTTTCACATTTCATTTTTTTCCATTTTTTGCATTATTTTCTCTATCTCATCACATCATTTATACTTTATCTATTATTTTCTCTCTCACCATCACATCATTTGTACTACATCTATTATTTTATCATATTTCTTAATCAAAACACCAAAAAAAAAAAGAAAATGGAAACTTATAGCGGACGGAGGAGTATATTATTTGTTTTCACCGAACTGTATAATAGCTGTTTTCATTGAATAATACTTCCCCCCGTCTATGAAATGTAGTCCCATTGGAGTGTATAACACATGTTTTAAGAAAAGAGTAAATAAAATAGATAAAGGAAGGGTATTGTAGGGTATTGTAGGTTCCATTGTGAATAAAGTTGATGACAATTTGAGTAATTAAGTGATGGTTGAAGGGTGATAGTTAAAAAAAAAAGGGTAGACACTACATTTTATGGACAAAGAATATGATGACTACTTTTCATAAACATTTCACATAATTGTATTAGTTATTTTTACTTAATAATATTAATTGGCATTACAAGTACTAGTTACTAGTCGAAAAGTAAAAATACCTTTAGGTGGGAATCCGTACTCCAAATTACGTTGTTTATCCTTCTTCCTTTGCCAACGTTCCAAAAACACCATGATTATTACGAGAGTAACCATTCCCCCAAGAATAATTCCCAGAATTACTGGTAAATCCTTATTGTCAGATGACGACGACGACGATGATGATGAAGATTGATCATTCTTTGGTGGGGATTTTGGCCGCGGCGGCGATCGGACCACAGCATGATGCGGAGGCGGCGTACCCCCAATATCCGCTGCCGGCGGCGAGAACACAGGCGCCGCCGATGCCGTCGAATTATTACGAGGAGGAGATTGTGCCGCCGGCTGAGGCGGCGGTGGCGCGGCGGCTGAATTCGACGGCGGTGACGTGGTTGGCGTAGGAGGCGGCGGCGGAAAGGATTCCGGCGGAGGAACGGCTGTTTGGGCAGCTTCCGGCGATGAAGCCATAATAAATTGCGAATGAAGTTCCGGCAATGATTAATTTGCGAGAATCAATCAATTCGGAAACTCCAATTCAATTCTCCCACTCCCTAATTGACAACAATTTGTTACATAATATTATTATTATTATGAAATCGAGAATGAGAAAAAGAGATTAGCAGAAGCATGCATACCTGGGATTAATGAATGAAGAACCAAAAAATGCAAGAGGAGAGAGAGTGTGCGTTTTGAATCATGTTTTTTTTTCTTGTTTTCCAATCTTAGAAAGGAGGTGGTGGAGCATACTCTTGCCCTCCTACAAACCAGCCTCTTAATTTCTCAACTCTTGTGCATACATACTAATTACTATCTCTATTTTAGGCAACTTTTTTTTTTAACTCTATTTCTTTTATTAATATAATTCTGAATCATTGATGAATAAAATGTTAATTGAATATACACTAGAGAAATTGAGTATAACTAGTGTAGGTCCCTAGTTGAGTTGATAAGATTGAGTAAGCTAAGAAAATGTCTAGAGGGGTTTAGTAGAGTTCAGATGAATCTAAATATACATATGAGTCCTGAACAAATTTAATCTCTTAAGCTTTCTACCATGCTTGTTGCAAAATAAGACCATGTTGTCCTTATCTGACCTATCATCAGTCCTTGGGTCTACTCGTTTGAGATAACCTTTCGACTTAACCTCTACTTGAGTAGGTATGGGCCTTTGACAGTCAGAATAGGGCTTGTATGCATTGGGGCCATACGGTTTATAGACTCGTTTAGGTCTTTCCTCGCTTATAATATCATAAGACAAAGGTGGAGGATATAAGACAGGTTGAGTACGATATTTTGGAGCAACCTTCCTAGGCCTAGTCGAGTAGAGCTGAGACTGCCTTATGAAAGGAGATCTATGCTCTTTCCAACTAGTCTGTACTTGTCTAGAACTCGTCTCCTGGGGATACCAATCTTCGTATCTGACCTGGTTTGGTCGTCCACAACTAGTAGTCCTCTTTCGACTAGTTCTAAACGGAACAGGTCTATTGTTAACATTCTTTTTACCACCTTTGGTAATCGGAGTGTTAACTCTAATCTGCTTATGTACAACACTTTTGAATGTTATTCCAATATCGTATTCCATTGGTCTTTTGCCTTTATCTTTTGTCAAAGAACTTGAACTAGCAACAGTAAAGTTTTTAATGACATGAGTAGACGAGCTAGGTGTTTCTGCACCTAACCCTGTCTTGTCATCTGGAGCCCTATACCTATCTGACAATTGTTGATTAATCTTTGAAGAATTAATCAAGTCAGTAAGTTTAAGGTCTAGATTTACGACTTCAGTCTCTAAGAACTTATTGCGCTCTTCAAGCTTTTTGCATTTATTCTTTAAAACATTGAACTCATTCGTCTCAGTAGCATGTGTCTTAAGTAGGTCTTGATACAACTTGTCTGTTGACGCACTCTTGACTTTGAGTTGACTCAACTCTTCTATCAAGCGTTCGTTTAGGACAGTTATATTAGGATCTACTTTAGACTGAGCTTCCTTAAGATCAATGATTTCTTGTTTTAAAGCGATGTTCTCGTCGCTGACTTCAATGAATGCCTTGTTAGCAAGTAGGAGGTCTTCTTCAGTCACACTAGTAGAGTGATGAAGACTACTCCCTACTCCACTGTCGGCAGTATCACTTTCATCAGAATCCGATTCATCACATGATTAAAACGAAGTTGCAGATGATACCTCTTGTTCGATTTTAGCCATGAAGCTTAGGCCATCATCTACTATAAACGCTTCTTCTTCATGATTAGACGGGTAGCTAGATGAAGACGATGGTAACTCGTCTGAATCCGTCTCAGAGTCATCATTAGCCATCATAGCCTTCTTACCCTTGTTGTATCTTCGTTCCCTTCTGGCTTTCCGTTCTTCTCGATCATCAGTGCTCAGGTCCGGACATTCGTAAATGTAATGACCTGGTTTCTCACAGTTATAGCATAATAGATCGTTAGTAGACTTTTTCACAAGAGAATTATCCCTTCTCTTATCTCGTCTATCAGAACGTCTAATCTTCCTATCCTCAGAGTTCCTATCTCGTCTGTTTTCTTTCGAGACTTCGTCTCTTCTTTCGGAAGAGTTTCGGTCTCGTCTGGTCTCAGACGAGTCCTTAGTTGCAGAACCTCTAAAGTCTTTGTAAAATCGTTTATATCTACCGTAACGCTTGTTTAACCTGTCGAATTTTCTAACCATAAGATTCACCTGATCTTTCAGACTTAGATCGGTCCTATCTAACTTGTCTTTAACACTAGCAGACTTAGACTTAGACTTGCCTACTCTAGAGCTCCTAGACGAAGTAGACTTAAAGGCAACATTTTTCGACACAACTTTCTCATTATCACTACTGGCAATAGGATCATCCTCATCTAGATCGAACTTGTGAGCTTTGAGTGTTTGGAACATTGTCTCGGCTGACCACTCATCTATATCCTGAGTATTCTTAATGATCATTTTAACCATTTTCCATCTAGCATCAAGACTCTTAAGAATTCTCAAGTTTATTTTACGACTAGTATACGTCTTGCCAAGCACTTCCAAATCATTCATAATTCTTGTGAAACGAGTATCTAACTGGTCTATATTTTCACCAGCCTTCATCTTAAATAATTCGAACCTCTGTACAGCTGTGGATAACTTACTTTCTTTGATTAGGGTGGTCCCTTCACAAATGATAGCAAGTCGATCCCACATTTCTTTGGCAGACTTACATTTTAATACTTTCTCAAGATACTCGTTGGGAAGGGTATGTAAAATATAGTTCTTAGCCAAACTGTCCAGGTTGTTCTGCCTCATTTCCTCAGAAGTTAATTCTGACCTGGGTTTGGGGACGAGTACCCCAACAACTTTTGAGGGTTCCAATGCAGCAGTGTTAGGGACCATAGTAACGATCGGGCCTTCTTTTACGACGGACACCATCAAGTCGTGCGTCGAGCTAAAGATAGCTTCCATCCGGAGTTTCCAGTAATCATAGTTCTGAACTGAAAACTTGGGAAGTTTGTTAGCGCTTATTTCCAAAGACATGTTGTCAAGAAGATCAAGTAGGAATATAGCAGTGTAAATCAAAGATACAAGTAATTCAAGAACAGTGATATGAACAAGTACAATCAAGAACCAAGACTTCCCTCAAGTCTTTAGGGGTGATCAAGAAACATCAGTCCAATGAACTACTGCTCTGATACCACTTGTAGGTCCCTAGTTGAGTTGATAAGATTGAGTAAGCTAAGAAAACGTCTAGAGGGGGGTGAATAGACTTTTCAAAATCTTTCTAAATATCAAAGTACACAATGCGGAATATCAGATTTATCAATGAGCCCTTAACAATTATACTCAACTAATCTCGAATATGAACTTCTGTATGAACACCGATCTTGTATAATCTATATGCAGATTAATTAATTAAACAAGTAATCAATCAAGCAACAAATAAAACAGTAAAGTAAATCAACAGGAGATTTATAGTGGTTCGACAACTTGTCTACATCTACTCTCACAACTCCAGTTGCGAAATTTATTAACTCTTCTCTTCGAGTAGTGTGTTCTTGTGGCTTTAAGTCCCAAGAAATAAGACTTCGATCTTTTCGATTATATCTCCAGATATATCTTCGATCTGACAACTAGCTATTTTACAAGTAACTAGCAACTTGAACAAAACAAACAATAATGAAAAACTTCTCTAATTCAGTAGTAGCCTTCTTCGAATTTTGACTTGTCTTCTGGCTTGAACTTTCTGAACTTTAACTCTGTGAGTTTTTCTTGCTTCGAATATCTCTCAGTAATTGCTTAGTAAATCTCAATGTTTTAGTAGTCTTTAATCGTTGAATACCTCAAAGTATTTATAGACTTCTGAATATCAAGAATAGTTTGTTATCTAACTAACTTTTCTTGATAACCAACTTCAAATGGTTTCTTCTTATCTTTCCACGCGTTTCTTCAGTTAATTAGTTATTCCATAACTAACTCTTCAATATACGATCATATCTTCATTTGATATTTTCACGCGTTTCTGACTTATGCGAACTCTACTTCTTTTCGCACTTGTCTTGTCTAGTCTTCAATACTTAGACAAATCTTCAGTCCTTACTTCACTTGTCTTGTCTTGTAGCAGTAGACTTTTACATATACATAACTAAACTAGTCCTATCAATCTAATCTTAACAAGACTATTACATTACTTTAAGCTTTATAAATCCAGCTTAGTCAACTTAAATCTATACATTAATATCAACTATGAACTATGAACTTCTATACAACAATTATTCGCTCATTATAAAACCTATATAAACTCAACACAGTACTTATAAAACGTACTTGTCTTTTCTTTCTTTCTTTAGTACTTTGTACTCTACTGATCTTGTTCATAAGACGACTTTCATAACTAGATCAGTCAACACTTAGAAATATATTCAAGTCTACTTTTGACTTATCAAAACTACTTCTCATCATAAATTATGACTTGTATCAGGATTCATATCCTAACAACTAGTGATTATGTTGTGTATATATAAGAATAAGGGGGTGTTTGCAAACACTACCATGTGCTTAAAAACACTTTTTTTTTTTTTTAAATAGAATCACTTTTGCAGTGTTTGCAAACACAACTAAGTGATTAACTTAATTACTTAAAAGTTGTTTTGATGAAGCACCTTTTTCCATGCTTCTAAAAGCTTCTCATCATTACACTAACTAATTTTACAATTTTGTCCTCACAATTAAATAATATTTTATGTTTACCCATTATTTATTCAAATGTAATAATGGTGTTTTTTGTAAAATTATAAAAAAAAGTGATTTGTTTTGCAAACACCCCAACATATGAAAAATTGATTAGAAGTGATTAATTTTAAAACACTATCCACTCTCAATTTTACTAAAAAAAACAATTGTAATCACTTTGAATCGACCACAATTATTTGCAAACCAACCATAAGACTGCAACATTGGATTATAACATGTTATGAAAGATGAAAATGGGCATGACATCAAACTAGGTTTTGAACCAATGGTGTAAAGTGAATTAGCAACCAGACTTAAAGTGAAGAAATGAACTAGACTGAGAAAGGTTATGTTGGGGAAATTAGTAGCTCATTTTCACTTTGAATTGCAGCAAATGAATGTGAAAACAACGTGGATCTCACATTAGATTTTAAGAGAAATATGTTGTATTGTGGGGTTTTTAATGTATTTCATCAGAAGAGCATCTGCTTTACGTACTAAAATGCAAAATCAAATATTATACTATTACTATATTGGAGTATTACACAAATTCATATCAATGTACATCAACACAACTTGTCATTCTTTCTCTACCATATCTGATGCTCCCTTGTTTAGTTGCATAAACTGAAGCCCCGGGGAAAGCGCTGTTGTCATGGGGGGCCTGAACGGCCACGGTACAACACCCGCAGCTAAAGCAGCAGGGGGTGACGTAAACTGAACCGGTCTTTGGGAGGTATCTGATGATGATCTTTTCTCCTCCCCACTTTGTAAATCAACTTCTTCCATATTTTGAGTCTTCCATAAAGGGAAAGCCCTGTGGAAATTATCTTTGCTATCAGCTGCAGCAGCAGCATTCTCTTTGCCTTTGCTCTGATGGGAGGAACCACCTACACTAACCTTAGTTTCACCGTTCTTGTCTCTATCCAGGGGGGTCCCGTCTACTGGATCACTTCTAGAAGCTGAAGTTCGCCCCGAAGAAAGTGTAGCAGTTGGAAATGCTTTCTCAGGGGGAACAACGGGATTGTAATTTGAAGGAAGAAGATCGTCCCAATTCTCTAATAACTCTTTATAGACTTTACGTAGAGTGACTTCTGTAAGGCCTGTTACTTTGCAGATTTCAGCTTGTGTCTTGCGTTTATCCTCTAACTGACAGGCTAGATAAATGGCAGCTGCAGAGATGCTTATAGGGTTCCTACGGGTGCAGAAGCACTTGTTGATAACGACCTCACCAATGTGCGTTGCTAGCTCCTTGTATTATTAACAAATAGCAATAACACACTTTGATCACTATGAGATAATAAAATACATTAAAGGGAAAAGATACATACAGATCCCTCAAGTGTTACCTCTTGTTCATTTAAACCCCTTTTAAGTATATTTATTTTAACTAAGTTTTGGGTTTTAAGTACCATTTTTAAAAAATTCAAGAAACACATTCAGTAATAAATTAGAAACACTATTAAAATAAAAAAACTAATGCCAAATTTGATGGTATACAAATAAGAAATTTAATATTTATTCAATTTTAAGAGGAAAAATTGTTTAACACCAATAAAATACATGAAGGGGGTATTTGTTCAATTTTGGTAAAAGGGATGAGAGTTCTCTTTTACAGCTTATAATTAGCCAAAAGGGTTTATTTGTTCTACAAAAAAAAAAAAAAAGGAAAGATTAAGGGCTTATTTGAACCTGGGGTAATAGTTGGGTGCATAGATGTACCTTATCCCTACATCAAATAGATCATCCTAAACGACAATTACTATGCAGAGTGGTATCTTTAAATACTTATTCTTGGTGCATATGAAATATGGTAAAAAAAAAAAGAACAGAAAAAAGAGGAAGCATCAAAATATCAAGTTTTCCAACAACACAAGAAAGGGAGTTCTTTTTCAGCAAACTCTGCTGCTGGGCAACAAAGAGAAATTTCAAAAGATATAAAATCATTTGAGATCTTGCAAGCATTTAGCACAACTGAGTCTTCACAACAATAAAAGGACCTTAACAAGTGAGAATGTTTTTTGGTCCCATAACTTGTCTACTGTCTAATTCAGACCCAAAAAAGTTCACCATTTATATAGTCCGAATAAAATATAAAACTGCGTCGTTTTATGTCACTTGAGGATTTAATTTGGGACCAAATTTGGGGAGTACACAAGTCAGGGGGCTGAAAGTGGACATTCTCAAAATGACACCGTTTTCAAATTTCCGGCGATTTTGGGCCAAAATTTGACATATATTTTAATGTTGGGGCTAAATCGAAAAGGTAACTTTATTGAGACCAAAATTGGACAGTAGACAAGTTATGGGACCAAATTTTTTTTAACTCCTTAACAAGCAGAGTAGGGAAAGTACCTGAGCAGATTTGTTGAGTTGGAGAAGTGTACAAAATCTGGGCATGTGCACTGATATTGAATTGCTGTTAATGGGTTGGCTTAATTGTAGAGCTTCTCCAAGTATCTTAATGTACTTTCCTATCTCCTTTTGCGGTAGATTTGCAGCTATCGATATTTCCTAGTAATCAATACAAGAAGTTTGAAATCAAGGGAATGCCAAAAAATTAACAGAGGCTTGTTATAATATATTTCCAGATACCCAAGCTTGTAATTCCATCACTTAACAGATTTAAGATCAAAAACAAAATGTTCTATGACTACAACAAGCTATTGACTACACAAAGATAAGAGGAACTAAGGGAAATGACTGTTTACATGCCTACCTTTTCGATATCTTTGTAAATAAAGTAGACATCTTAGTATCTTACCGTTCAACTTTCAAGGTAATAACACTAAATATGTTAGATGCTCCAACAAATTAGGAAGGTTTCATGGATGTAAAATCAAAAAACAAGCAAGAAGGGGCAACAGAGATTAGCCATTGCTCTATAAACCACATACTTCTCATCCACCAATACATTCACCAACAACCACAGTTGATTATGTACAAAAACTTCCCAAGCCGGTTGAATGGCATGATGAAAACGAGAATTATATTAAAGAAAAAAACCTTTACATCGAAATCTGCTTAGACATTTTTTATGGCAATTTTCTTTGTCAGAATATTGATGGATGAATCTAGTTTATCCAGGCGAAGGCATTTAATAGTTACCGTTCTGAGCAGGTTGTCTCTAAGACAAGAATATGTTGGCTGTAATAGTTCATCTCCATGTTGGGCCATCTCCATTATCTATTTTCAATGGGTCATTGAGTGGTTAACATGTCTTCATGACATCCACTCATTGGGTAGGGTTGGGCTGGAGCCTGGATGTGTATTAGTAGGGGTGTAAATGAGCCGAGTCGAGTAGTGTCAAGCTTGAACTCAACTCAATTAAAAAACTTGAAACTCGACTCGAGCTCGACTCAATGGAAAACACGAAATACTCGAGCTCAGCTCGATAAAATATATGATATATGATAGAAGAGTCTCTCATTTGGAGATTAAGGATTTACATAAACTATCATGCTTCAATTCCAGTGTAGCATCTCAAAACCCTCAAGCTATATATAAACAACAACACCAATGTATATTTTAGCCCTGTCAATAATTATAAAGTGTAAAGGAAAGGATTCAAATCCAACTTTAATTTAGACTGAATAAATCTGATCTCACATACTCAGATGATCATATAATTTCCAGAGTCCCGATTTAGTCAAATGTCAATTATTACAACTATAAACAACCTCCATCTCCAGAAAAAAATTAAAGTATATAATACTTTAGGCCAGTGTTGATTTTATCAAACATTGGTATTTTTATGGGGCTCATGAAGTCAAAAACCTTCAACAGAATTGTGAAATAATGCAAGCCCTGGAAAGATGACTCTTAAATGTACCTTAAATGTATTGCAACTTGTCTGCACCACCCACCATTGCCTTATAACCTACATTTCTCTTGGTTCAGATTATTTAATAGTTCTATCCCAAGTTTGGGTTAGAGAAACTATTATTTTTGTACTCTTTATCCTAGAAAGTATTTCACATGATTTGATTAAAAATAACGGGGGCAGTCAAATTCCTAGTTTGGTTGAAACTTTGCTAACGTTGTCGCTTGAGATCAAAAAAGGTGATGGAGATAGTGTAAATGTTCCCAACATGATTTTCTATTCAAGGCAGCACGGATAAATAATTTGGATGTGGCATTAGTTGGCATTAATTGGAAGGAGAGTATAATAAGCTTGGTATAATGGCTGGACATCAACTTCTGAAAACGTGCACTGGTAAAATTGGAGGGAAAAAAACGTTAAAAAGTGAATCACAAGAAGTCAGCAACATCATCAAGATATCATATCCAACATTAATTCTTTACATTAGTACAAATCGGAAACTGCTAGAAAACCTTTCATCATTAGAAGCTGAAATAGGTAGTTCTAAAATTTTGTCGCATACCAGAGACGAGTGATTAAGCCCAGTTCGAACAAATCTGGAATCATTTGCAAGATTAATAGTTTGGTAAAGCCTTCGAGAACCAGTTGACTCCAGAAGAAAACAATAAAATAAAATGAAGCATGTGTTTAAACAAGTTGTGAAGGGATGAGAAGAAAATTATATATAGGTTCCAACAGTTCACAGTCAATGCAACACCTAATCTTTCATTTACTCCTCTTCGAGTCTTTGAAACAAACAGCCATAAAAATCTCCAGTGCGGATTTAAGGCCTCAGAGTTCATATAGAAAGAAAACATCCACATTTTCATTCCATTAAAAGCATATTTGACTCGATTCGCCAGTTGCCTAGTTCTATACGGCCAAATGCAGTCTGAATGACACTTTCATATATATGCAAACCCCAATTACAAAGATATACCACTCGCCAGAAATATCCAACATAATGAGTATGAGTTCTACGCTTAATTCCAAACCCATGTTTCATAAAGAGTTCTTTAAGTAAACACAAAACTCGACTCCAAAACATTCTACAAATTGCTACGAGAAAAAAAAATACAATTACTATAGATGATATACCTGAAGGGTTCTGGGTTCTTGAGCTTCTCGAATGGCCTGCACTAGCGCAGCTGTAGCTAAGGCCTCGACGCTTCGATTCCTCAAACAAGTGGCGGAAGAACAATCCCTAAAAAGCTGAAACGCGTGGTCCGAAATATCACCATCCAGTCCCAAAATTGACGCTACGTCGATTATCTGCAAGTAAGCCCTCAAATTATCCACCACAACCGACGGCCCCGAAGCAGTCGAATTGTTCCCCTGGGACGTCGTTTCAAGCACCCGTTCCAGCTCCGCCAAGTGGCCGGCGAACGAGAGCGACGAGTGAGCGAATACAGGGTAGGGCTCGAGTGACCACGTGGAGAAAGCGGTGATGAATCCAGTAGGCTCGAAGGGGTCTTCGACGTCGTTCTGAGAAAGGATCGCCGGCGGGACGGAGGGGAGGTCGGAGGTGACGAGGCAGAGAGGGGAATCCTGCGCACGGAGGTGGAAGAGGTGGTGAGGCTGCGTTAGGCGCTCCTCGACCACGCGGCCGCAGGAGACGCACTCGGTAATGTTCCGGCCGGAGGTGGTGGTGGCGCAGCGGCCTTGCGCGGAGGAGCAGTAGGGGCAACGCATTTTCAGTGTTGGGAATTTTCACACTGCCAATTTCAATTTTCAAGTTAAGACCTTTTTTAAAATTTATAAAAATAATCAATTTCGATAATATAATAAAATAACACTAGTATATTTTCAGAAAACTCTTATGTAAGCTATTAACCTCATTAAAAACGCAAATTAATACTACACAATTTTATTTTTTTCAAACAAATATTTGGAGTAATTTAGTAAAATATAAATTTAATGACATTATTGTTATTTATTTTCTATTAAAACTTAAATATAAATGAAGTTCATACTAAATTTTTTCTTCTCGCATCAAAAAATTGTGTGTTCTCAAATAACATAAAAAATTGTGAAGATTTTTTTTAAAATAACAAAAGGTAGTTACATTTTTTTTATTTATTCAATTTAGAGAGCAAAAAACAGTTAAATATATTAAGACCATGTTTGATAGCTTAGATTAAACCTAAATTAACTATATATTATTTTTATTGATTGTTTGATAATTTAGATTAAGGGTAGATTATGCTTTAAAATTTTTAAAATTTAGTTATCATCCTAATCTTAGATAATCCGTCTATACTATCAAACATGCACTAAGTTTATGTGTTCCATCACAAATTTTTGTTGTTCGCGTCCTTTATTTTAGTTTAAATGTCAGATGTGATCTTTCAATTACTCCATAATTTAATGGTTAAATTTTAGATTTAATAATAAGTCCTTTATTTTAGTTTAAATGTCGAGATGTGATCTTTCAATTACTCCATAATTTAATGGTTAAATTTTAGATTTAATAATAAGCATGCCGAATGTGATAAATATTAAAAGATTTTTGAATTTTAATGAATTTAATAAACAATTAAAAAAGTGGATTGGCTCGTCGAAATTCGCAGTCCACCCTTTATGGATTAATTTGAGATTTTGACAATCCGCCTAACAAATGAGCCGACTTGAACCGGCTCACCAATCAACGGGCTTTTGCGGATTTTGCCCCACCCCGTCGGCCTATTTCGGCAACTCAAATTAATTTTTCTCTATTTTTTTTTTTTGAGGAGTCAACTACCAAGAGAAGACGTGGTGAACATGGCCCCATTAGATTGTGGTGGCCCACTTTACTAGAATCCACACCTCTCTCGCCGTTGCCAAACCTCCTCCTCCTCCTTCTCCTTGTTTAAAAATCAAATTCGAAAAACGAAAAACCCAGTTTCACAATTTCCCAACCTCCATTAGCATTTGCAGAACCTCACAAATCATCTTCCATTCAACACGATATGAAGGATGATGATGCGCTTCCAGTATCAACGCCCACATCTTCTTCACTAACATCCCCCTCCTCATCCTCTCCCGGAATCTTCAAGAGACATAATAATTCCTCTGCCGTAACTACTCTTTTCAGGCGCATCCGCTACAAGTCTCTCGCACTCGCCGCCATTTTGTTACTCGCATTCTGGTCAATGCTCACTGGCACCGCCTCACTACGCTGGTCCACCCGTAATATTAACCGCTTCGACCAAGACTACGACTTCCCCGCCGCCGAAGATCTCGACGTTCTCGTAATTTAAACTTTCACGAGCATACCTATCTGTATTTTCTCACTGGATTTTCTTCCCGGATTTATCGTTGGTTTTTTGATTGTAGGATCTGGAGGAGAGGGAGAAATTGGTGAAGCATATGTGGGATGTGTATACCAATAACCCTAGGATCGGATTGGGGGGCTTCTGGAGGGAGGCATTCGTGGCTGCTTATGAGATTTTGACGAGCGAGGAGGCTGAGGATAGAGATACTGCCATTTCCGAGATAGCTAGAATGTCAATTCGCCACTTACCTTTTCTGCATTCTTCCTCTTCATCGGTTAGTTGCTCTTCTTCACTTTATCTAATTAACTTTACTTTTCCAGAAATGCTGCTTGATTTTGTTGATTCTAAGCTAAGTCAGTTAACTATTGGTGTAATGCGTATGTATATATTGAAAACTGTTTGAGAGATTTACGTTACGCCCCTAATTTGCATCTCCTGGAATTCCTGAATTTGGTACTTTGGGGTGTAACCTCAGATTTTGTGCTAAAATCTATTAATTCTTGTGAAACGAGTGCTTTCATTGTCTTGAACTACAAAAATCAATGAGCTAATATGATATTTTGCATTCTAAGTGGGGAAATTTGTCTCCTTAAAAGCTCATTTTGATTCAGAACTCCATTCACTTGCTGTTATGGAGACTGTTGGGCTATACATTGAGTCATTGATAGTCTTCTACTTTTACTATCTAGTCTTAGAACTAACAAATGTCAACAACGCTTACCCTGTTGATCCATGATTGCTACTCAAGATAAATAAACTAAATTTCACTTGGTAATTTACAATTATTACAATAATTAGCTCTGACTGTCAGCAGTTTCTTGATGGGGATGAAAGTTTAATGGTAGTATGATTTGCATAATTATGGACCTTTTCCACATAGGTAGAGCTATCCACTCTTCATAAACATTTTGCATTGTGGAGTGAAACTGATTGATAGGCAAGTTGTTGCTGATTTTTCTTAATAAGATGTCTTTTCCTTGTTTCTGCTTTCAATAAACACCTATCTCAGACCATTGATATACATACTAGTGAGTCTTGAGAAGAACTAGAGATTTTTTACCACTTTCTGCATGATTTGGGAGCTTTAAAGCATCATTGCCACAGAGGATAAGATATTCACTATCTTCCCTTGATTGTACTGTTGGAAATAACTGGATATGTTTTGCTCTGGATTGACCGGTGCATTACTCAGAACTGTTTAAGTATGTAATCATAATGGGCGCAGCTATTGACACCCAAATATCTGCTTGGTGCTAAAAAAAAATTGTACATATGGTGGTATTGAGCAAAATCAGGATGTGAATAGCATTGCCCACTAAATATCAAATTCATTCAATCCTATTCCTATGCATATGACTTTTTAGTCTTCAGTTTAAACATACTGTATTGGTGCAATAGGTAGGACGCAGTTGGCGGTAATTAAGTTCTAAAATGCTTGACAGTCATTAGCTAGTCCTTGCATATTTTAAATCTTGGAGATGTAAGGTTATCTATTTGTTGTTTCAGAGTTCACAAGATCTGAATCTAAAACAACCGGTCACTGCGAAATGATGCCTCCTGTCAGGGAATCAATCCTATTTTCGGAGAATGAAATCGTGCAGGTCCTTTTTTTTCTTTTTTTCTTTTGGATATACAAAAACATTTATGCTACTGTTTTTGGCTCAACATCAAGGAAATGCTGTACTTTGTTCTCCTGTATTTTGGAACACACAACAAATCATAAGTAGTCAATTTTTTTGTGATTGCCATTGTGCTGTATTTGCACTTTTTTTATGCCTCTGTATCCGGTCCAAGGACCAACTAATTCAGGGAACCAATCTCACCGCCCACTTGCGGGGGTTCTGTTTAAAGCTAGAGTTTTGCGCTCTGTATGGACTTGACCCCTTAGGGATTGTTTGCACCTTATGGGTTCGAACCTATTCCTAAGTTCCAAGCCTACACTACTACCAACTCTCCTTGGGGTTACCCAAAAAAAAAAACTTTCATACATGGAGATGCTTCTTGGAAGCTAAGCTTCT